>CM034241.1:25324336-25856179 GCA_019916065.1 Vitellaria paradoxa | reverse complement strand
GCTGTGGCTGCGGCTAGGGTTTTTTTTTTTTCTCACGGCTGAAAATGGTGATTTGATATTTTTCTTTTGCACCAAGGATTCGCTCTGATACCAAATTGATGTGGAACAACAATTGAAAGTAAAGAAAGAATAGAGAGAAAGCAAGAGAAAGAAGAAAGTAGAGAAGAAGAGAAGAGAATTAGAAGAAAGAGGGGAAAAAAAACACAGCCACCAATTTTCAATCAATCAATCAATCAATCTTCTGTTAACCCTAATTAGGGTTTAAATAGAAAACATCATAGGTCTAACACAAAAGGTCTAAAATAAAATAAACCGATACTAAAATAGCCCAAAAACAAATGGGTCCAAATAACCTCTAATAATATAAACTCATTATCAATAAAACTCAAATAAATGGGTCCAAATAATAAATAATAATAATATAATAATAAATAAATTTAAAAATTGATATCCTCGTCACTTTTCTTGTGACTTAATTTATCTAATATACTCTCTGTTTCGTCTTAGCCCTACTGGGTATATATACCTTGAATCTGTCAACTCATTCTAAAGAAGTCTACGAGAAACTTCACGTGCAAATTGGTTTGTGAAAAAAAAAAAAAATTATTTGATAAATTAAGAGGTTATTATTTAGTCATAGACTAGTGCAAATATAACTTGACTTTCTGTATTGGCTGAATATATTGCCTAATTGCCTGTTCCCACTAATGTTATCAAAGTACTTTTAAGACCTTCTCTATATTGGGATTCATTGAATGTTGCCTAATCACTTGTTCCCGCAACTGTTAGCAAACTACTTTTAAGACCTTTTCTATATCGAGATTGTGTTAGCAAACTACTATTAATACCTTTTCTATATCGAGATTGGGTTAGAATAAGACACTGAGAACTTTGGCCATAAGTAGTGGAAGAAAATCCAGAAGGTTGAAAGAGAAATTCTAAAATTGAAATATAATTTTAGGGGATAAAAGTTTATAGAAGTTCATCCAATAAATTACAAAAATATTTTAACATTCACTATCGAAAGAATTTTCATAAGAATTCAAAAGTTAAAAATACAACTTTAATTTTTAAAATTTGTATTTCAACTTTAGAAACTCTTAGGTATCATTTAATTTGTTTTTCTATTTTCTGTTTTCTGTTTTTATTTTTTTTTTTTTATTTTGAGTTTATTTTTCATTTTGTACTTTTGAAAATGAAGAAAACAGTTCAAAACTCATTTGATTACTTGTGCTTTCAAATTTTTTTTAAAAATGAGTTTATACATAAAAAAAAATAGTAAAAAATCGTTTTTAGAGTTTTTAACAAAAAATAAAAAAATCTTAAAAAAAAAAGAGTATTATCTATTTTCTTATTTTAAAATTTTTAACATATAAAACAAAAATAGAAAAGAGAAAAGTA
Source organism: Vitellaria paradoxa (assembly GCA_019916065.1). Taxonomy (NCBI): domain Eukaryota; kingdom Viridiplantae; phylum Streptophyta; class Magnoliopsida; order Ericales; family Sapotaceae; genus Vitellaria; species Vitellaria paradoxa. The sequence continues at coordinate 25,854,778 of CM034241.1, read as the reverse complement.
AACCAAATGTCACCTTAATATATAAAAAGTTTTCCAATTACTATTTCATTAATCATTCAACTGAATGTAGCTAAATATTTTTATTTGATCATATACTTCGTTTCCATTATAGTTCATGCATGATAAGTTTAAGAATCATGACAATTACAAGATTGGCACTCATCTTTTGGCATCACCAATTATAGTTAAATTAATTTAATTAAATATTTTACTATTACATCATTGATTTAGAAACTCAGAACTACTCCAGCCAAAAACAATTCACATAAATCCAGTTTGAACTTTTCAGCAACATTAATATAATCAAATTAATAATTGCTGTTCTCCTGCCTGGCCCCATTACCATCAACTCAGAAAATTTTTATGTAAATGGCATAAAACATAATAAAAAAAACCAATAAAATGGAATTTTTTGAGTAAAATGGATTTTTTGAATTAAACCCTTATTTGGAAGAGGTAAATGGGAATGAAAGGGTGTAAATAAGTGGAGGTGAAATTTACACTGTAGAGGAAGAAGGGAATAAGAATGAAGAGAAATAAATAGTAGTAACTTATTCACCTCCGCTAACAAGTAACTTTTTTTTTACCCCCAGTTTCGGGAGGGAGAATAGGTACAAAATATTTTTAAAGGGTATAATAATATTTTTAACTATATTATTTTCCTTACTCCCCATTTCCGTCCCAATCTCTTCCAAAATAATAATATTAATAATAATACTTAATCTCCCTTCTCTTTCTGTGCCATCCCTTTCATTGACTTTAATTCCCTTCCTATCTCTTTCCTTCCCATTCTTCCAAACAAGGGCTAAGGCCATAAGATACCGAGAGCCTTTCCTCTCAGGGATTAGGTAATTAATTTGATTTTAAGGTTATTTGATGTCCATAGTTTTGAGCAACTGGAATTCCAATTAATTAAGAAAACTATGGTCAAAATTGCCGTCTCCAATCTCTGCTCTTCGTCCTCAATTCGACAAAACCTCAGGCACGTTAATTAAGGTTTAATCCATATAGAGACTAGCATGGTATACACAAGCATGAAGGTCACACAACGGAGGGAAGAATATCAAATTAGGGGATCAAAATTGTTAGACCTACTAAAAGTATAATAGGCACAGTGAATTTTAACATATGTAAACTAACTATCTATATTTAAATTCTTTAATTACAGAATATAAGATATGAATAATATGATAACGAGGGAAGGGAGAAGATCGATCCGCCTAATCTCCCATCATGGCTTCATACATAATGGTATTGGTAGTTACTACTTCTAGTGAATTTCTACCATCTAGTAAAATATGATTGAATATTCTTTTTCATGGATATACTCACTCTACTACTCTACTCAGAAAATTTACAATCACTAAAGGCGACACACAAATTCATACAAAAATTATATATGATCATATATTGATGTGTTGACAGTCATAAAAAATTTAAAAAACAGTGTTACTTTATTTTGAATTCGGTGATGTTAGTCCCGTAACATCAATTTTATGAACTATTGAATTAAAATTGGACGGTTCACAATAAAAGTAAACTTAAAAATTAGCAAGAATTTTAATCTTACATTTATTATGAACCATCCAATTTTAATTTAACGACTTACAAAATTGACGTTATGGAGCTAATATCACCTCCCCTCTTTCATTCTATATCATGAGTCATATATTTATAAAATTAATCAAAGATACGAAGAATCTTGCATACACTGCTCCTGATAATCACTATAAAAATGAGCAAACTAGCCAAACAAACACGTTGCAAATTATACAAGATTGAATTCTTTGATCATCCAGCGGACAAATGGTGAACCACCATTGCCTATGATGCGGCGGCTGAAGCAAAGCAACGTAAAAGTTTTCGTCTACATGTATCAATACAAGTGTCAGGTGCTGGATGCATGGGTCCAATTAGTCATTGCGCAATATCAGCAAGCACCCTTCTCGCGGCTTCTTCGAAGGCAGACTTGTCCCATTCACCTCCCTACACGCACACCCCACCCCCCCCCCACAACAAAAAAAAAAAAAAAAAAGAAAAAGAAAAGGGCTAGATTAACAAAAGATTCAATGTTTCATCACCTCCTTCCTTCTCATTTCCTATGGAGGGACAGTTGATCACGTGAATGAATAAAATTCCAAAGCTTGTGACTCTTTCCATAATAAACTAAAGCAGCCACGAAAAGAAGGAGAAGAAAAATAAAAAAAAAAAACCGCACTGTTGAATTTCATCATTTCGATTGGCTTAGGTAAGATCATCGTGGTAGATATTGAAATAATTAAAAATGTAATATTTCATCATTTGAATGTTCTAAAGCTTACTAAACCTCCATCATTCTCAGCTTTTTTGGCTTGGATTTTCATTTGAAGGGCAACAAATTATTGTTCCATCAATGTCAAAAACAGTCTGCAAGTCTACCTCTCACTACATTATATATATATATATGGTGATCAAAAGTAGAGATACCCAATCCATCGTTAGTAACTGTCTTGTTCTATTAGTTGGTTTGAGAGCGTTACATTGATTTTCTGCTATAAACATCTAGCTATTGAACCATGCGTGCGTATATATAAATTTATTTGCAATGATAAGGTGGGGTTCCAACTTGAAAACTGCCTCTCTACAATTAAGCAAGGTAAGGTTTGTATAATTGATCTTTCTATGCAATGTGGGTGCTTCTACTGCCCTTCTATACAATTTTTTTTGGCCAAGTTCACCAATATAAAATACTGTAAGAGAACAAACATTTTTTGTGCATTACTTCAAATACCATACTTCTCTTGAACTTAATTTTATATGCATCTATGTTTAATTAAGGCTTAGTTTGAAAAGAAAAAAATAACTTTTTTTTAGTTAACTAGTACAGTTAGTTATTAAAAAATTAATTCCTTTTTTTTTTTAAAGTTAATTTTTTAGTAACTAAGTTTTAATTTTTTTTTTTTGACATAAGTACATTTTATAGTTTAATGGAAATTTAAAATGTAAAAGAATAATTTTGATTATTTAAAAAAAAAATAGAAACTTAAAAAGTTAGAAACTGAGAGGTTAATGCTTGAAGCCTAATACTAGTTATAAAATTAAGATAGAATTTGTGTTAATATATGTACATATACATACCTCAATTTTCAATCTCAGTTTCACGCGGTTGATAGAACTAGGTTCGGCCACTTTTCTATCTGCTTTCACAGACATTAATCCGACATTCTTAACCTCTTTCAAGAAGTCCATTATTAGGATCATCAAATCCAACATGTTACATTCTCCTCTCACAGTCACTTGCAAGTCGACTATTGTTGCTTCTGAAGTTGATTCAGCTACATCTGTAACTTGAACGCCAACCCTTTCTTCGGAGGAAACAATTTCTTTTTCAGTAGTTTCTTCTTTCGTGGCCAAAACTTGAGCCTCCAAAATCTGGTTTCTTCGAGTGAGCTCCTCAACTCCAGCTTTCAAAGAAATCATGTACTTGGTAGTGCTGTCAAGCACTGATACTTTGTCTTTCTATACAATCAAAATTTGAAATGAATCAAATCAGTGTTGGGATTATGTATATATGTACCGCCATGTATCCAAGCTCATTTGATAAAATTCTTAGTTTAAGGGATTAATATCCTAACGGGGAAATGTTATACTACCAGGTTTTTTTTTTAACAGTATTTCAATTAGGTTTTCATTTAAACTGGGTCGTTTTAATATAAAATATTTTTCCAAAAATATATTTATTTTATGTTTTTTGAAAATATTTTACACTGAAATAGAGGAATATTTGCCCAGGCTTTGGTAATCCAGCCCCAATGATACTAGTGCTAAATTTAAGGATATTGAGGAGTACTTATAGTATTAGTACCTTTGTTCCCGGAGGAAGTAATGTTATCAATGCTCGAATGCTTTCATTTTGTTTCTCTCTTCTTTTGCGCTCAGATATCATATGGTGAAACTGAGCCTGATTGATTGTGGGTTGGCTTCCTTGTACTCCCTCTTGGGCTTGCTTCAAACTTAATGTTGTAAAGAATGCGATTGCTCGTTTTGGCATGTTTTGTCTTCGAGCTCTGGCTTTGATAGGGTTTGAAGGGGGTAAAGGCAAAGCTGATCTGTATCTCTCGAATGCACTAGCCTTTTGAGTTATTGGGTAATTTGGAGCAACATCAATGTTTTGTTGGTTTTGATCATGTGAGGAAGAAGATGAAGAAGCGGAGGAAAGAACCGCAATGATGGCTTTTGTAATTGCAGCAGCTTCAGTTTCGTTTATTTGACTAAAGGCTTGCATGGCTTGGTGAAGTGGACAATTGGAGGTTGATTTTGGTCTTAATGCTTGTTGTTGTTCTGTTGGATCTTCTTCTTTGGAAGTGCTTGGAATGTTGAATGAAAAAGGCGAGCATTCGGAGCCGTCCATGGATGCTGAAATCAATGATGAGGAAGACGGTGAAGGCCAGCTCTGATCAATTGGAAGGGAAATGAGCTCTCCGAGGGCAAGGAGGGGTAGTTCTTGTGGAGGGAAATCTTCTGGGAACCAGTTCCTTATCTCCATTTCCAAGTTAACCTGTGTGAAACCCAAATTAATAACATTTTTTTATTTTTTTTGATAAGTCAGTATATTTAGATCAGTTTGCACACATTTCAACTAATTCATGAGGTTTCAAATTAAAAACTAGATAAGCATTTTAAGTAGACTTGAACTGGTGATTATAAGGAGTAAACTCAAAATTTTACCAATTGATTTACTCTTATTAATAACAATTCTTTTTGATACAAAAGTGGGAGGGCGCATAAATTTTTGTTTAAAAAAAAAAAAAAAAGAAATACTACAAGAAAACATAACTACAATTATATATGTTTTAAAATGTACTCCACACTAAGCCTTACTGGTAGGATTTTCTAATGGTATTTTGTTTCTGATTGTATATATACCATTATCCATTTTGTAATTGCAACTATGTATATTAGCAAAGCTTATATTGCCCCTTTGAGCTACATTAAGTTCCTACAACAAAATTCTAACTGAACATACAATGAAAAGGTTCTTACTGGATGAGTATCATAAGGCATGCCAAGCTCAATCTCTCCAGCCTTGCACCCCATAAATATTGCAGTCTGTTATGATTAATTTTATATATCAAAATAATAAACACTATTAGTTGATCATGAAGCTAATTAAATTAATTATACTTTGTACTAAAACACTCCAGACTGAACCTTTGTTGAACAAACCTTAATCCTAGCTTCCTGCATTAATCAAACACAAATAACAAGAAATTAGTCAATTAGCTGAAACGTTTCTGAATATATACCAATATTAATTAATAAGATTGCCTCGTCATTAATGTTATAATAATCATAAATCAGCAATATTACCTTACCTGATAGAATTGCAATTGTGCTTCGATTGAGGCTAGTCTTCGAAGATCCAATTCCTTGAGCTCCACAAAAGGAAGATTGTTCTTGAAAGCATGCCCCGGAACCCGGCTAGCATAAGAATTTTTAGAACCAAATTCAAATTTCAAGTACTGAATTAGATGTTAAATGATAAGTAGAACATGCATGCATTTGTGTTGTTTTTGCTTGTGATTTTCTTGAGGTATAGTTTTGTGTCATACTCATTTTCGACAATGAACATGGATTGTCTGTATTCATTGAAGAGCCCCTGAGCAATACTTCCCGATGAAGAACTTGGTTGACTAATGTTTTCTTCCTTGTAGAATCCGTCCATGAAGATCAAACAGCTGCTGCAAATGTTCAGAACATAAGAGAAGGAATAGTAAGTATATGCAGATACCGACGGAAAATCATCGAGATGGTGAGCAAGAGTTAGGGTTCCTTTAAATTAGGGTTATATCATAAATGGGGCTATTTCCATGTATGCACTGTACATAAATACTTGCATATATAGATATATACATATAGATATGTGTAGGGGGAGAGGGGGGAGAGAGAGAGAGAGAGAGATTTCTCACTTAGATGGTTGGGGAAAGTATGACCATAGGCAAATGTAAGTGCAGCCAAAGGACTGCACTGTGTGTCGGAGAAAGATGGCACGGGCTGCTCCATCAAGGAAGATGGAGTCCATATCCTACCACGGAAAACCAACTGCTAAGAAAACTTCATGATATATAGCCCTTTGAATCTCTCTCCCGCTCACCTAACCTGCATGCCGGGTCTTTAAAATCATGAATTGGTAGATGCAGGGAGTCTCTTGAAAAGTAGAAAAAGGGTAGTAGATCCCACAACCCCAATGCTAATGAGGAATAAAGAAAAAACTTTAGAAGTCGATCCCCACCTCTGTTGAAAAGTCTCAAGGCAGAGAAATGTATTATATTTGAAAGCAAATGGGAACTTGAAAAGTATACGGTAGGGGCTAAGAAACTGAGATGGAACTTGAAAAGTATGCAGAGGAGAGAGAGAGAGAGTTTTAGACAATTATCGTCAATGTCTAGCCTCGAGTAGTTGAAAAGAGTCAAGGGAGGAATATTGAAATGGGTGGGTGTCTTCTTATCCTTTACATTTATTTAGTTACGGACACAGAAATTTTACTAAGGTTACGTAGGAAATTGTAGGAATCAAATAGAATGCCGATTATATTTTTGTTTGATGAGCGACAAAAAATAATGTGAATGAATAGACGTTCAAATTTATTACATATTTTAAATATAATAAAATAAAATAAAATATGATAAAAATGACTCAAATTAATTTTTAAAAACTTATAAAAATAAACTTTTTTTTGAATTGCGAATTTGAGTTAAAAAAAAGGTTTAGAAATAAAATGATTGTTTTACAATTCGAATTCGAATTGAGTCAAAATTTTATAATTGTTCAAAAACATGTCAATAAATATTTTCTAATCTTTTGAAATGCCTAAAATACATATTTGGCCCTAAAACGGACTCAGGGATAAAATAGTCATTTTATAATCTGAATTCAGATCGGGCTGAAATTTGTGTAACTATTGAGAAATATGTCAATGATTTTTTTTTAGTCTTTTGGGCAGTTTAGAATGCAAATTTGGACAAAAATAGCTAAGGAATAAAATTATCATTTTATAATTTGAGTTTAGATTGAGATGAAATTTTTTTAATTAATAAGAAACACGTCATCGATAAATATTTTTAATCCCTTGTGAAGCCTAAAATATACATTTGGACAAAAAATAGACTCAAGTGTAAAGTGGTCATTTTATAGCCCGAGTTTCGATCGGATCAAAATTTGCTAAGCCATTAAGTAATATAAATGAATTTTTATGTCTTTTGAAAGCTCAAATACAAATTTAAAAAAAAAAAGACTTAGGGGTAAAAACAGTTATTTTACAAGTCGAGTTTGAATATTAATTTAAGTCGAAAATAAGGTAAAGAGGTAAAATGATTATTTTATAATCCAAGAGAGTAATTGAGAAAATTTTGTTATAACAAAGTAGTTTCTTGTTTTTTATTTTTTTTTAATTTTTTAATTTTTGAATCGAATTTTATTACAATGGAATGAATATTTCATCACTTGTTATGGAATGTTTTTTCTTATTTAATGTAGGAATAGCTAATCTCAAAAAATAGCATTCTAACTTAATTTTTTAATACTAAATATGAGAATACGTTAAAGTGAAAATAGATTCCATTTATTTCATTCTCACGTATCAAATATAACCTAAGAGAAATAATGCTCTCAAAAAAAAAAAAAAGCCTAGGAATAAAATAGAATATATAAGTATAAAAAAAACATATTTATAATTTAATGACATATTAAGTGAAAATACCATCCATCGTTTATTGGTTTAATTCAAATATTTATCTGGGATATAATGGTTTAATTCAAATATTTATCTGGGATATAAATACTAAGATTTCCTAGCATAATAACAATAATCATAATTTACCATTCATATTATATATTATCTTTATTGATATAATTAACACAAACATTCACTAGCATAGTAACTGCATGTTCTCCATTTCACTAAAAAAGTTTTAGTTAATCTTTATACTTTACTAATTTCACTTTCAAAATTAAGGTTTAGTTTGAAAAAAAAAATAATTTCTTACTTACTTTTTTTTAGCTTTTTGTTCGTTTATATATTTGTTTCCTTCATATATATTTAAAAGTAATTTAAAATGTAAAAAATTAGTTTTTAGTCATTTTGAAAAAAAAAAAAAAAAACTGAGTAACTGAAAGTTTAGTTATCCCAAACTTATACGCTCTTGAATCATTTTTTCATCTTCGCTTCCCATGTCTATTATTCTCTTAATTTTTGCTACCATGGACCTTTTTTTTTTTTTTTTTTGTGTATAAAAGATTACAAAACGGTACAAATATGTTTAATTGTTGAATATTAATGGCACGTAACTATAATTTTATTTTTCAGAGTAGCGTAATAAAGCTATGTTTCAATTAATTTAAAATAAAAAATCATTGAATTATTTTTTGATTATAAAAATATTATTATCACCTCGTTCTGTTTAATTGTACGTTCTGGTGGAATATTATGACATAATTAATAACAAATTTCATCTATAATTTTTTGACTAGCACATAGCACAGCCATATTATTTATTTATTTTCTTTCATAATTAAAATAAAGGGACAACCTGCAATCTAACTCTGCCTCATGGGTTTGACCATAATGACTCGACGTCATACTACTTATTTTCCACACAAAGACTTCTTTTTCCGGTTGGCATCTCTGTGGCATTTTAAAATAACACTGATGTGAAATCTTTGTGCCTTCACATTGTAATTGCCTTCACATTGTGCATTCTCATTATCTAGAAGAATGAACAACTTGCCTCCATTTATGTTTTAGGATTGGAGTTACATTTACGCTCTTAAACATTTGAGGATTTACATTCACGTCCTCTATAACCCAACAACAATACAAAATAGTAAAATGATCACCCTAAACTACACTAATAATTATAATATAATTTTATAAGTTTTTATATTATTTAGAAAATATACCTTCATAAGGTGAGAAATTTATGAATATGTCCTTCAAATTATCTGAACTCTGATACTAATAGTTGGGATGGTGGTACAGTTGGTGCACTTGTACACCGATGCATTGTCAAGTGCACGTTTTTACCGTCGGATGTTTAAAGATACAATCAACGGTCTCTGTTTTGAGACAAAAATTAAATAAAAATGTTACCTTTGCTTTCAATAGCACTTTTAAAAAATAAAAATAAAAAATCATGGTCAACTTTGTCTAATAGGGATTCCTATTGTGTTTAATAAATGTGTAAATACTTTTTTTTAATAAAAGTTTCTAAATTAATATTTTTAAAGGTTTGATAGTATTTATGATAAATAAGACAAAGGGATCCTTGTAGTGTTTAATAAATGTTTAAATACGTTTTTTTAAGTTTTTAGATTAATATTTTTAAAAGTGTGTTAATATTTATAGTAAATAATAAAATTTTACATATTTATTAAATACTGTAGAATTTCTATTAGATAAAATCAATTAAGATTTTTATTTTTTTTAAGAAAGTGATATTGAAAGCAAATTTAAAATTTTTATTTAATTTTCATCTCAAAGCAGAGACTGTTGATTATATTTCTAAACATCCAATGGTGAAAAGGTGCACTTGACAATGCACCGTGCACAAGTGCACCAGCTATACCCCATCCCCTAGTAGTTGGCTTAAACATAATTTTCACAAATTTCATTAATTATTATTAAAACATTCAAACTATTACTCATCTATTACATAAATATTCCAACACTATTGTAGAACTAATATTACAAGACATAAATATTACAAAGAAATGAGGTAAGGCTTTTTTTTTTTTTTTTTTTTTGATGAATCTTCCATACAAATGAAACCTTTTTATGGACTAAGAGATTGGATATCGAAATCTGGACTAAAAATAAATAGAATAAAAAATTAAAAAAAAATTAGAAAACTATAGCACGATAATGTGAAATTGTATTTTTAATTAAAGCAAATTCCTTCACATAGGGTCTGACATGTGCTAGATAAAGTTGCAACCACATAAGACTCACTCTGAAAAGTTGATTCTTTTTTTTTTTTTTTTTGGGTGCAATATTCTAGTTTTGTCCTGTACTGTCCTAATGATTTGACTTTATTAGCCTTCCATCATATTCTCTACATTGTACCAGGTTTTTTCATTCATATTTTCTTAATAATCTACTTTAGATTCTAGCATATCTTCAGCAAAGACAATAGCTTCTAATTCATTTTTTTTTTATTTTCATAATGCTTACCGAGATAAATTATTATCTCTGGTGAAGCATCCATTCAACTAATTTTGTTTAAAAATCAAATGCTTAATCTTTTTGATCATCTATTGCTGTCATAGACGTACAGTTTTCATCATCTTCCTTGTATTATTCCATGTTTAAACCCTTACGACTCTAGTTTAATAAAGCATAGTGACTGAACGTTAATTGAATCTAAGATATAATAATGTCATATCATTTATAGTCATATGTTTTTCTAACATGAAATAATGTTTAGTTATTCTTTGTCATAGTTGTGATTTATCATTTTTATTACACGAGTTGAATCTAACATGTAGTGTATTCACATATTCATCTTTGCACAATCTTTACATTCTCTACATGGATTGTAGTTGTTCTTTGAAATCTCTCAAGTAGATTTTCTTGAAAAGGACTACTAGTGGAATAAAGTGAAGTTACCCCTATTGACGTGTTGGTTGTCAAAATAATTACTCTCTGGGTAGTGACAATATAGAGGAAAAGGCTATCTATCCATAAGTGTGTGTAACCACTGAGGTTGTTAGGAATTGTACAAAAATTGAAAAATCACAAAAATTACCTAAAAACAAGCTTGGAGAACAATTATTATGCTTAATTGAAAAAAAAAAAAAAAGAAAACCCAAAACAAAACAAAAAGAATATAGTTGAAAAAAAAATTAAGAGAAATTAGTTGAAAAGTGCAAAAATTTTTAAATTTTGTCGCAATGGCTAATCAATGTCCATTAAGAGCATGTTTGTATGTAATGAAGTTGACTGATGTGCAATTAGTATTTGTTAGAGGATATTCAAATCATACACAACACTAGTATGTTCGCTAATATGACTTGAAACCACTCATGATGTGAAAAATGTTGAGATATGAAATCCCTGTTGTTGCATAGTCATTTATGTCATTCAATTTCAAATTATCAATTCTTAAAACATTGCTTTGATTATAGCACTTGTGATATTTTATTATGAGTATTTAATCCTTTAAATCTATCTCCATTGAGTTGTTTTTTAATTTTCCTTACATTTAATGTTTACCAATTTGATTATAGAAAGGGGAAGTAGTGGATATGTAAACGTAACTTGACTCGACTTGTTTGTTAATAGTTTTTATTATTCAAACAAATTTTGGATTTAAAGAAGATTGAGTCTCAAGAGCTTCCAAATTGTAAGAAGTCTGACTATTTAGGAATACTAACTGAGGAAGGTTTTTTTCCGAATTGAGAAGTCATTACCAATTGGGTCCGCAGGCTGGCCACAGAGAGCCTGAAGGTTCTGGTGTCATGAACAATCCAGTATAAAACAAAATAGTGCAACCTACAAGGAAGGCGCAAGGAAGCCGAAGTTTCAAGCCACATCTAGTATTGCTCTTAAGATAAGTGCAGCAAACTCAAGGGTTTAACCAGTTGAGTTTTTTATTAGACCTAAGTTTCCTAATGTCATTAGCTCTATTTATTCTATAAATATGTTTTAACACAGAATGCAAATACACACATAGCATATTATAGAGTCTAAGGAGAGTATTATTATTGAGAGCTTCTCTTTCTCCTTTCTTTACATTCTTACTATTAGCAAGTTTTGAAGGATTTCAGATAGTCTTCCTAAAGAGTCAAAAAGGTTTTCCACTTGGCTTTGGTGTATCAAGGAGTCCAGTAAGATATTGAATGAATACATGTGAGGAGTCTTCAAGTGTTTAGGTTCAATTTCTTATAATCAAAATTTATAGTGAAATTTGTTTGGGTGGTCTCTAAAATAAAGCCAGGATTTTATCTACTATTTGATAAGGGTTTTCCTGTTATCAATCATGTGTTATTTTGATTGATTGATTGTTTGTTGAATTATTTTCAGAATTTCATAATGAAATAGTATGAGTGTGGATGTGGGGAATAGTGCGGGTTGGGGTTATGATGCCTTGCTGATTGGACAATGTTGTCCTACTATACGTGTTTGGGGTGTGATACCTTACTATTTGGACATGATATCCTGCTACTATGGTGTTGTGAATTGAACGGTGTGTCCTGTTATGAATGAATTGAGAGGTCCTATTTATATAGGGTGCGTAAGTTGATTTTGTGTCGAGACTACCATTGAATTAAAGGGTATATATACCCACAAGTTGAAAGTCCTTAGATCTATGTAGTCCTTGGTTGTCATTTTCAATGACTTAGTAACCTACAAAGTAATGCACACACCTATGATGGTGTATTAATTGTCTTGGGGGATGCATATGCCTATGATAGCATAGGATCGGTGCCTAAGCACTACTACAAACACCTACAATGATGTGCTGGGGAATGGGCACCGTGGCCACAAGCCAATATTGTAGAGTACCTGCCCAATTGTGTTGTATGTTGTGTGCGCTTGTGTAGGGTGGTTGGGTGTGTGGAGTTGTGTTGGGTGTAATATTGAGTTAGGTTTGTTGGGTGTGATATGATAAGTTAAGCTAATGACGGAGATAATAAGACTATTCATATTGATGGGGATATGATTGAGCACATATAATGTTATTTCACCATGATTTTGCAATTGGTTTTAGTGTTTTAGGTACATAAACTTCATAAGTTATAATGAAGTGAGCTAATTTACATTCTTGTGGGTGTTTGTAGGTCTTTGATGCTTTATTTGAGGAGGAAATGGTGAAAATACGAGTGTAAAGAGCAAGGAATCAAAGCTGTGGATGAAGGTAGAGTAGCATAGGCACCCCTCATTATCACAAGCGCCCCTCAATGTCCACAGGCGCCCCTCCCTTAATCAAACGGGTGCCCGCCGAGAGTGGTTTGTGGAGCTACTTCATTTAGGACTTCATCAAACACCTTGGAGAGCCAAGTCACGAGCGCCCCTCATTATCATAGGCGCCCATCACTTCTGACTTTTGATTTTCTTTATGTAAAGTAATGTACCCTTTTTACCATTCATTGTAGCCATATATAAAGGGGATTTTCAGATTAGGTTCAAGGGAGTTTTTTACATACTTTTCTTTTCTTTTTAGTTTTACATAGCCTAAAGTAGATTAGGGTTTTGCTTTTGGATTGAAGCTTTCAAGTATTCTTTTGGATTATCATTCTCAAACACTCATTAGATAGGGTTTGGATTGGAAGCTTTGAATCGATAATAGTTCTTCTTGAATACATGTAAGTTACTTCGCATTTAACTATTTCAATTCCAAGTTTAAAGTTCAGATTTATTTCATATTTCTTTTCGTTCCTTTAGTCTTCAATATCTTCTTTTTGTTTTCACTTTTCATTTTACGTTAATGGATGATTTACAAGTTTGTTTTCTCTTCAAAGTTCACGTATGTTAGGCTAGGGTTTATTCTTGGCTTCAAATTATTGAAGGTAGTGTGGTAGTTCGGTGAATTCGAACGTCAAAGAATATTTTTAATTAAAATAGCCTTTAATCTCTAAATGGAATCTCATAGTAAGCTAGGGTTCTTTCGAAACATACTCACCAGTGTTACAACCGTAGCTTGGTTACACTTCTGCACACCAAGTGTTTGGTTCAATGTCCCGGTGAGTTAGACTCTTATTTTGTAAACCCAAATTTGGTTTACTTTCGAAATCAATCACCCGTGTTATAACCAAAGCTTGGTTACGATTGGCCACTAGTGCACACCAAGTGGTTGGTTCAATGACCCGGTGATTTGTAACCTATTTTCATAAAACCATAACTTGAGGTTTTCTTAAGAAATCGGTTCATCCGTGTTACAATCAAAACTTGGTTACGAGTTAACACTCGTGTATACTAGGTGTTCGATTCAATGTCCTGATGAGTCCGAAACTAATTTCAAAAGCCTCCGCTTACTTTGAGTTCCATACATTAGGTTTTAATAAATATCTTCCGACCGAGCAACGCATGTGCGATTGCTAGGTTGAGTTATCAATGCATTTGATTAAACCATCACTACCCACTATCGGATTTGATTCGAAGCCAAGATTATTTAGTTATCTTACTTTCAATATTTACATTTTAATTTAATATAGCAATTCCTTTACACCATCATTCTCAACCCAACCATATTCAAACACCTTGTAAATCTAAAATTAGTTTAAATTAGATTAGAATCACCAACTAACTAAAGAGAACAAGTCTAGTGTCTTTTAACACAACCCTCCCTGTGGAGATTACCTCGGTTTTCACCGAGTAAGACTACGACTACCCTCTTGCACTTGAGAGGTACAACTCGAACACATTTTAGGGTCGGTCAAGTTTTTGGCGCCGTTGCCGGGGAGGGCAACTAAGCGCTAAACTTGGGAGTTAAGGGGAGTTCAGTTGAGAAATTGGGTGAATTGTTCCTTTCTTCTATCCTTTTGTTAGTAGTTTTCTTTCTTTTGCATTGTAACATATTCATGTGCATATCATATAACCTAGTTTGCATGTTAGTTAACTTAGGTTGCATTTTAGTGTAGTTTTTCTTTTCTCTCATTTTGTTTTCAGTTTTGTTTTCTTATCATAGACATGGATTTTGGTGATTTCAATCATGGTCCCTTTGATGCCCAAGCCTACATTGAGTCTCTAAGTAACCAATTTGGATATGACTATACATTAGAGACCTATCACCAATTACCCCAATTTTTCGGGCACGAGGAGGAAGACCTATGTCTTCATCTTGATAGGTTTGAGGTAGTGTGCAGCTTATATGATGATGTTAGAATGAGTAAGAGGCTTAGGTTCATGTTATTTCCTTTGTCTTTACAAAGCGTGGCTGGTGACTGGTGCTATGATTTTGGTGAATGGACCACTTGGGATCAATGTTGTCAAGCTTTTATTGAACATTTCCTCCCTATTCATCAAATCTTCACCCATGGATTTCAAATTAGAAATTTTTATCAAAAGAAGGGTGAAGTATTTTATTAATGCTGGGAAAGATTTAACATCCTTTTGGACACTTTCCCAAGTCATGGATTAGATTTAGGGGACATCATAGCCATATTATACCATGCTCTATCTCATAAGTTACACCAAGCGTTTGATATAGTCTTGGGGAAGGAATTTCTTGACCTCACATTGGGTGAGGCATGGTCATTTCTTGAATTTTTCTATGAACACACCAGGCCACAGGAAATACTTGAAACTAGATTTGAACCATATGTACTTGAAAGCCACACCGACCTTTTCCCGCATGCTCCTACTTCACTTGATCCTCATGATCCCTCCCTTGGAAGTAACGTATGCGTGGAGCCTGATTACTCGGATTTTGCATGTCCCAACCTTGTTTCATTCACTGAGGGCCAGTCTGAGGAGCCCCAAGATTACTGGCCTAGTGAACCTTATGATGCACAATTTGAGACCACAGGCACCGAGTGGGAAAATTGCCCTGACCACACTAGGGATGATGTTTGGGATGAGTGTCTTTCTCATTTCTTTGTGGACTCTCCCATTCTGGAGATTTCTTTACGACATTTTAAGAGTCAGGGAGACATACAGTCCTTTCTTACTACTGAGTTTGATGCTCAGCCCATCCCGACCACCCTGGGCCCTATTGAGAGTCTCTTGACTCCTTTTGAGCGATTGCAAGTTACATTGCCCGAGGAGCATATCATTGAGTCGGTAGATCATTTTTCACTCACTTATACACCCGAGGTTGAGAGTGGTACACACCTCTTACCACTTGGCATAGCCCCACCCACGAGTGTTGCTCCAAAGATTGTGAGTGATTACACCATGACCGATTATCACTGGGGGGAGGTAGGAGACATTGGGGGTGAGTATGTTGATTTTCTGGGTATTGAGAGACTGATTGAACCCGTCATGTCCATATCCATGTCCTTACATGCATTATGGCCACATCCAAGGTTTCATGAACCTCACTTGGCCTTACATCCCTTGATGTGTTTTACATCCAAGTAGCATCCACCTTCGGTGCTTCGTGGGCCTAAAGAAAATATTTTATTTCTTAAACCATTTGTGGATGCATGGGATGGAGAGGGTGTTGGATAACCCTTCTTCTTTGTTTCCTTTGTACATAGTAGATTAGAGTTTTCTTTTTCAGATTTTCTTATGTTTTTTAGGTTTGATTTTCTTCTCTTATTTCTTCTTTTGTACTAACTCTTTCTCTTATCTTATTTTCCCTTTAATTTTCTTTTATTTTCTTTCTAACCTTTTCTCTTATATAGCTTTTTCTTTTCTTCAAATAAGGATGCTCTTGAGGTAATATCCACCCTTTTTACCTTCTGTTTCTACATTTTGAGCATAACACTTGGATATATGTTGTTGGTTGTTGTTGGAAGTGCTGTAAACTAGGTTGGGGGGTGTTCTTTATTACTTACAGGGTTCTCTTTTTGGGTGCATGCTTGGCTTATGTGTTATATATTGATTGATCTTTGTGCTCATCATCATCATCATGCTCACTTTTCACACTACAAAGCCACTTGTCTCTCATAGTTCTTACATTGAGGACAATGTTTAGTTTAGGTTAGGGGGTAGAGTTCGCATGATGACCCTTTGTGCTAAAATTGTCAATTGTCAAAATTTTCAAAATTTGAGCAATTTTTTTTAGCTTAAAAACATGACTTAGCACATTTATCCTTGCATATTGGCCCTTTTGGTTTGGTTGATGGTGAATTTGAGTGAGAGAGTGATGAATGAGTCATGTTTAAGCTTTGAAAGGAAACTTAATTCAAGTTGAGTGTGTTATGACTTTGTGCATTTTTGACTATCATGGAGAGGAGTTTATGTGCTTAGGAGTAGATTTTGTTTGACATTGGTTGATTGAGCATTCTTGGACTAGGTGGAGACTTATACCCCTTAAGGGTGAGCTTTTGAGCCTATTATTCCTTTTTTGAGGGGTTGCACATAATCACAGCTCTTTTATTCTTCACTTTGGTTTTCAATGCACCAATTGCATCACACACACTTGCATGAGTATTCACTTGGCACATTATGAGTTGTTGCAAGCTTTGAACATGATGCTAGACCCTCTTTGTTATTTTGAGCCTTTTTGTCCTTTCTTGATATGAAATTGTCTTAAGAACCAACTTGAAGCTTCACAATAAAGTGTGTGATATAAATTTTTCTCTTATTGGTTCTCCTCATATATAATATCCCTTACACCTCATTAACACACTATTAAGCCTCACCCGCACATGTCTTGGGTTGTGAAAGTGTCTCAAAGTCTAAGTTGCGAATTCGGGTTGGGAATGTAAGCTTTTAAGAGCAAAATGATGAAGAATGTTGGGAAGAGAATTCATACATTGTATAGTTCATTATTCATTTAAAAAAATTCATTCTTTTTGTTTATTCAATTATGGGACTTATGCTTTGTAATGCAGTTGCTAAGAATGTCCCAAGGGTAGTATTTAGTGTGAATAAGCTTCATGTTGGGATCTTTGTTGGGTTTGGAAAGGTAATAGGTAGTTTGGGACTTCTGTATAACTGAGTATCTTCACCCTAGGACATGTGTTTTGATTTCTATACCTTTCATTGTTAGCCTCTACCCATGGCCAAGTTACAACCGGATCAAAGACCTAGCGGATTCTAAGTGAACAATACTTACGTGTGCATGTAGTGGACTTATGTAGGTTGTGTGGTGTAATCCATTGCATGGCATTGGAATTTCTTGATATGAGCTGTCCACTCGAAACTTCAATTCAATTCACTCACTTATTTGTGAGGTTATGTGCAACCAGGAGAGCATTTTATGCTCATAGGTATGAGTGAACCCTTGATGAGTGATTTTCTTTTTATGAGTGGAACCTTATGAGCTTTTGAAGTCGAAACTTAGTTCTGATTATGCTCTCGAGACTTTGTTTAATGAACGACACTATTTTGCACACTTGCTTTTCTAACCTTGATAGTCCATGCTTTCACGCTAACACTTGGGAATTGCACATAATATTTGAATTTTGTGACTTGTTGGGCTTGAACTCGATTCATTGTTGACCTTAATCACTCTTTGACACCTTGAGACCATACCATAAACGTTTGTGGGTAGCATCACTGCAAATCATCACGAGACCTTACTCATCCACTGGAGGAAACCTAGGGGTTTAAAGGGCTCGCCACACATGCTAAGTGTGGCCGTGTGTTCCTACGAAAATGGACACCATGGTAGCTTAGATTTGAGTTAATTTGTTTTGATTTGAATAAAAACTTGATGTCATGGATGTTTTAGCACATGTTTGTGTGCCCCATGGTTTCGTTGCACGCATTGCTAGCGACTAGCAATGTTTAGGTTGGGGGTGTGATTGAGCATATATAATGTTATTTCACCATGATTTTGCAATTAGTTTTAAGTGTTTTAGGTACATAAACTTCATAAGTTATAATGAAGTGAGCTAATTTACATTCTTGTGGGTGTTTGTAGGTCTTTGATGATTTATTTGAGGAGGAAATGGTGAAAATACGAGTTTAAAGAGTAAGGAATCAAAGCTGTGGATGAAGGTGGAGTAGCATGGGCGCCCCTCATTATCACGAGCGCCCCTCAATGTCCACGGGCGCCCCACCCTTAATTAGACGGGCGCTCGCTGAGAGTGGTTTGTGGAGCTACTTCATTGAGGACTTCATCAAACACCTTGGAGAGCTAAGTCACGGGCGCCCCTCATTATCATGGGCGCCCATCACTTCTGACTTTTGATTTTCTTTATGTAAAGTGATGTACCCTTTTTACCCTTCATTGTAGCCATACATAAAAGGGATTTTCAGATTAGGTTCGGGGGAGTTTTTTACATACTTTTCTTTTCTTTTCTGTTTAGTTTTACATAGCCTAAACTAGATTAGGGTTTTGCTTTTGGATTGAAACTTTCAAGTATTCTTTTGGATTATCATTCTCAAACATTCATCAGATTAGGGTTTGGATTAGAAGCTTTGAATCAATAGTAGTTCTTCTTGAATACATGTAAGTTGCTTCGCATTTAACTATTTCAATTCCAAGTTTAAAGTTCAGATTTATTTCATATTTCTTTTCGTTCCTTTAGTCTTCAATATCTTCTTTTTGTTTTCGCTTTTCGTTTTACGTTAATGGATGATTTACAAGTTTGTTTTTCTCTTCAAAGTTCACGTATGTTAGGCTAGGGTTTATTCTTGGCTTCAAATCATTGAAGGTAGTGTGGTAGTTCGGTGAATTCGAACGTGAAAGAATATTTTTAATTGAAATATCCTTTAATCTTTCGAAACCTACTCACCCATGTTACAACCGTAGCTTAGTTGCACTTGTGCATACCAAGTGTTTGGTTTAATGTCTCGGTGAGTTAGACTCTTATTTTCCAAAACCCTAATTTGGTTTACTTTCGAAATCAATCACCCGTGTTATAACCAAAGCTTGGTTACGATTGGCCATTAGTGCACACCAAGTGGTTGGTTCAATGACCCGATGATTTGTAACCTATTTTCATAAAACCATAACTTGAGGTTTTCTTAAGAAATTGGTTCATCCGTGTTACAATCGAAACCTGGTTATGAGTTAATGCTCGTGTATACTAGGTGTTCGATTCAATGTCTCGATGAGTCCGAAACTAATTTCAAAAGCCTCCGCTTACTTTGAGTTCCATACATTAGGTTTTAATGAAATATCTTCCGACCTAGCAACATATGTGCAATTGCTAGGTTGAGTTATCAATGCATTTGATTAAACCATCACTACCCACTACCAGATTTGATTCGAAGCCAAGATTATTTAGTTATCTTACTTTCAATATTTGCATTTTAATTTAATATAACAATTCCTTCACACCATCATTCTTAACCCAACCATATTCAAACACCTTGTAAATCTAAAATTAGTTTAAATTAGATTAGAATCACCTACTAACTAAAGAGAATAAGTCTAGTGTCTTTTAACACAACCCTCCATGTGGAGATGACCTCGGTTCTCACCGAGTAAGACTACGACCACCCTCTTACACTTGAGTGGTACAACCCGAACACATTTTGATATAAAGAGTATAATGTTGGTGAAGGAATAATTGAATGCTTATAATCATTTTTGTATGATAATAATAGACTGAGTATGAATATCCTAATGCCTTTATTAATTTGCCATGATGCTATGTATGGTTGGTTGAGATGTATTGATCACATGTAGTAGTATGATAGGACATGTTATGCATGCTTGTACGTTACAGTGGGCTCACTCACCTACAGATTTTGCTGCAAGATCTGAGGCTAGGTTGCCTGTGGAGCCTATTATGCAAAAGACTTAGGCTTCCTATTTCTTTTGTCTTTATTTTTTATTATGCTATATAATTTTTGGTGCCTCAGATGTAAGGCTAATGCAGTTATTGTACTTATTCTTTTGGATTTCCTATGAGACAAGATGATGTATATATTTACCTACTATTTTTGTTATTGGGGTTTATATTGGGCTAGTGGCTTTATTTTGATTATATTATATTGTTTTTATTTCATATTTTCGCTCCAGTTGCGAATGGATTTGATTGGAATAGGAGTTATGTAATGATTATTGATGTTTTACGTGCATTTAGATCACACTCTCGAGTCACATAATTTGAGGCATGACATGCATATTATCACCGAGATGAAAGTTAATCTCTGCCCTTAAGTTAAACGTGATGCACTAACTTACCAATTCAACACATAATGCAAAGCACTCATATATACGAGCAAAGTTAGGCTTCCTTCACCCCCTGCCCCCAAGTGTAAGTGTCCAAGTGTTATGCCACACAAACATAAGCACCTAAGCATCAGTCTCCTCAAGCGTAAGTGCCAACCCACACCCAGATGACATAAATGCTCAAGAGCCAGTCAATCTAATATCCCAAGATGATATAAGTACCTAAGCTCTAGCCAATCCTTCAGTGCAAAGCTAAGCTTTACACAGATGTAAATGCCTATGTGCAAGTTCACACAGGCATAAGTACCAAGTGCCAACCCATATCTTCAGAGACATAAGTACCAGACATAAGTACCTAAGTGCCTATCATAATCCTCGATGGTGTAAATGCCTAAGTTCCAACCTATATCTTAGGAGGACATAAGCGCCTAAATGCTAGTTGGTCCAAAAAAACATAAATGTTTAACTGTCAGTCCACATATTTGTAGAGACATAAGAGCTAGTCTTAGCTTCCTCCAATGACCTAATTGCTAGCCCACACATTTTTAGAGACATAAAAGCCTCTTCAGTGATGTAAGTGATTGTCCAACACCCACACCTAGACTATGTAAGTGCCTAAGTACTAGTCAGTCTATCAACATAGAGCTTACCTTTCCACAATTGACTTTGTCACCAATTTAAGTGTGACATTTGACACTTAGCCCTTCCTATGAAGATTGTGACTAATCTCAAGAGAATATTACCAACACTTTCACATTCATTTGCATACTTAAACAACCATTAGGACCAATGATGACGATTGAGGCCACTAAGTTACTGTCCACAAAAGCTCAGCACTATATACATATAATTAGCTTATCACCCATACCCAACATTTGCATATCATTTACATACACATAATGTTCAAACTATTACTTTTCAAACTACGCTAAGTCATTCCTTCATAGGATATGTATGCAGTTTGGGTGCTACCCAAGTTTGATCACCATAGTCTCTAAAATACCACCATCTAAACATTACCATTACCATCACTTCACTCACATTTGAATACATAAAGATTACATGAATTTGGATCATCCACTTTCCCTACTAGAATCCCTAAAGAGCATGCCTTCATCCCCAATAGAGTATTCAGAATGAAATTCAGGCAAAATTCAATATTACATAGCCTTTAATGTGTATTTAGTTTTTAAATCAGCAATTAGAACCTCCTAGGAAGCATCACCATCTTATAAGAGGACATTTTACTACACTTACACATAGGAACTACAACTAGACTGATTCACCAGAAAATAAGTAAGCAGCCTTGTAAGTTTTGGCCATCGCTCATTTCATGCAACATATGCATTTGATTATTTTTTTGGAGTTATATTGTATTGATTATTATGTATTGGATATTATATTATAAGATTGAAATTGTGAAGAACCGAAAAGGACTTTGGGCAACCCCTAGGTATCTAAGCACGATGGTTCAAGTGTGTAACTAAATCTCCAAGCTCATTATCTTAGATTGCATATATCATTCTAGAGTTTGATCACAATTTAAAAAAATTAAGAAGGCTTTTAAATAAGGACTAAAAACCCAAGTTTCTCATCATAAATTTCTTGAATGTGTCAAGCGATGACTCTAAATATCAATATTACAAACCTCAAAACATATTTCACTTCTCAAAACATATTTCACAAAAATAGCGATCAAAAATGCCCACATCACAAGGAAATCTCATTTGTGACGCGTGCAAGTTTAGCTATGACAAACACAAACTTGACAAACATCATCAGCTCGGGAAGCTCAATGATTGCATTTAACTCGACCTAATGAAAAGAACGTGAGAGAATATATATAGGTTGAAGACGATCCCAAGTGACGCGTGCCACCATAAAGGGACCTTACATGTTGATTTAAACGAAGATCCTAAGATTTTCAAGAGATGTTAAGTAACTATCCAAGATTTTACAAGAGTCATGTGTAAACAATCAAACTTGTGTCTATAAATACCGAACTTTACTTCTCAATTCAATGGAGACTTCAAAGCTAACATAGAGTTAAAAAGTATTGAAAGTAAACTAAAATTGAAGAGAGTTGAAATCCTCGAAAGGGTAACACTAATCCTTAAAAGTTTTACTACAAATATCTCTTTCTTTTTTTTTTGTTAACTTGTGTTATCTATCCCACCACGCTCACCATGTTCACTGCATTAGTTGCCCTTATCTAAGCCTTTTATGTGTTTTTATTTACACCTCGCTCTAAATAACCTATTATGAGTGAGAATTCACAAAATTTTTATATAATATATATATATATATAAACAAAGTATTTCAGAAAACAATTACTATTATTGAAATTTTCTTTATTTTCCCAAAAAAATTAATATATATAATGTCATATTTATTTTAAATTTATCAAATAGTTTAAGGGAATTTTTTAAAAACAAAATTTTAAACAAATTATTAGATTAGGTGCAACTTGTTTAGATTAAAAGCATTTGAGTTTAATTAAAAAAAAAGAATAAAAATTCATGTTTTTAATATTAAAAATTTTGTTAATTAAAATAGAAAAAATTGTCAATGATTTTATTTTATTTCATTTTTTAATTTTTTCAAAATCTAATGGCAGTTGTTATTCTAAATATCATATTAAATACATATATAACAGAGTTTGAGAACGTCATTGTCTCATGTAGAACCTAATTCGCATTATAGTTGTGACATATAACTTTCAAAACTAAATATTAGAGCTCTATTTAAATTTTATCTTAATTTATAATTATCTAATACAATTTTATTTAATTAGGGACTATCGTAGGGAATCAAAGCGGGAAATAAGAAATAGAAATATGAAAAAATTAGTGAAAAAAAGGTTTCGACATCTATTGAGGTACCTTATCTGCAAACATTGACCAGATTTGCCCTTTTATAGTGTTGTCTAATATCTATGAAATCATGACAACAAGCAACAACTTTCCTAGGTCCTGTGCCGTGGATTTCCAACAGAGTTTGCATCTTATTTCCATTACTGCCATTCTTTACAGTTTGATGATAAGCCCGATTATGCTTATTTGAAGAGAATATTCTGCGACCTTTTTATTTGTGAAGGTTTGTGTAGATTTTATTTGCAATAGGCACTTTAGATTACTTGGAGCTTAAGAGACTGTTTATGCGCTTTCTTGTTTCTACCATCTAAGAACCAATGAGGATCATTCACATTCCATCATACCATTATGCGTCCTAATCCTCTTCTAGGTTTCCAGTTTTATTATGTTTTTGATTGGACCATTTTGAAGTATCAGCATTCACAAATTGCTACTCCTTTTCAGGCTCTTGTAAGCATCACACTGAATTGATTCTTATTGTTGATTGGTGCCATGTACAGTTGCATTATGGCTGCTTCTTTTAGGGCCCTGCTGCTAGAACAAGCTCTGGAATGCCCCCTACCATCGCCAATGCAGATTGACAATCTGGTAATTTTCCTGCTTTGCTCTGTGGGATTTAGGACATGTGATCATAAATCTCGTTCTTTGCAATTGGGGTGGTTTAATTAGAGTTCCCTTGCTAGCTTTCCTTGCTGAGATGGTTCAAACATTTAATTTGAATCCCTTCTGCTAATTATCTTTTCCCATTTGTAATGTCCTTCTCTTTTCTGCAAAAACTCTGTTTAGATTAGTTTTTTCTTTTCCTTTTAAGTTTTTAGAATTTTAATGATTTTACCGGTTTGTGGGACAAGAAAAATCTTGTTCTCCATATGTCCATCCTAATTGCAAGTGTTGTATTGCCCTGTGGTACATCCACATAGGCATTGTTTGACTCAAAAAATGACACTAGATAAGTTCTAGTGTTAGGATAATTCTATATGTATGAGAGATAAGGTTGATCTCTTATTTTGAATAGTTGAGATAATATCTAACTCTATCCCTTTAGTGGTTGAGATGAGTTAGGGATCTCACTATTATATAAAGACACAAACTAACGCTGGTAGAAAATAACAACAATTAATATTCCTTTCTCTCTCCATATATTCTCTCTTGGTTCTCTCTAGGGTACCATCTTAGTCCCTAGCATTTTGGTTCGTGTGGTTTGTAGATACTCTGGTAGTATTCTATAAAAGTGAGAAAATATCTGTTTATAAATCTGCGTACGTGACAAAGGAGCTCGTAAAACAAGCGAAGATCCTGAATCAAAAAGTTTTCTACATAAAAAAGGTACAAGTAATTTTATCTTCATTCCTTCAATTTTTTCCTACAATGGTATCAGAGCAATTTTATGCTTGTTTTTGCTCTTTTTTTTTTCATAGATCTAATTTTTAATTTGTTTAAAATTTAGATTTTATTATCATGTGTTTTATATTTTTTTTTAAACAAAATCAAAAGCAGCCGAACTTAGTTCATGATTGAAGATGGCATTGTGTGTTTCCATCCATATTGTTAATAAAAAAAAAATTAATCAAAATAGCTGGGCCCGGTTTGTTTAATTAATAAAAAAATAGCTATTTTTTTTATTATTCGGTTGTCACCCGATTTCCTTTTTTGTGTTCAAATTGTTTGTTTTGATGTCTAGAAACACTGAAAAATAATATATACATATTTATATCCAGCACAAAAACAGTTGTTGGCTTGGAGCATCTATTTTGCTACTTTAGCATGTTATCCAAGGGCCATGAATTATACGGTCCAACGGAGCATGTCTAGGAAAGTAGTTAAGTTTAGATGGACAGACATAATGTATAAGGAAAGGTCATTTGATACCACACTAATATTTTGTAACTCATAGCTCAGGTGATTATGTCATTGTTATTTTTTTGATATAATCATGAGTGCAAATATAATGTGAGATCTAGCATGACTCTATATGTGTTACAAGAGGGATTAGAGGTGCTAGATCTAGTGTGATTCGATGATTTGGGGTATAAAACGAGACTTGGAGTTGTAATGTTATATTAGTGAGATGGTAACTTAATATAACATTCCTCATTTTAGACTTTCTCGTTTTGGTCACACGATCTATTACTCATATAAAAAGATGAACAGAATAAGTAAATTTTGGATGAGAGATATATATCCCCTATGTGCCCAAGTGGGAGATGTTGTATTGTCCTGTGGTACGTTCACATAGGCATTGTTTGACTCAAAGAAGTATACTAGATAAGTTCTAGTGTTGGGATAATTCTATATACATAAGAGATAAGGTTGATCTCTTATTTTGAATAGTTGAGATAATATCTAACTCTATCCCTTTAGTGGTTGAGATGAGTTAGGCATCTCACTATTATATATAGACACAAACTAGTATTGGTGAAAAATACAACAATCAATATTCCTCTCTCTCTCTCCATATATTCTCTCTTG
Source organism: Vitellaria paradoxa (assembly GCA_019916065.1). Taxonomy (NCBI): domain Eukaryota; kingdom Viridiplantae; phylum Streptophyta; class Magnoliopsida; order Ericales; family Sapotaceae; genus Vitellaria; species Vitellaria paradoxa. The sequence goes on along the minus strand of CM034241.1, from coordinate 25,828,719 downwards.
GTTCTCTCTAGGGTACCATCTTAGTCCCTAAGGTTTTGGTTTGTGTGCTTTGTAGATACTCTAGTAGTATTCTATAAAAGCAAGTAAAGATCAGTTCGTAAATCTACGTACATGACAAAGGAGCTCGTAAAACAAGTGAAGATCCTTAATCAAAAGTTTTTTGCATCAAAAGGTACAATGAATTTTATACTTTTTTTTTCTATATTTTCCAACGGTGGTATCAGAGTATTAAAACTTGTTTTTGCTTTATATGCGTAGATCTAATTTTTATTTGTTTAAAACTTAGATCGTGTTGTCACATATATATGCGACAGCCAAGGTCGGTGGCGTCGGTTGTCACTCGGTTTCATTTTTTGTGTTCAAATTGTTTGTTTTGATGTCTAGCAACACTGAAAAATAATATATACATATTTATATCCAGCACAGAAACAATTATTGGCTTGGAGCATCTATATACATTTTATATGTACATATTGTAGTTTCTTTTTTTTTTTTTTTTTTGGTGCTGCATAGAACACCTACCCGCATTGCTTTTTTAAATAAAAAAAAAAAGAGGGGACCCAGCCAGTGCAGGATCTTTGTGACATTAAACTATTTTTTATATGCTAGACAATTACATATGAAGTGCAATTTTTTGAAGTGTAAGCCGCATATATATCTGCCTTTAATTTATCAAAATAGCTGAGCTTAGTGGCGTGGGCTTATGACCCAAGTACTAGGGGGGATGAAGGTTTTTGGAGTTGAGTGGATGGTTACTGGGTCTAAAACTTGTGCGTGGTTACCAGGACGAATTCATTGGAGCTCATAGGTGGCCTTTGGGCTTTGGCCCACTGGTAGATCGCAAGTTTCCTACCTATAGGGGTGGGCTTAATTGCAGACAAATTGGGCTGGCTTGTCAGAGCAGCTCGTGGTGGTAACCACATGATACAAGATATTTTTTAATAGTTAGTGCAAAATATAATAAAATAAAGTTGTTGGGAGCAGGATTTGAACCCACGTCCATCCAACTCAAAGCCTTAACTTCACACATTAAACCAATTTGACCAAGCCAGACATTCTCTTGGTCTGTCCAACATAAAATATATATATATATGTTCCGTATGTATATACAAGTATGTATGCATTACATATTGTAATTCTACACGTGATAGATGTTTATGGTTCAATTTTTTTTGAAAATTTTTTATTATGTGTAATAATAATAAAAAAAGTTAATTATGTTTTAATTTTTTTTGAAATAGTAAAAGTTAAAAATTTAATCCCTACTTGCTTGAGAGTTTTGTGCTATTGGGTCTCATGCCAAGATGTGTTCTAGGTATTTATGTAATGTTTAATTATATTTTAATAGCTCATGCATGGATAATTAATTCGTTTAATTATATTCCAATAGCCCATGAATAATTAATTTGTTTAATTATATTCCAATAGTCCATAAATAATTAATTTGTTTAATTATATTCCAATAGTCCATGGATAATTAATTTGTTTAATTTTAATTGCATGAATGAATATTTGGTGTATTCATCCTATTGTGCCATACACTAGCTCCTTTAGATGTGAGCTTAGTAATCTCCATTTAATATCATTATGTATGTTTTGTATGGAATTAAATAAAAAAATGGTATTTTCTATGATGCTCATGAATTTTATTGTTATTTATTTTATGTTCCAAAATAATTCTTAGAATACAAAGAAGGTACGGCATCCCCATTTATTTATGTTTATTAGCGTGATATAGTAGGTTTATTTTTGGCAATGTAAAAAGGAAGTAATTCTTTTTTGAAGCCTTGTAAGGAGATGTGTTTCGCATTAAATTTGTAAACTTTGAATTATTTTGGCATGAGCATTAGTTATACCAATAGAGTCTTATGGGACTCACATTTTTTTTTAATGTATAATATGCATCTGTTGTATAAACCTTGTGGAAAGTGGGAGTCGTTCCTATATTTTATTTTAAAATTAATTAGATACTTTATTCTAATTTACATTATAGGAGATGAATACTAGCACCAAAAGGGTAAAATTTTCGATCTTATAATGTGGAAAAGAAATTTTGTAGTCTAATTAATTTTAAAATAAATAACAATAATAGATATGTGCCTAATTAAAATTCCTTGCGCAAATTGTAGTGAAATGGCCTCAAAGAATATTATTGCTGAACTTAACAGGGGAGAGAAACTTGATGGCAATAACTATGACATGTGGCATAGGAAGGTTCAGTACCTCCTCAATGAACAAGAATTGCTCGATCATCTAACCAACAGCATGGTTACACCTACTGAAGGTACAACGACCCAGCATCGCCATGACCAACAAGCTTATCAAACTTGGTTCAAAAGAGATAGAAGTGCGTGCTTTACTTTATTAAGTTGCATGCATGATGATCTAATTGGAGAATTTGAGAAATTCTCCACTGCCAAAGAAATATGGGATCAATTGCGCCTAAAATATGGTGGTACCACTACTACTAGGCTACGTGCCTTAACCTTAAGGTTCAACCAATATACAATAGACCCGAAACACACCATGGCAGAGCACCCTAAAGTGATGTCTACCATGATTAGAGAAATGAAGGCTGCAGGCAATGATCTCACTGAAGAGCAGCAAATTTTGGCGGTTCTTAAGTCTTTACCTGAGAATCTATGGAGTCAGGTGAAAGTTGTGCTTACACACAATGAGAGCATCAAAACTTTTGATGATGTCTCACATCACCTTGAGCTTGAAGCGGAGTATAGGGATGCAAACCGTGGTGCTGCACTTGTCACTCAGGTTGGATAGCATAAGGGAAAAAGGCCCCCAACACAAAGGACAACAAAATGGAGCAGGATAAGGCAAACTCCAAAATCTTGCACCTCAAGTTGGCAAGGGAACCAAGTGTCAAAGTGTGGTGGAAAGAAAGACAAGTCTAAGCTCAAATGCTATAATTGTGGTCACAAGGTTCACTTCACTTCTGAGTGTAACGAGCCGAAGAAGGTAAACCCTAGCACTAGCTCTTTCAATTTTGTTTGCTCACATGTTTATATTGCTCATTCCCTCCTTGGTTGGATTGTAGACTCAGGAGCAACCAAACATGTAGCAAAGGATCAAGCTAGATATGTAGATTATCGTCAGGTCCCAGCAGGTAGATGTTGGCACTTACCAGCTCAAGATGCACACGGGGCGCACTTTGCTCTTACATGATGTGCTTTATGCACCCACTGTTCGATGTAATCTACTTTCAGTTTTAGCATTATTAAACTTCGATTTTTTTTCTTCATTTTGAAGGTAGTGGTCTGTCTATTTATCTTGATAGGACGCTTTATGGTCATGGTAGTTTAAGGGATTAGTTTTTTACACTGGATTTGGATATAAATTTTTATAATAAATTAACTTTCATTACATCTTCTTCTTCTGATGTTGTATCTGATTCTGTTAAATGGTATGCTAGACTGGGTCACATAGGGCAAGAAATGATGGCTAGATTAGCTAGAGAAGGGCTTTTAGGCTCTCTCACTAAAGTAAGCTAACCTACTTGTGATCCTTGTTTGGCTGGAAAGTCATCCAGAAAGCCTTTTAGTAAGGTTGATAGGGCCAATCATCCTTTAGAGCTAGTCCATTCAGATATTTGCAGACTAATGAATATGAAGGCATGACATGGTGCATCCAATTTTATTACCTTTATAGATGATTTCTCACGTTTTGGCTTAGTATATCTGTTAGCTCACCATTCTACATCTTTGAATTGTTTCAAATGCTTCATAACCAAGGTTGAGAATCAGAAAGAAATGAACTTAAAAGTCCTTCGTACTGATAGAGGTCGAGAATATCTTTCTGATCAGTTTAAATGATTATGTAAGGAAAAAGGGATATGTAGACAATTAACGATTCCAAGTACTCCACAACAAAATGGTGTTGCAGAGAGATAGAATCGTACTCTTTTAGATATGGTTAGGTCAATGATGGCAAGGCAAATCTCCCGATAAGTTTCTGGGGATATGCTCTCTTGACTACTACCTACATACTTAACCGAGTGCCTTCAAAGTTAGTTCCTTCCACTCCATATGAGTTATGGAATGTTAGAAAGCCTAATCTAGAAGGCTTGCGTCCATAGGGCTCTGCGGGTTATGTTCACAATACTTCCCATAAGTATGGGAAGTTGGGCCCAAAAGCTAATAAGTGTGCCTTCTTAAGATACTCTAAACACTCGAAAGGCTATGTTATATATGGTGAACACCTAGATGGAGGAATGACTGAGATGGAGTCACGCGATGTGGATTTTCTTGAAAATGATTTTCCAAGTATTGGTGAAGTTAAAGGCAATCTTGAACTCTATGAGTTAGAAGAACTCAAGAAGATGTACCTTTATCTCATAGGCAAGATGAGGCATCACAACCTCATCCTATGATTGCTAGAGATAGTGGGAGCATTTCCTTACCTAGTGGAAGTATACCACTAGGAGGCTCTCAAGATTCACAATTACGTAGAAGTAGTCGTGGAATAGTTCCTCGATAACACTTTGAGATTGAAGAAGAGTCCTTCATGACTACCTCTGCGGATGTTGATGAGCCAACTTCCTATGAGAAAGCTTTGAATTCACCTATATCTAAAAAATGGATAGCTGCTATGAAAGAAGAGATGACCTCAATGGCTAAGAATCATGTATGGGAGTTAGTGAAACTTCCACCTAAATGTAAGGCCATCGGTAACAAGTGGGTTCTGAAAGTCAAGCGCAAAGCGGATGGGTTAATTAATAGATACAAGGCCCGACTCGTGGCAAAAGGTTATACCCAAAAGGAGGGCATGATTATGAGGAGACATTCTCTCCTGTAGTGAGATTTGCCTCCATTCGCCTTCTTCTAGCTATTGTCACACATTTAGATTTGGAATTGTTCCAAATGGATGTGAAGACAGCATTTCTCAATAGAGAACTAGATGAGAAGATCTATATAGATCAACCAAAAGGATTTCAGGTTAAAGGACAAGAGCGCAAGGTTTGTCACTTAAAGTGTTCTATTTATGGCCTGAAACAATTGTCTAGACAATGGTACATTCGATCTCATCAAGCCATTCTCTCTGTGGGATTTATGATGATTGAAGAAGACCATTGCGTGTATGTCAAAAGAGAAAAAGATAAGTTTCTTATTCTCTCACTTTATGTGGATGACATTTTATTAGCTGGAAATAACATGGAAATGATTGTCACCACTAAGAAGTGGTTGTCCTCCACATTTGATATGAAGGACATAGGTCAGGCAGATTATGTGCTTGGAGTTAAGATCTCCAGAGATCACTCTAAGAAACTTCTTAGTATGTCCCATGAGACTTACATAAGGAAGATTCTAGAACAATTTCGTATGCACTATTCAAAACCAATAGATACTCCAATAGAGAAGGGTCAAACTCTTAGCATTGATCAGTGTCCTAGAACAGAGGAAGAGAGAAAGAAAATGGCCAATGTTCCATATGCTAGTGCAGTTGGTAGTCTAATGTATGCTATGATGTGTACTCAACCTGACATATGTTTTGCTGTTGGTATGGTTAGCCAATACCAGAGTAATCCTGGAATTGCCCATTAGGTTGCAGTTAAAAGGATATTTAGATATTTGCGAGGGACTGCAGACTTTGCTTTATGCTATCAAGGTGGCAGTATGAAATTAGTTGGGTATAGTGATACAAACGGATCTGCGGACAGAGATGAGTGCAAATCCACATCGGATTATGCTTTCATACGTGGAGGAGGAGCCATTTCATGGTGCAATAAAAAACAACAATGTGTTTCTTTATCCACCATGGAGTCAGAGTATATTGCTTGCACTGCTACTGTGCAAAAGGCTTTATGGTTGAGGAGATTCTTGCAGAGCATAAACATTATAAGGCACTTGGGCGAGGTTGTGGTGGTTCATTGTGATAACACAGCTGCCATTGCTTTTACAAAAGATCCAAAATACCATGGTAGATCTAAGCACATTGATACTCATTATCATTTCATTAGAGACATTGTTGCAAGGTTACGTTATCCTAAAGTATGTCCCGACCATCGACATGGTTGCTGATCCCATGACCAAACCCATATCGAGAGATATTTTTCGTAGACATGTTATGGTCTTGGGTTTACATAGGGTTTCACATTTTTTGTATGATGGACATTTTTTATGCATTAATAAAATATGTTTTTGATTGTATATTATTTTGTTTAACTAGTGCACATATCTAGTCGTATGAGTAAAGTCACCAGGTTTTGGTCAGCCCACTCACACGAGTGATCGCCCTAGCATTTGAATAGCGAGCAAGATGAGACATAGATGATCACACTGTGAAGTAGTGATCTCCATGTTGCTTCAAAAGCGACAAGGATTGAGTTATCATAAGTCACCTTAGCATTAAGCTAAGATGAGACTACATTAGTCGAACATGAAGTATATGCACATCTTCATGAAACCTGAGAATAGCCGAATGTGAGACTCGTGAGAAGGCGCTATTGAGTGACTATCTCAAGAGGCTCAAGTTAGGTGCTATGAAAAGTGATTAGACTAAGATTCGTATGGTGTTAGAGTGTGACTAACCCTAAGTGGGAGCTCCACCATAGCATACACCTCATACTGTATGTGCTAGTAGGCAACCGTGAGAAGGAGTGACGAAATAAATCCCTTTCTTCATCACTGTGTGAGACTTCTGGACTATTAGTTCCATCTCATACCTGGTTTATATTCTAGTAGCTTATGCATAATTAATTTGTTTAATTATATTCTAATGGCATATGGATAATTAATTCGTTTAATTATATTCTAATAGCCCATGAATAATTAATTTGTTTAATTATATTCTGTACATAAATAATTTGTTTATTTGCATGAATGAATATTTAGTGTATTCATCCAATTGTGCCATAAAGGCACATGTTTTGACACCTTAAAAAAAAAAATAGACCGTATTACTCCTTTAGATGCGAGCTTGTGACCTCCATTTAATATAACCTATGTATGTGTATAAGAAATTAAATGATGGGAGAATTGGTATTTTTATGATTCTCATGAATTTTATTATTGTTATTTATTTTATGCTCCAAAATAATTCTTAGAATACAAAGGAGGTGTGGCATCCCCATTTATTTATGTTTATTAGTGAGATGTAGTAGGCTTTATTTATTTATTTTTTTATGTAAAAAGGATGTCATTTTTTTTGGAAGCCTTGTAAGGGGATGTGTTTTGCATCAAATTTGTAAACTTTGAATTATTTTGACAAGAGCATTAGTTATACCAATAGAGTCTTATGGGACTCATATTATTTTTAATGTATAATATGCATGTGTTGTATAAACCTTGTGGAAAGTAGGAGTTGTTCCCATATTTTATTTTAAAATTAATTAGATACTTTATTCTAATTTACATTATAGGAGATGATTACTAACACCAAAAGTGCAAAATTTTCGATCTTATAATGTGGAAAAGAATTTTGTAGTCTAATTAATTTTAAAATAAATAACAATAATAGATATGTGCCTAATTAAAATTCTTTGCGCAAATTGTATGTAGTGAAATGGCCTTAAAGAACATTATTGCTGAACTTAACAAGGGAGAGAAACTTGATGACAACAACTATGACATGTGGCATAGGAAGGTTCAGTACCTCGTTAATGAGCAAGAATTGCCCGACCATCTAACTAACAACATGGTTGCATCTACTGAAGGTACAACGACCCAGCATCATTGTGACCAACAGGCTTATCAAACTTGGTTCATAAAAAATAGAAGTACGCGCTTTACTTTGTTAAGCTGCATGCATAATGATCTAATTGGAGAATTTGAGAAATTCTCCACTGCCAAAGAAATGTGGAATCAATTACACCTAAAATATGGTGGTACCATTGCCACTAGGCTACGTGCCTTAACCTTGAGGTTCAACCAATATACAATGGACCCCAAACACACCATGGCAGAGCACCTTAGGGTGATGTCTACCATGATTAGAGAAATGAAGGCTGTAGGCAATGATCTCACTGAAGAGCAGCAGATTTTGGCGGTTCTTAGGTCTTTACCTAAGAATCCATGGAGTCAAGTGAAACTTGTGCTTACACACAATGAGAGCACCAAAACTTTTGATGATGTCTCACATCACCTTGAGCTTGAAGCAGAGCGCAGGGATGCAAACCATGGTGCTGCACTTGTCACTCAGGTTAGACAGCATATGTAATAACCTGAATTGTTTTTCCTTAATTAAATTATTTAAGTGTGGTAGTGATATTTATTATAGTAAAAATCTAGAAAATTGAGCATTTGAAAATTTTTGGAATGATAAAAATTAGTTAAGAAAGATTTTCGAATTTAATTCTACTATACGTGGGAGTTTAATATAGAATTTCTAAGATTTTTTATCCAAACACTTCCTAGCCCAATTACCAATTTGGTTCAAACCAAACCCATTAACCCATGGATCAACCTTTTCTTTGACTCACCTCAACTCACTTCGACTCACTTTATCACTCATTGAGTTGACTCATGAATAGTAGCTCTAAATTATTTCCCGGCAACTTCATTTTCCATCTTCCGTACATCTCTCACAATCTCTCAAATTAGGTGGCTAATTAGTCAAAAAGAAGACCCTACATTGATGACTTTAAAGCATTCTTCCAAATTACTTACCTAGCATGATTTAAACACTTAGAGCATCTTTTAAACAATTTTGTTTAATTTGTCAAAAAGCTAGCATGATTCCCGGATCATGCCACCTCCATACATCTTCCCCAATATTTTTCTTAAATGATATGGTTAGATAGTCAAAAAGTAAGCATGATTCTTGGATCATGCTACCAATTGTATAGGCATGATCTTACCTTAGTTGATTTTTTCTCCACCAATAATTTTCTCTACACTCCCTATAAATTGTGTGTCTTCAAAGAGAAGAAAAGAAGAGAGAAATAATAATAAATTATTAATTAGTGAGGCTGAAGATTTGGTGTTGCTTGGAGGAAGAAGAAAGGCTTGGAATTTTCCAATTTGGGTGGTGTTCAAAGCTAACTCATTTTCCTTCTCAGACTTGGTCATTAATATCTTCATTGAGGCACGATGATGAATCTCCTAAAATATATTTGATGCATTTTCTGGTTTGAAGTATGAAACTTGATTGTGATAAAAATAAATACCCGTATATTGGGGGTAGGGAAGCCAAAATTTTGACTGAAGTAACTCAGTATGCTGACAGCTCTCTATTTGTAACTTCTTATATGCTTCTAACCCCTAAAACGGTGGAATTAGGCTTCGGCTAAAACATAAAAGTTGTAGCCCTTTCAGTTTTCTTTTCAACCCAAAAAGAATTGCATCAATCCGATTTGTGAGTCAAAAGTTATGCCCAAAATACTGAGCACGTGTAAAACTGTATTTTCTGAACAAACTGAATTCAAAGCTGTTTTTGTACCTTTAGACCTTAGAATTTTAAAAAGTGTAAAACATGAAAGTTGTAGGTCTTGAAGTCTAGTTTCTACAGATATAAAGTTTATAGATATTGGAGTCCTGTTCTATTTTATATGAATTTTCTTTCAAGCTGCTATTCTGCTTAGCTTTAATTGATGCTTGTTTGGATTTGTTTAGAATATTATATTTAAAGATTTATTTAAATTTCCAATTTCCTTCTGTTAGTTATTGTCATGTTAATAATTTCTATTGATATGAAATTATTTTAAACTAGATATTATGTATTATTTGACACTCTAATATTGATGATAATTGACTTAGATAATCAGTTTCATCATGGATAGTTGGATGACTTATTCAAACTAAAATGCTAGTATTTGATAAAATGCCCAAAAGAAACAATGGACTTGTTCTTTTCTCATTTGGTCTTTCTTAAATGAATTTGATTTATTTTTTTGGCATTGTTTTGTCAACCTAACAAGTTATATAATTATATTTTTATGATTAAGTGAATTTAATGAAACTCATTTAATACCGTCCTAAACATTGGAATAATTCTGTGGATAGTTGTGGATATCTTGAAGCCAAAAATCTATGATAAGGGTTTGGTTATAAATAAGATGATGATTGGAAATTTGTTTAAATTATTTTTGAATAAAATAAAACTTATCAATTTTACTAAAAATTAAATATAAGTCCAAGAGCTATTTATTATCTTTATATTCCATAAAATAATAAAATAAAAGGTAAAAGAAGCAAAAACCGAGATTTGCAGCCAATGAGGTTCGAACTTGCGACTTTAAATCGCAATTAGGGTCGCCCACCCACTAAGCTACCAACCTCGGCCTAATTAATATACCATTAGAAATAATTTTATTCTTGTCAAATTTGGTACGGTAAACTTGTCAAAACAATTAACTAAAATACTAATTTGTATTCTAATTTTTTTTTTACTTGCTACTTGTTAATTTACATATAGTACCTACCTTTGTGATAATGATATTGATGACTATGTTAAATCTTTGATTTATTGAGAATTACTATTAAAGTATGGATATAGATAAAGTGCTTAAAAATATACTGCATGTGACTGAATAATCCCACTTTTGATTCATTACCCGGGAACATTGCCGGTTGTTATTCAAAATGTCTGATTTCCATACAAGGTACCCTGGGAATGTAAAAGGGTGAGAAGAAATTAAGGCACTCAGTGCTAAAGTTATTTTTGGCAATGGGGTGATGGGTGGGTAGAAATGGCCTTTTTAGATGAAGATGGGAACATGCATTTTATTTGGGAGATGCTCCCTTCTGACCTGGCCAGTCAGGTAGCCGGTCACGACGGCTAGGTTTTTGGTAGGTGACACCATTGGTATGTATTGGATGCTAAGCTCATAAAGTCACTGGTTCCCTAGGCTAGGGGTAGAGGAGGATAGGAGTATGATTATCTTAGGAGGATTTAGATTAAACTCCTTTACAAAATTTTATTGTGACTAGCAACCTCTCTTGTTATGTATGAATGATGTGTTGGAATTATTTAATTATATTTAATTCCTCTCGATTAATATTTTATAAATATATATATATATATATGTATGTATGAAATCTGTATCGCTACGGGGTTTGATCCCGAGACCTTGAAGATCTAAATCTGAGATCCCTACCATTGCGACACAGACTTCATTATGGTACACACATCAATATTTAACTATTTTTACATGTAAGTAAAATAGTAGTTACGGTGACGGTTTCATCGAACTGTTGTAAGTATAATTTACATTATTCAGTTGAGATCTATTGAATTAATTGTTGCATAAATAGTATGCCACCTAAACACATTCACTTAATATAGTGTAGTATTACAATCACTGCATATAGAACCTAGGAGATTCTGATTACTGGGCTTTAGTAGCTCACCCCTTGTGGGAATATTTTTTTCAGGATATTAAGCACAGGGATACAGAAGATGAGCTGGAAAGAGATTACTTTCTCTTAAATATTCCATCAGAAGAGTTATCTATTTTTTTCTTCTTTCCTGCGCAGAGCTGGAGGACTTTAATTTTTTTGTCTGTAACAATTGTTAGATGATTGTAATTATTAAGTATAGACCTAATTTGCTTTTATTTGGTATGTAATGTTAATCGCGTGGTTGGGACACTTAGATGGCTCTGTAATATTATTTTGTGCCCTGTAGTTGAAATCCCATCAAATGGTTCAGTCCAATGACTTATAAATATTGTTTGGGATAAACAAAGGATTTTGAATATTTTAAATTTTTGCGGGTCAACCCCAATTTGGAGAAAAATTCTGGGGTGTGACAGCGTGTTATTATCATCTTATTTTTATACCTAACAAATAAATCCCAAATCACCCCTAGGCATTCGGTTATGAAAATCCGGGGCGTCACAGCTTGGTATCAAAGCCATAGGTTTACGATTTACCTAAGGGTAGTGGGGATTGGGTATTTTTATACTTATTGCGTGTATTTGTGTGTAAGTATCAACTAACCTGTGAATCTTATATAGAATGGAAAACACCAGAAGAAGCCGTGGACGACCCCGAAACAATAGCCGAAATGGGGCGCAATCGCAACCAACAAATGCACAATCTGCAACCACCACCAACGTTACCAACGAGATGGCCCAAGCTATCCGGGACATGGCAACAGTTATGGCCCAATTCATACAGAAGAATCCACGAGCACCGGCGGCAATGCCGGCAGCGGCTGTAGCGGGAGTAGCACCAGTAATACTACCAGTAAGAAGACATGATGATGACCTGAGAAACTTCTTACGGTATGACCCACCATCATTCTATGGCGAACCCGAACCAGTAGCAGCTGAGAACTGGTTCAAAGAAGTCTCTCATATTTTAGAGACTATGGGAATAACCTGTCATGCTACTAAGATAACCCTGGCAACGTTCCGGCTACGGGGTGATGCATATGAATGGTGGACTTTTATTAAGGGAAGTCACGACCCTGCAACCATGACCTGGGAAAGATTTGAAGAATTGTTCATGGATCATTTCTTTCCACAAACTTTCAAGGATGCTAAGACACGGGAGTTTTTATCCTTGAAGTAGCGTGGCATGACTGTTATGCCGTACGAAGTAATGTTCGCTAGTCTGTCCAAGTATGCCCAAAATTTGAATTTAACTGACAAGGCAAAGGCCGATCAGTTTACATGGGGCTTGCGGACTGACATTCGAGGGAAAATCATTGGTATGATGCACACTTCTTATGCTGCAGCTGTGAGGGCAGCCATTGTTGTGGAAATGGAAATGCAAGACACAGCCAAGCTCAAGGGATCAACGTTCAAGGGTTCAATCATGAGGCAAAATAAAAATGCTGGACAAAAACGAGGTAGATTCTTTGAAAACAACAAATAGTATGGTGGCTAACCGCAAAAGAAAAATGGAGGAGGGAGTCAACCTCGACATCAGCAAAATAATCCAAATGCTTGTTACCAGTGTGGGCAACTTGGGCATTTTAAAAGGGATTGTCCTCAGAGGGCAATGACGTACCCCAAGCAAAATCAACAGAATTTATAGAATCCAAGACCAGCACGAATAACGTACCCACTTCCACAACAACGTTTTCAACAAAGACCACCTTTTCAGAATCCTAACATGAACCAGCAAGGAGGACAACAGAAGAACAATGGCGGAGGATGAGGTCGTGGTGGAGGAGGACCAGGGCCAAGAAGGGATAATAATGTTCCGCAGGGACGCGTATTTGCACTTAACCATTTGGAAGCACCAGAACCCATTACAGTGGTACCAGAAAACACAGTTATTCAGGTTACCTCATTACTCTTTAGTACTTGGGTGGTAATCCTAGTTGATACTGGTGCTTCGCATTCCTTTATATCATCCAAATGTGCATTTTCATTGAAGTTAATACCAGAGGAATTAAATGGAACCTTAACCATTGATTCCCCTCTAGGAAATAACACTGTGGCAAATAAGATCACTAGATCTTGTGCGATCCAATTCGGGGAGATCATAGTAGAATGTGATCTTATCTGGTTGGATATGAACACCTACGATGTCATTCTAGGAATGGACTGGTTGTCTTTACACCAAGCAATTATTGATTGTCATCTGAAGCGTGTCTCGGCGATTCTTCCATCAGGAGCTCGATTCTGTATCCAAGGAAATTCTCGAGAAGATCCAATTATATCCCCAGTACATTCTCGAGGTTGCAGGCAATTAAATAGCTTGCTAGCCAATCTGACTTTGAATGAGGAGCTTCCACAAACTGCTCTCCCTCGAGTAGTTTGTGAGTTCCCAGATGTTTTTCCCAAGGAGCTTTCAGGTTTGCCACCTCGGCGGGAAATAGATTTTCGTATAGATCTACAGCGAGGGGTTGCACCAATTTCAGTAGCCCCTTACCGAATGGCACCAGCAGAACTTCAAGAATTAAAAGTACAACTTGAAGAATTGCTCCAGCTAGGATTCATTCGACCCAGTGTTTCCCCCTGGGGAGCGTCAGCTATTTTTGCAAAGAAGAAAGATGGAAGTTTACGACTATGTATTGATTACAGAAAGCTGAACAAAGTCACTATCAAGAATAAATACCCTTTGCCACGAATAGATGATTTATTTGATCAATTGAGGGGTTCACTATTCTTCTCTAAGATCGATCTTCGATCAGGATACCATCAATTACGTATCCGAGAGGAAGACATTCCAAAGACAGCTTTCCGTATGAGATATGGGCATTACGAGTTCGTGGTTATGCCTTTTGGACTCACCAATGCGCCAGCAGCATTTATGGATCTTATGAATCGTGTTTTCCGTCCATACCTGGATAAGTTTGTTGTAGTCTTTATTGACGACATACTTATTTATTCAAAGGATGAACGGGAGCATGAACAGCACCTTCGTATCGTCTTACAAACTTTATTAGATCACCAACTGTATGCCAAGGCTAGCAAATGCGAGTTTTGGTTAACAAAAATACCATTCTTGGGACATATAGTCTCAACAGATGGTGTTGCAGTAGACCCAACGAAAGTAAAAGCCGTAATGAGCTGGAAGCAACCGAAGACAGTCTTTGAGATAAGAAGTTTCCTCGGTTTGGCAGGGTACTACCGACGGTTCATTAAGGACTTTTCTCGAATTGCTGCACCCATGACGCGATTAATCCGCAAGGATGTCAAGTTTGTTTGGGATGAGAAATGTGAAAGAGCTTTTCAAGAGTTGAAGGCTCGATTGACTCAAGTCCCAGTTCTAATCATACCAGAATGAGGAGCAGGGTATACAGTATACTGTGATGCCTCAAGAGAAGGATTGGGTTGTGTACTAATGCAATTAGACCATGTAGTCGCTTATGGTTCTCGACAATTGAGAAACCATGAGAAGAACTATCCAACCCACGATCTAGAATTGGCCGCAATTGTTTTTGCATTGAAACTTTGGAGGCATTATTTGTACGGTGAAAAGTTTGAAGTCTTTTCAGATCACAAGTGATTACACTCGAAAAGTGTAATTACAAACGACACTTTTGCACACTCATTTACATGTTTTATTACGTTTTCCTCATGATTTATCACTATTTTATCACTTACGTAAGCCATTTTGTCAATTGCAGGGAAAATGGTGAATTCAACGAAGAAGACAGTGATTTTGACAACTCCAAGGAGGAAGGAAACAAAGGAGAACAAAGCGTGTCAACAATGGTTCAAGCTTCCCCAAGAGTTGGCTTAGATGGAGGAGCAAACATTGAAGAAACCTATACACTGTGGTCCGGACCCTCTCTTTGATGGTCCCGACCACAAAAAGTTGAAGCCCAGCCAAAGAAGAAAACTATACACTGTGGTCCGGACCCCCTCCTTGATGGTCCCGACCACAGAAAGCTGGAGCTGTTGAAGAGGATTTCATATACACTGTGGTCCGGACCCCCTATGGGATGGTCCGGACCCCCATGTGCGGGAAAACATTGATCCGTTCTTTACACATTAGGGTTTTTGGGTTTGCTTATAAATACCCCACTTTGCAGCCGATTAGGGAGGGACAGAATACTTCTTCTTCTGCTTCTTTAGGGTTTTGTTTTAGATTATTTTTCATTATTTTTTTGAGAGTTGGGAGATTGGTTATTGAATGTTCGTGAATGTTTCTACAAGTTTTTGAAGTGTTAAAGACGTTCGTCTCAGCTATTGCAATTCAGGTTTTAATTTTGAAGTTTGTTTTTACGTAAGTTAATATTTCGTTTCCAATCTACATTCGTGTTTAAACATTGTTTGATTAATTTTATATTCAATAAGATTGTTTTAGTCGCTTTCTTAAATCTTTAAAGCATGTTCGTGTTGAATGTTTACGTTTCAATTAATGCTTTTGTTTCGTTTAAAATCATGCTAGAGTAGAAACCCTAGTTCTTGATTCACTGAATCAATGAAGGGTGATTCGTTATAAGTTGAGGGATGAACGTAGATCCTTCGCATGGGTTTTGAAAACCTATGTGAAGTGATCTACAATTTTCAAATCTGATTTGTTTGTTTAGAAAACTTTTTAACTCGAATGCTTTTATCATAAAATATTTCCAGTTTTATTTTCCATAATGAAACGTGAGTTTAAAACTATGTATCGAGAAATTTTGGATTCTATTCACTCCTAAATCAGATTTGAACTCGAATGTTTTTATCATAAAATATTTCCAGTTTTATTTTCCATAATGAAACGTGAGTTTAAAACTGTGTATCGAGAAATTTTGGAATGTATTGAAAATCTTTCCCAATCTATAGATCCTTTGACGTGAACTATAGATTGTATTTTAAATCATCCCTTGGCAAAATAACGAATTACCTGGAATTGTGAAAGTTGAATCAAGAACTCTTTTAAATATTATTGTCTTAAGTTAAATCACTTTTGTTTGAATTGATTGCATTGCAAGTTCTAAATTAGAATAGCTTTTAATTTGAAAATATTCAATTCTCTTTACATTTAAGTTCAGTAACTTTAAATTGCTAAGTCATTTCAAAGTAGTTTGCATTCTAGTTTAAATATCCCTTTAATTAGTTTGTATCTTGTTTAATCCTTCAATTTGCAATTCTCTTAAATCCAATTTAATTCAATTGATATCTCAATTCACATTTAAACCTAAAATTCATATTTGAACTTAGAAACTAAAACATATAGGCTCCCTGTGGATTCGACCTCGGACTCACCGAGATTAAAACTACACTGCACACCCTTGCACTTGGGGGTTAATTAGCACTGCACTATTCATAAGCGGTCAAGTTTTTGGCACCGTTGCCGGGGACGCCAATTTTAGTTTTTAGGTTCTTAGAATCTTTAGGATAGAATTTGAATATTATTTTTTTTTTTTTTTGAAAAAAAAAAATTTTGGAAGTTTAACTCTCCTAGATAATTTTCCTTAAGTTTCATAGACTTGCTCTGTGGTCCAGACACCTAAGTATTTGGTTTGGACCATAACTCTTTCATTAGGGAGAGCCTCTTAGCTTATGAACAGTTGGATTAGAAGGGAAGACGGTAGATTGTTACGCCCTGAATCATTAGCTGTTCCTTTAGAATTAGAGTCCTCTTTAGGAGAAACTCAAACTCCTAGAATTCCTACTCCACCATTAGAAATGGCTGCTGAAGATCAAGCTGTCGCAGCAAGACAATCCTTGAGAGATATCTTGCAGTAGAATAGGCATACTCCTGAATCCTGCATAGTTTGGCCTGTAAACCAAACTTTTCACTTTAAACCAGGGATGATCCAATTGTTACCTACTTTCCATGGGATGGATTCTGAGAATCCATATGACCACTTAACTCGCTTTAGGAACATTTGTGTCACTATAAAGGATCAAGGATGCCAAATAGAGCTCGTATTTCTTAAGCTATTCCCATTTTCATTGCAAGATAAGGCTGCTAGATGGTTTGAATTCCTACCATCTAATTCCATTCGCACCTGGGATGAAATGCAAGCCAAATTCTTAAAGAAATTTTTCCCACCTAATAGAACTGATGCAATTCAGCATCAGATTCTGAACTTCGCTCCACAACATGGTGAGACATTCTACCAAAGTTGGGAGAGGTTTAAAACTCTCTTACATTCCTGTCCTCACCATGGATTTGAAATCTGGCGTCTTGCTAGCATCTTCTACGGAGCCCTGACACCACAATTGAAACAATTTGTGGAAACAATGTGCAATGGGCAGTTTTACGATAAAACCCCTGAAGAAGCTTATGAATATTTTGAATTCTTAGCTGAAAATGCACAAACTTGGGATACCACGGGACCTCAGAATACTCAGAATACTAGTGGCACTCCTATTCGAGGTTTGCATCACTTAAGTGAAATCGATGATCTTAAGGCAAAACTAGCAACCCTGACCCGAGAAATAGAGACCCTTAAGATTAAAAAGGACACACCTATAGTTAAAGAATCCGTAGCAAATGTCTATTGCGTAGCTTGTGATAGCCAATCTCATAGGACGGATGATTGTCCTAGTATGCCCCTGTGTAGAGAAGTCGTGCAAAATCAGCTATCTAGTGAACTTCCTATCCATGCAATAAACCAATACCGACCTCCATATCGTGGACAGAATTTGGGAGGAAATCCCTATTCTGAAACATATAATCCGGGTGTGAGGAACCATCCAAATTTTAGTTGGAGAAATGATGGAGCAGCTCAAATGCCACAATCTTATCACCCTCCACCTCCTCCAAATCCTCAGGTTTCAGTCACTAATCCAGGATTGCCTCAGAATGTGGGACCTTCTCATACTCCATATATTCCCCCAAATAAGAGGTCCACAGAAGAAACACTTCAACAACTACATGAACACACAATCCACACTTTGGGCTCAAAATAATAGAACTTTGGACGACATTAGGGGCAGTTGACTCTTTTAACCCAAACGTTGACTACACAACCTAAAGGTCAATTCCCTGCTCAACCACGTCCAAATCCAATTGCCCAAGTGAAAAATGTTGAAGGGTCTTCCAATATGCCTGGCAATATTGAGCAGGTACAAAACATCACGACGCTTAGGAGTGGTAAAACTATAGATAAAACCATTCACCCTAAGATGGTTGAGGTTAGGGAAGAGTTAGAACCTAAGCGGATGTCGGAAGATAATAGGAGGGAAGGAAAACAACCCATAGGCATGGAAGAAGAAAAATCTAAGAGGGAAGAGGAATCTAAGAAAGAGAAGAGTGAGGAAGAAAAAGGGGAGAATCAAAAGGAAAAAGAATCTATCTTAGTGCCTAGGGAGTATATCCCTAAAGCACCATTTCCCCAAAGGTTCTTGAAAGCTAAGAGAGAAACTCAAGCAGCTGAATTGCTAGAGGTTTTTAAACAAGTGAAAATCAATATACCTCTTTTAGATGCAATTAAACAAATCCCAGTGTATGCAAAATTCTTGAAAGAGCTATGCACTGTGAAGAGGGGACTGAATGTTAAGGACAAAGCTTTCCTAACAGAACAAGCAAGTGCTATTCTTCAATGTCGCACACCCCCGAAATATAAGGACCCTGGGTGTCCTACTATCTCTTGTTATATAGGGAAATTCTTTGTTAGTCGAGCACTTCTTGATTTAGGAGCTAGTGTGAACTTACTTCCCTATTCAGTGTACGAGCAACTAGGATTAGGAGAGATTAAACCTACCCGTGTGACTCTGCAACTTGCAGATAGATCTATAAAAGTCCCACGAGGTATAGTTGAAGATGTACTGGTGCAAGTGGAAAATTTTTATTTTCCGGTGGATTTTATAATCCTTGATACACAACCACTAACCAGTTTGTCAGCACCTGATCAGACACCTGTGATTCTTGGACGTCCATTTTTAGCAACGTCAAATGCTTTGATTAATTGTAGGAATGGATCCATGAAGATGTCCTTTGGTAACATAGAGTTTGAAACAAATATCTTTCATGTTACCAAACAACCAAAAGAGGTGGCTGAAATACAAGAGGTAGACGTAGTCGAAACCATCGTTCAGAATTACGTTGATAGGGAATTCATAGAAGACCCTCTAGAAAGAATACTATGCAGTGATATAGAAAAAGGGGATTTTATGATACCTAGTGAACTTAGCAACATGC
The DNA here is from genome assembly GCA_019916065.1 of Vitellaria paradoxa. Taxonomy (NCBI): domain Eukaryota; kingdom Viridiplantae; phylum Streptophyta; class Magnoliopsida; order Ericales; family Sapotaceae; genus Vitellaria; species Vitellaria paradoxa. The sequence continues at coordinate 25,809,280 of CM034241.1, read as the reverse complement.
TATATGAATGGTTAGACGTTTGCCCATTAATGTCAATAGGTAATTGGAAACCGATGTTTGAAAATCTAGGGCCACTATTGAACAAAGCTCAATCTTCGAATGTGAAAGCCCCAAGTCCCGATAGGAAACCATTACCTTCTAATTTGAAGTATGCTTTTCTAGGTGAAGGAGAAACATACCCTGTAGTAATATCTTCTGAATTGGCTACTGACCAAGAACATATCTTGATAGAGCTGTTAAAATCCCATAAGAAAGCATTAGGGTGGTCAGTGGCAGATTTAACAGGTATAAGTCCACTCCTTTGCACACATTACATTTATTTAGAAGAGGGTGCCAAGCCGGTACGACAAATGCAAAGAAGGCTCAATCCAAATATGAAAGAGGTAGTACGGGCTGAGGTACTAAAGTTGCTTGATGTAGGGATAATTTACCCAATTTCTGATTCCCAATGGGTAAGTCCTACAGCAAGTGGTACCTAAGAAGTCAGGTATTACCGTAGTTCGGAATGAAAATAATGAGCTAGTCCCAACGAGAGTGCAAACTGGCTGGCGAGTATGCATTGATTATAGGAAACTCAATGCAAGTACTAGAAAAGACCACTTTCCTCTTCCATTCTTAGATCAAGTTTTAGAAAGAGTGGCTGGGCATGCTTATTACTGCTTTTTAGATGGCTATTCGGGCTATAACCAAATAGAGGTAGCTTTAGAGGATCAATCCAAAACTACATTCACCTGTCCCTTTGGCACCTTTGCATACAAACGAATGCCGTTTGGCCTATGTAACGCCCCTGCCACTTTTCAGCGTTGCATGATTAGCATATTTAGTGAGATGGTAGAAGAGATCGTCGAAGTATTTATGGACGATTTCTCTGTCTATGGTGACTCATTCGAGCAATGCTTGCAACACCTTGATCTAGTATTAACTCGATGCGAGGAAAAGAACCTTGTCCTTAACTGGGAAAAGTGTCATTTTATGGTGACACAAGGCATCGTTCTAGGGGCACATAGTTTCAAAAGAAGGTATTCAGGTAGATCAGGCGAAAGTAGAGCTGATTCAAAAGCTTCCCAAACCCCAATCAGTAAAAGGATATTAGATCTTTCTTGGGACATGCTGGATTCTATCGAAGGTTCATTCAATCATTTAGTGAAATTTCCAGGACCTTTGTGTAAATTACTAACACAAGATACACCCTTTGAATGGACTGATCAATGCCAGCAAGCTTTTGAAAAACTCAAGGGATGTCTAACTACAGCTCCTATTTTACAAACTCCTGATTGGTCACTGCCATTCGAATTGATGTGCGATGCTAGTGACCATGCTATTGGAGCTGTACTAGGACAGAGAAGAGATAAAAAAGCACATGTGATTTATTATGCTAGTAAGACCCTTAATGACACTCAAAAGAACTACACAACAACTGAAAAAGAATTACTAGCAGTTGTCTTTGCCCTTGAGAAATTCCGATCTTATCTCATTGGTTCAACAGTCATCATCTTCACTGACCATTCTGCACTTAAGTACCTGTTGACCAAGAAAGAGGCCAAACCACGATTACTCCGATGGATATTGCTACTACAAGAGTTTGACCTCGAAATAAGAGATAAGAAAGGTGTAGAGAACGTGGTGGCGGATCATTTGTCACGTTTACCAGTTGAAGTCTATCCTAAAGATGATACTCAAATCAATGATAGCTTCCCTGATGAACAGCTATTTCATGTGCAAGCAATAACAGCCTCTACCCCTCCTTGGTATGCTGATATTGCTAACTACTTAGTGACAAGACAAATCCCGGATGAATGGACTTCTAAAGATAGGAAGAAATTCCTTAGGAATGTAAGAGTTTTCTTTTGGGATGATCCGTATTTATTTAAATACTGCCCTGACCAAGTTATCCGTAGGTGTATTCCTGACTGGGAAGTCCAAGGAATAATTGAGTTCTGCCATTCTCAAGCGTGTGGTGGCCATTTTTCCACGAACAAAACAGCTGCAAAGATATTACAATGTGGATTCTATTGGCCTACGTTATTTAAGGATGTTCATCAATTCTGTACCACCTGTGACAGATGTCAACGGCTAGGTAGCTTGACTCGTAGGAACATGATGCCTCTATCTCCTATTCTTGTTTTGGAAATATTTGATTGTTGGGGAATAGACTTCATGGGTCCTTTTCCAAGCTCCTTTGGGTATGAATTCATATTAGTAGGAGTTGATTACGTTTCTAAATGGGTAGAAGCAGTAGCTGCTAAGACAAACGACCATAAAGTAGTTCTTAAATTCCTCCATGAAAACATATTTTCACGCTTCGGGGTACCTCGAGCGATAATTAGTGATGGGGGGAAACATTTCTGTAACCGACCTGTAGGCACTCTATTTCTTAAATATGGGGTGGCACATAAAGTAGGAACTCCATATCACCCCCAGACAAGTGGCCAGGTAGAGCTTGCAAACAGGGAAATTAAGACAATCCTAGAAAAGACGGTTAATCCTAACCGCAAGGATTGGTCACTACGATTGACAGATTCCCTATGGGCATATCGCACTGCATATAAAACTACCTTAGGAATGTCTCCCTACAGGTTAGTTTACGGTAAACCATGCCATTTGTCCCGTTGAATTAGAACATAAAGCTTATTGGGCAATTAAGAACTTCAACTTTAATCTTGATGAGGCGGGGTTACACCGTAAATTACAAATTGCAGAAATGGAAGAATTACGGAATGACGCTTATGAGAATGCCTTACTATCTAAAGAGAGGATAAAGAAAATACATGATCGGCATATTGCTCGACGATCATTTCATGAAGGCCAAAAAGTATTACTTTATCGCTCACGACTTCATCTATTCCCAGGGAAACTACAATCTAGGTGGTCAGGTCCTTTCATAGTAACGCATGTGTCAGATCATGGAGCCATTGAGATTGAAAATCCAAAGAATAAACATCGTTTTAAGGTGAATGGGCATAAGTTGAAACCATACTTACAAAACTTTGCGGCTTGCATCGAAACATGGGATCTTTTAGATCCCCCTCCTTATGAATAGTCCGCATTTAAGTATTTGTAGTGTATATTAGTAGATCTAGGTTAGCTTGCCGTTTAGTTATTTTAGTTTTTTTTCTTTCTTTTTAGTTAGTATTATTAGGAAAATTGAGAGAATTAGAGCAACAAGCAAGACTTAGAGCCATTACTGTGGTCCGGACCCCCTAGGGAATGGTCCGGACCCTGCAAGGAGGGATGTAGGCCGAGTATACTGTGGTCCGGACCCCCTGAGGGACGGTCCGGACCCTGCGGGTGTCTTTAAAGCAGATCGGTCCCCTTTTCAGCTCAATTCGGCAGCCCTCTCTTCAATTCTCTTTTCAATATTCCCTCTCTCTAGCAAAATATAACCTAGAAATCTTCTACCCGTGCAAGATTCTTCAAAAAAGAAGTTGATTCAACTCCTATTTCAGCCGAAATCAACTATTTTCTGCACTTTCACATCATCCATAAGGTATGTCTTCTCCATTCTTCAAGCCCTAGTTCGGTTCTTCCATATTTGTTCACCTCAAGCTTCAAAGCTTCAAGAGTTATGTTCTATCTCACCAAAACACTTTCTTTGGACATTAATATTCAAGGGTAGTATTAGTTTGAATTAGTTTCCAAAGTTTGCATTTTTTTTCTACCGTGGGTTTGATTTGGATCCATAAGAACATTGTTTGGTGATTTGGTGCTATTTCTTAAGTATTTTGTTTAATTGTCATTAGAATGGGGCCACCACATTTGGGTGGACATAGGATTGATTAGAATGATTCATTATTTCTCCTTGTTGGGTTGTAGTTCCCATGCCCCCACGGACTAAGCATGCTGCCAATCGACGACTTGAGCCTGTCTTTGATAGAAATCGATTTTGGAGGGCAGAAGCTGAACTTAGTTACGATGACAATTGGGTAAACAAACCAGTAGTGGTTGAACGGTATTGGAGTATTGAACATTTTAAAAGTGAAGACTTTCTATTAGAACAAAACTTTGAGGGGCGACAATGGCTCGGTATAGCTAAGTTCAATGCCTACTGTGTGGTTGACTTGGTTCGAGAATTCTTTGCTAATTTCAAAGAAGGATCCATTAGTAAGAGACGAGGAAGAGAACGCCTTGTCAGTTGGGTTAGGGGAGTTGAAATCATTCTTACACCGGATGATTTAGCCCAAGTTTTTCAATTACCCCGGGTTCAAAGGCCCGAATTTTCTTATCCAGATGAAGGGACACCACCTTTCCTGAATTTAGTGTCAGAAATCGTCTCAGAAGGACAAGAATGGGAGGCAGAATATAGAAAGCCAGCCTCAATACTTGCTGATAAATACTGGGCTCTGCACATGTTTTCTTGCACCAATTTACTTCCTCAAAATCGAAATTCAGACTGCACACCTCTTAGGGCCAGATTGATCTATGCAATTGGTACTGGAATGACTATTGATTTACCCTCCTACCTATGGAACCATATTGCTTATGTTTGCGAGCAACCTAACTCGTTGACAGCTTTGCCCTTTGGAGGTGCCCTCACAGAGATCTTTAGGAGGAAGGGGGCCCAGGTTACGGATGATATGCCTATAGCCTTGGGATTGCAACCATTTACCATAACTTCTTATTCCAAATCCCGTGGCAACATGGCTACTAAAAAGAGGAAAGCCACAACAGTTCATGAACATACGTCAGCACCTATATTGGAGGAAACCGAGGAGGGACAGGAAGTCACCAATACTGAGTTGGCTGATCGGCTTGATGTTTTAGAAGGGCGCATGGATCACATAGAGAAGAATCAAGAAGAAGATCATCAGTTGCTCCTACGCATCCAGCAGTCTCAGCAGACCCAGGAACATTTGCTGAAAAGTGTCCTGGATCACCTTCGTGACTCTTTTCCACCTCCACAGTGAGAGGACCTTGTTATCTTTGGGTTCTGAGAGTTTAGGATTGTGATCACTCATTGTGTAACTTGTTACTCCTAAAACTCTTTTAGGGTGCATTTATTTTCTGGGATGTAATTATTGGATACTTATGCTACTTTTGATTCTATGGTGATGTATTATGCCTTATTTGCTTTATGTTAATTTCCTTGTGCTTGGATGAACTATCACCATTGGGTTTTTTCTGAGAAGGGGAGTGCTAACAGTGAGGTTGAAAATGGAATTGACAATAATTTAAATAATCGAATGTGGATGATTATGGAATTCCTTTACAGTTTTTATTTGAATTTCGGCAACATTTAGACCTGAAGGATGCTATCAGAAGGTATGTTCCTTTCCATTTTTATTTTATTGCTTTTCTTTTCTTTTTGTCTCGGTTTTTTTTTATTTTATTTTATTCTTCTGTTACTATTATTAACCACTTGCATTGCCATGAATATTTCTATTCTTAGTGGTTAATCTGATAGATGCATGTTCAGTCTTAGTTATGCTTTACTGTTATTGTACCTCATCATGCTCACTTTGCACACTACATCCTCACATATACTTCATAGTTTTCACATTGAGGACAATGTGACATTTAAGTTGGGGGGTAGGGTCGCATGATGAAAAGATTTTACATGAATGAGAAAATTTTTTTTGAAATTTTGAAAATCATTGTTATTTATGACTTTCTTGAATTTGCATGACTAGACTGTATATGTGTTCTCTTAACTAGTTTAATGTTAGTATCAGTCATGAAAATAATGAATGGTTTGGTTTCAATCTTGAAGAAGGCACTTTAATTCAAATTGAGTATAAAATTGCCTATTGCATTGATAACTTGTCATTTTGAAACCATTATATGAAAATGTATTAAGGATTTGAATTCATGAGAATTAGTCATTCAAGTATGCCAAGATATAGGTGGAGACTTAAAAACCCATACTTTTGTGAGCTTTAGAGCCTACTCTTTTATTCTCGAGGGTTTTATACTTCAATTCTTTATGACTTCTTTCATCTCACTTTTCTTGAATAGCTTCATTACATTACTTTGTTTTGGTATTAAATGCACAAGATGCTATTTTTGATTTACATGTCTGGGTCAATGCCTCTAAAAAAGTGTTAGAAACCTAGAGAGTGATGTTAGGCCATCTTTCATACATTTGGAAGCTTATAACTTTTCTTTTATTACATTACCCTTGGAGCCACTTTGAAGCCTATGAAAAAAAAAAATATATATATATATATATACATGAAATTTCTTGTTTTAGCCACATTGATGCCCTTTTAGCCTTAGATATATAGGTGAGCCCACCCTTGCATGTCTTGGGATGTTTGTGCAAGAATTGAAACAAGGTGTATAAGGGAGGAGCTTATATTAGAAAATGTGTAAAAAAAAAAAAAAAAAAAATAGGGACATAGCAATTCATAAGTTCATTATTATTAGTCCCATGAAAAAAAAAATAATAATAATAAGAACAGCTTCAATGTTTAGTATTCAAGGAGTTGAAAAGAGAGAAGTTGGGGGGTTTGTCATTGCACTATCATTGTAATCCTTAGACATGCACTTTGATTTTCCTATCCTTTGTTTGTCTAACCAATACCCCATGGCCAAGCTACAACCTAGTAAAGACCTAATGGACTTTAGGTGAACAACACTTATAAGAGCATTGATCTATTTCATGTGGTTGATAATAGTTCTCTTGTAATGCATTAATACATTCCATTCATGAAGCTATGCAACACTCCATATCTTAATTCTTTCAGTCACTTCGTGAATTGGGTTCATTGTACTTATTTGACATTGCATTCGTGCATGAACCATGAGAGTAACCTTGTTCGAGTGATTTTATTTGTGAGTGGGCATCCTGGTGAGAATTGAAGTCAAGGCCACAATCTTAGAGTATATTTGATGACTATTTTGAATGAATCACATGAATTGATACATTTGAATTAAAATGATTGAGAATTAGGTGAGTTTAACTTGCATTGGGAGGTTTTATGCAATTTTTGAGTTTTGTAACTAATTCTCCATTGAGGATGAACCAGGATTTGTTTGAAAGATAACTACTATTCATGGAACTAGTTTATAGAATTTTGTGGGTAGATTCACTGCAAACCTTCATGAGACCTTACTCGTCCACTAGGGGGAACCTAGGGGTTTAAAGGGCTTGCTACACGTAGCTAAGTGTAGCCGTGTTTCCAACGAAAAGAGAATATTTGCTTTACATTCCAACAAACTGCACTGCTAGGGACTAGCAAGACTCAAGTTGGGGGGTGTGATTACACTCGAAAAGTGTAATTACAAACGACACTTTTGCACACTCATTTACATGTTTTACTACGTTTTCCTCATGATTTATCACTATTTTATCACTTACGTAAGCCATTTTGTCAATTGCAGGGAAAATGGTGAATTCAACGAAGAAGACAGTGATTTTGACAACTCCAAGGAGGAAGGAAACAAAGGAGAACAAAGCGTGTCAACAATGGTTCAAGCTTCCCCAAGAGTTGGCTTAGATGGAGGAGCAAACATTGAAGAAACCTATACACTGTGGTCCGGACCCTCTCTTTGATGGTCCCGACCACAGAAAGTTGAAGCCCAGCCAAAGAAGAAAACTATACACTGTGGTCCGGACCCCCTCCTTGATGGTCCCGACCACAGAAAGCTGGAGCTGTTGAAGAGGATTTCATATACACTGTGGTCCGGACCCCCATGTGCGGGAAAACATTGATCCGTTCTTTACACATTAGGGTTTTTGGGTTTGCTTATAAATACCCCACTTTGCAGCCGATTAGGGAGGGACAGAATACTTCTTCTTCTGCTTCTTTAGGGTTTTGTTTTAGATTATTTTTCATTATTTTTTTGAGAGTTGGGAGATTGGTTATTGAATGTTCGTGAATGTTTCTACAAGTTTTTGAAGTGTTAAAGACGTTCGTCTCAGCTATTGCAATTCAGGTTTTAATTTTGAAGTTTGTTTTTACGTAAGTTAATATTTCATTTCCAATCTACATTCATGTTTAAACATTGTTTGATTAATTTTATATTCAATAAGATTGTTTTAGTCGCTTTCTTAAATCTTTAAAGCATGTTCGTGTTGAATGTTTACATTTCAATTAATGCTTTTGTTTCGTTTAAGATCATGCTAGAGTAGAAACCCTAGTTCTTGATTCACTGAATCAATGAAGGGTGATTCGTTATAAGTTGAGGGATGAACGTAGATCCTTCGCATGGGTTTTGAAAACCTATGTGAAGTGATCTACAATTTTCAAATCTGATTTGTTTGTTTAGAAAACTTTTTAACTCGAATGCTTTTATCATAAAATATTTCCAGTTTTATTTTCCATAATGAAACGTGAGTTTAAAACTGTGTATCGAGAAATTTTGGAATCTATTCACTCCTAAATCAGATTTGAACTCGAATGTTTTTATCATAAAATATTTCCAGTTTTATTTTCCATAATGAAACGTGAGTTTAAAACTGTGTATCGAGAAATTTTGGAATGTATTGAAAATCTTTCCCAATCTATAGATCCTTTGACGTGAACTATAGATTGTATTTTAAATCATCCCTTGGCAAAATAACGAATTACCTGGAATTGTGAAAGTTGAATCAAGAACTCTTTTAAATATTATTGTCTTAAGTTAAATCACTTTTGTTTGAATTGATTGCATTGCAAGTTCTAAATTAGAATAGCTTTTAATTTGAAAATATTCAATTCTCTTTACATTTAAGTTCAGTAACTTTAAATTGCTAAGTCATTTCAAAGTAGTTTGCATTCTAGTTTAAATATCCCTTTAATTAGTTTGTATCTTGTTTAATCCTTCAATTTGCAATTCTCTTAAATCCAATTTAATTCAATTGATATCTCAATTCACATTTAAACCTAAAATTCATATTTGAACTTAGAAACTAAAACATATAGGCTCCCTGTGGATTCGACCTCGGACTCACCGAGATTAAAACTACACCGCACACCCTTGCACTTGGGGGTTAATTAGCACTGCACTATTCATAAGCGGTCAACAAGAGTCTGAAATATCTATTCACCCAACGAGACCTGAACCTGCGACAACGACACTGGATGGAATATCTGGAGGATTTTGATTTCACCCTTCAGTATCATCCAGGAAAGGCGAATGCTGTAGCAGATGCACTCAGTAGGAAATCACATTCAACATTGGCGAATTTGGCAGTGTGGGAATGGAAGATGCTAGAATCGGTGAATGAATTTGAGATCAGATTTGATCAGGGAAATGCTATAATGACAAGTTGTTCTCTGATAGCAATTCCCACGATAATTACTAAGGTGATCAATGCGCAACAACATGATGAAGAATGCAAGAAGATGGTAGCTCAAATCTTGTCTGGAGAGATTATAGAAGGATGGACACTTCGTTCTGATCAAGGACTACAGCATTGTGGAAGGTTGTATGTCCCGAATTCTGATGGCCTTCGAAAGGAGATATTGCAAGAGTTCCATAATTCAAGATTTGCCATTCACCCTGGAAGTACGAAGATGTACTGTGATTTAGCACGACAGTATTGGTGGAAGGGAATGAAGAAGGATGTTGCTCAATTCGTAGCTAAATGTCTTGCTTGTCAGCAAATCAAAGCAAAACACCAGAAACCAGCTGGACTACTCCAACCTTTACCTGTGTCCGAATAGAAGTGGGAGCACATTGCGATGGATTTCGTCGTGGGCTTACCTAAGACGTTGAAGAAAAATAACTCTATATGGGTTATTATTGATCGATTAACAAAGTCAGCGCATTTTTTACCAGTGAACACTACCGACACACCAAAAGCACAGCCAACTAAATATTCGCAAGATCATCTGACTTCACGGAACACTAGTCTCTATAGTATCTGACCGAGATCCATTATTCACAGCTCAATTTTGGAAGAGTCTGCAAGAGGCTTTAGGCACTAAATTGACCTTTAGCACGGCATTTCACCCTCAGACGGATGGACAGTCAGAACGGTTAATTCAGACATTGGAAGATATGCTTCGTGCTTGCATATTAGACTTTAAAGGAAACTGGGAAGAACACTTGCCATTGATAGAGTTTGTGTATAACAACAGCTATCAAGCAAGTATTGGAATGGCACCTTATGAGGCATTATATGGGAGGCTATGTCGCTCTCCTCTGTGTTGGACCGAGGTAGAAGAATCGGTGATTATAGGACCCGACCTGATCAAGCAAACATCAAAAAAGATTACTATCATTCGTCAACGTCTACTTACTGCCCAGAGTCATCAGAAAAGCTACGCTGACTGACGAAAACGACCTTTGGAGTTCGAAGTTGGAGATTATGTCTTTCTTCGAGTTTCCCCATGTCAAGGAGTCGCACGATTCGGCAAAAATGGGAAGTTAGCTCCTCGATATATTGGACCATTCGAAATCCTTGCAAAGGTTGGGCAGGTTGCATATCAGCTAGCTCTACCACCTCAACTATCACATGTTCATGATGTATTTCATGTATCCATGCTTCGAAAGTATGAACCTGACCCGAGTCACGTGATTGATTGGACTGAACTTGATATTCAGCAAGATGTTACATTTGAACAACAGCCGGTTAAGATCGAGGATCAGCGTGAACAAGTCCTACGAGGCAAAACCATTCCACTGGTTCGAGTGTTGTGGAGGCACCGTGGTGTGGAGGAATCCACCTGGGAACGTGAGTCTGTTATGCGTGAACGGTATCCTCATTTGTTTAACACTTGAGTCATGCTTTATGTAAATTTCGGGACGAAATTTATTTAAGGGGGGTGGATTGTAATAACCTGAATTTTTTTTCCTTAATTAAATTATTTAAGTGTGGTAGTGATATTTATTATAATGAAAATCTAGAAAATTGAGCATTTGAAAATTTTTGGAATGATAAAAATTAGTTAAGAAAGATTTTCGGATTTAATTCCACTATACGTGGGAGTTTAATGTAGAATTTCTAAGATTTTTTATCCAAACACTTCTTAGCCCAATTACCTATTTGGTTCAAACCAAACCCATTAACCCATGGATCAACCTTTTCTTTGACTCATCTCAACTCACTTCAACTCACTTTATCACTCATTGAGTTGACTCATGAATAGTAGCTCTAAATTATTTCCCGGCAACTTCATTTTCCATCTTCCGTACATCTCTCACAATCTCTCAAATTAGGTGGCTAATTAGTCAAAAAGAAGACCCTACATTAATGACTTTAAAGCATTCTTCCAAATTACTTACCTAGCATGATTTAAACACTTAAAGCATCTTTTAAACAATTTTGTTTAATTTGTCAAAAGCTAGCATGATTCCCGGATCATGCCACCTCCATACATCTTCCCCAATGCTTTTCTTAAATGATATGGTTAGATAGTCAAAAAGTAAGCATGATTCTTGGATCATGCTACCAATTGTATAGGCATGATCTTACCTTAGTTGATTTTTTCTCCACCAATAATTTTCTCTACACTCCCTATAAATTGTGTGTCTTCAAAGAGAAGAAAAGAAGAGAGAAATAATAATAAATTATTAATTAGTGAGGCTGAAGATTTGGTGTTGCTTGGAGGAAGAAGAAAGGCTTGGAATTTTCCAATTTGGGTGGTGTTCAAAGCTAACTCATTTTTCCTTCTCAGACTTGGTCATTAATATCTTCATTGAGGCACGATGATGAATCTCCTAAAATATATTTGATGCATTTTCTAGTTTGAAGTATGAAACTTGATTGTGATAAAAATAAATACCCGTATATTGGGGGTAGGGAAGCCAAAATTTTGACTGAAGTAACTCAGTAAGCTGACAGCTCTCTATTTGTAAATTCTTATGTGCTTCTAACCCCTAAAACGGTGGAATTAGGCTTCGGCTAAAACATAAAAGTTGTAGCCCTTTCAGTTTTCTTTTCAACCCAAAAAGAATTGCATCAATCCGATTTGTGAGTCAAAAGTTATGCCCAAAATACTGAGCACGTGTAAAACTGTATTTTCTGAACAAACTGAATTCAAAGCTATTTTTGTACCTTTAGACCTTAGAATTTTAAAAAGTGTAAAACATGAAAGTTGTAGGTCTTGAAGTCTAGTTTCTACAGATATAAAGTTTATAGATATTGGAGTCCTGTTCTATTTTATATGAATTTTCTTTCAAGATGCTATTCTGCTTAGCTTTAATTGATGCTTGTTTGGATTTGTTTAGAATATTATATTTAAAGATTTATTTAAATTTTCAATTTCCTTCTGTTAGTTATTGTCATGTTAATAATTTCTATTGATATGAAATTATTTTAAACTAGATATTATGTATTATTTGACACTCTAATATTGATGATAATTGACTTAGATAATCAGTTTCATCATGGATAGTTGGATGACTTATTCAAACTAAAATGCTAGTATTTGATAAAATGCCCAAAAGAAACAATGGACTTGTTCTTTTCTCATTTGGTCTTTCTTAAATGAATTTGATTTATTTTTTTGGCATTGTTTTGTCAACCTAACAAGTTATATAATTATATTTTTATGATTAAGTGAATTTAATGAAACTCATTTAATACCGTCCTAAACATTAGAATAATTCTGTGGATAGTTGTGGATATCTTGAAGCCAAAAATCTATGATAAGGGTTTGGTTATAAATAAGATGATGATTGGAAATTTATTTAAATTATTTTTGAATAAAATAAAACTTATCAATTTTACTAAAAATTAAATATAAGTCCAAGAGCTATTTATTATCTTTATATTCCATAAAATAATAAAATAAAAGGTAAAAGAAGCAAAAACTGAGATTTGCAGCCAATGAGGTTCGAACTTGCGACTTTAAATCGCAATTAGGGTCGCCCACCCACTAAGCTACCAACCTCGGCCTAATTAATATACCATTAGAAATAATTTTATTCTTGTCAAATTTGGTACGGTAAACTTGTCAAAACAATTAACTAAAATACTAATTTGTATTCTAAATTTTTTTTTACTTGCTACTTGTTAATTTACATATAGTACCTACCTTTGTGATAATGATATTGATGACTATGTTAAATCTTTGATTTATTGAGAATTACTATTAAAGTATGGATATAGATAAAGTGCTTAAAAATATACTGCATGTGACTGAATAATCCCACTTTTGATTCATTACCCGGGAACATTGCCGGTTGTTATTCAAAATGTCTGATTTCCATACAAGGTACCCTGGGAATGTAAAAGGGTGAGAAGAAATTAAGGCACTCAGTGCTAAAGTTATTTTTGACAATGGGGTGATGGGTGGGTAGAAATGGCCTTTTTAGATGAAGATGGGAACATGCATTTTATTTGGGAGATGCTCCCTTCTGACCTGGCCAGTCAGGTAGCCGGTCGCGACGGCTAGGTTTTTGGTAGGTGACACCATTGGTATGTATTGGATGCTAAGCCCATAAAGTCACTGGTTCCCTAGGTTGGGGGTAGAGGAGGATAGGAGTATGATTATCTTAGGAGGATTTAGATTAAACTCCTTTACAAAATTTTATTGTGACTAGCAACCTCTCTTGTTATGTATGAATGATGTGTTGGAATTATTTAATTATATTTAATTCCTCTCGATTAATATTTTATAAATATATATATATATATATGTATGTATGAAATCTGTATCGCTACGGGGTTTGATCCCGAGACCTTGAAGATCTAAATCTGAGATCCCTACCATTGCGACACAGACTTCATTATGGTACACACATCAATATTTAACTATTTTTACATGTAAGTAAAATAGTAGTTACGGTGACGGTTTCATCGAACTGTTGTAAGTATAATTTACATTATTCAGTTGAGATCTATTGAATTAATTGTTGCATAAATAGTATGCCACCTAAACACATTCACTTAATACAGTGTAGTATTACAATCACTGCATATAGAACCTAGGAGATTCTGATTACTGGGCATTAGTAGCTCACCCCTTGTGGGAATATTTTTTTCAGGATATTAAGCACAGGGATACAGAAGATGAGCTGGAAAGAGATTAATTTCTCTTAAATATTCCATCAGAAGAGTTATCTATTTTTTTCTTCTTTCCTGCGCAGAGCTGGAGGACTTTAATTTTTTTGTCTGTAACAATTGTTAGATGATTGTAATTATTAAGTATAGACCTAATTTGCTTTTATTTGGTATGTAATGTTAATCGCGTGGTTGGGACACTTAGATGGCTCTGTAATATTATTTTGTGCCCTGTAGTTGAAATCCCATCAAATGGTTCAGTCCAATGACTTATAAATATTGTTTGGGATAAACAAGGGATTTTGAATATCTTAAATTTTTGCGGGTCAACCCCAATTTGGAGAAAAATTCTGGGGTGTGACAGCGTGTTATTATCATCTTATTTTTATACCTAACAAATAAATCCCAAGTCACCCCTGGGCATTCGGTTATGAAAATCCGGGGCGTCACAGCATAAGGGAAAAAAGCCCCAATGCAAAGGACAACAAAAGGGTGCAGGACAAGGCAAACTCCAAAATCTTGCGCCTCAAGTTGGCAAGGGACCAAACGCCGTAGAGGAAAGCATGGTGGAAAGAAAGACAAGTCTAAGCTCAAAAGCTATAATTGTGGTCGTAAGGGTCACTTTGCTTCTGAGTGTAACGAGTCGAAGAAGGTAAACCTTAGCACCAGCTCTTTCAATTTTGTTTGCTCACATGTTTATATTACTCATTCTCTCCTTGGTTAGATTATAGACTCAAGAGCAACCAAACACGTAGCAAAGGATCGAGCTGGATATGTAGATTATCATTGGGTCCCAATGGGTAGATATACAGTTATAATGGGGAATGGAGCACAGGAAGATGTCCTAGGAGTTGGCACCTACCAGCTCAAGATGCGTACTGGGTGCACTTTGCTCTTACATGGTGTACTTTATGCACCCACTATCCGATGTAATCTACTTTCAATTTTAGCATTATTAAACTTAGGTTTTTCTTTTCATTTAGAAGGTAGTGGTTTGTCCATTTATCTTGATAGGACACTTTATGGTCGTGGTAGTTTAAGAGATGAGTTTTTTACACTAGATTTGGATATGGATTTTTATAATAATTTAACTTTTATTACATATTCTTCTTCTGATGTTGTATCTGATTCTGTTAAATGGCATGCTAGACTAGGTCACATAGGGCAAGAAATGATGGCTAGATTAGCTAGAAAAGGGCTTTTGGGCTCTCTCACTGAAGTAAGCCAACCTACTTGTGAACCTTGTTTGGCTGGAAAGTCATCTAGAAAGCCTTTTGGTAAGGCTGATAGGGCCAGTCATCCTTTAGAGCTAGTCCATTCAGATATTTACAGACCAATGAATGTTAAGGCACGACATGGCGCATCCTATTTTATTACCTTTATAGATGATTTCTCACGTTTTGGCTCAGTATATTTGTTAGCTCACTTTGGATTGTTTCAAATGCTTCATAACTGAGGTTGAGAATCAAAAAGAAAGGAACTTAAAAGTCATTCGTACTAATAGAGGCCAAGAATATCTTTCTGATCAGTTCAAAGGATTATGTGAGGAAAAAGGGATACGCAGACAATTAACGATTCCAGATACTCTGCAACAAAATGGTGTTGCAAAAAGATGGAATCGTACTCTTTTGGGTATGGTTAGGTCAATGATGGCACAGGCAAATCTCGTGATAAGTTTCTGGGGAGATGCTCTCTTGACTGCTGCCTACATACTTAACCGAGTGCCTTCAAAGTCAGTTTCTTCCATTTCATATGAGTTATGGAATAATAGAAAGCCTAATCTAGAACGCTTGCATCCAGGGGGATCTGCGAGTTATGTTCATAATACTTCCCATAAGTATGAGAAGTTGGGCCCAAGAGCTAATAAGTATGTTTTTTTAAGATACTCTGAACACTTGAAAGGCTTATGTATGATGAGCACCCAAATGGAGGAATGACTAAGATAAAGTCACGCGATGTGGATTTTCTTGAAAATGATTTTCCAAGTATTGGTGAAGGACCGACCCTAAATTGTGTTTCGGGTTGTACCTCTCAAGTGCAAGAGGGTAGTCATAGTTTTAAAACTCGGTGAGTCTGAGGTCGAATCCACAGGGAGGGCTTTGTTAAAAGCTCTAGACTTGTTCTCTTAATTAGTAGGTGAACCTAAATTAATTTAAACTAATTTTTCAATAACTCAAACTTTTGTTTTAGATTCTAAATGAAAGAAATTCAATTTAATTTTAAAATGCACACAAAGCATCTACTCTAAATTCTAAAGCGAATAAATCAACTCATAAATTAAATTAAATAACAAGCACAATACTAAAAAGGTTCTTAATCCAACTTTCAAGTCCGGGTAGTTCACTACTTTACCTTGGGATGTTTTTATTCAAAACTAGATTAGGGTTTAATTCGAAAAGTGTTAAGAATATTTTAATCAAAGTTCAGTACCAGTGCTCTCAAGCAGATATGGTTAAAGACCTTTGTTTCCGAAAGTTTTTCAAACAAACGAAACTAGAAATGAATTCAAAACCTATTTTTAATCTTGTTCGAAAGTATGTAAACGGTTATATTCGAAAACCCATACCAATGACTTCAAACGAGTGTGGTTAAAGATTTTCGGTTTCGAATGTTTTCGAAACAAGTTGAAAATAGATTTTAACATGGTAGATCCTTACGTATGAGCTCTCACAACCTATGCGAAGGGTCTACTAACATCCCAAGGTTTTTCGTGAACTACCCATTCTTGATTCGTTGAATCAAGAACTAGGGTTTTACGCTAAAACTACTTTAAGCATCTTAAAAATAATAAAATAGCATTCAATCATACGAAAAGAGAATTGAAACAAGCAAAACATGATATTACAAAACAAATCGAAATAAAACGAAATAGATTAAAGTGCAACTTACAACGTAAAGCGAATATAAAAGACGAGCTGAAGAATCACTACAAAGACAATGATGAAAGCTCTAACGAAAACCATGAATCCACGCATCCAAGCTTAAAAACTAATCTAAAAACTCTCAAAATTTTATTCTAACACTCCATTGAAGGTGCAAAATCAAAAGAGGGCCTCTCCTCTTCTTGGCCGTGCAATGGGTCCTTATAAAGATGCAAGGAAACCCTAGAAGAGGAGCTTTCACGCGGCTATTGTAAATCACGGGTGGTCCTGACCGTTTGGAGAGGGGGTCGGGACCGTCTGAAGATTTGTACTTTCTGTGGTCCCGACCGTCTAGTTTTTCCTTCATTACTTTCTTTCCTTCTTTTGGTTGGGTCTTTGGGCTAGTCTTTTCCATTGAAGATGAGGTTCGAACCATGACTTTTTCTTTGTCTTCTTGGCCCTCTCCATAGCTATAAACTTCGACATCCTTGCCCTTTTTTCCTACAAATAAAATAATAAAAGTATAAGTAACACAATAGCACTAAAACTTCAACTTTACTTATTTTAATGCATGAATAAATGTTGAGTTAGGGAGTTTGTAATTACACTTTTCAAGTGTAATCAGTGAAGTTAAAGGGGATCTTGAACTCTATGAGTTAGAAGAATCTTAAGAAGATGCACCTTTATCTCATAGGCAAGATGAGGCATCACAACCTCATCCTATGGTTGCTAGAGATAATGGGAGCATTTCCTTACCTAATGGAAGTATGCCACTAGGAGACTCTCAGGATTCACAATTGCGCAGAAGCAGTCGTGAAATAGTTCCTCGACAATGCTTTGAGATTGAAGGAAAGTCATTCATCATTGCCTCTATGGATGCTGATGAGCCTGCCTCCTATGAGGAATTGAATTCATCTGCATCTGAAAAATGGATAGCTGTTATGAAAAAAGAGATGACCTCAATGGCTAAGAATCATGCATGGGAGTTAGTTGACCTTTCACCTAAGCGCAAGGCCATCGGTAACAGGTGGGTTCTAAAGGTCAAGCGCAAAGTGGATGGGTCAATTGACAGATACAAGGCCCGACTCGTGGCGAAAGGCTATACCCCAAAGAAGGGCATAGATTATGAGAAGACATTCTCTCCTATGGTGAGATTTGCCTCCATTCACCTCATTCTAGCTATTGTTGCACATTTAGATTTGGAATTGTTCCAAATGGATGTGAAGACAGTAATCCTCAATGGAGAACTAGACGAGGAGATCTATATGGATCAACCAAAAGGATTTCAGGTTGAATGGCAAGAGCGCAAGGTTTATCACTTAAAGCGTTCTATTTATGACCTGAAACAATCGTCTAGACAATGGTACATTCGATTTCATCAAGCCATTCTCTCTGTGGGATTTATGATGATTGAAGAAGACCATTGTGTGAATGTCACAAGAGAAAAAGATAAGTTTCTTATTCTCTCACTGTATGTGGATAACATTTTATTAGCTAGAAATAACATGGAGATGATTGTCACCACTAAGAAGTGGCTGTTCTCCACATTTGAGATGAAAGACATGGGTCAGGCAGATTATGTGCTTGGAGTTAACATCTCCAAAGTTCGTTCTAAGAAACTTCTTAGTATGTCCCAGGAGACTTACATAAAGAAGATCCTAAAACGATTTCATATGCACCATTCAAAACCTATAGACACTCCAATGGAGAAGGGTCAAACTCTTAGCATTGATCAGTGTCCTAGAATAGAGGAAGAGATGAAGAAAATGGCCAATGTTCCATATGCTAGTGCAGTTGGTAGTCTGATGTATGCTATGATGTGTACTCGACCTAACATATGTTTTACTATTGGTATGGTTAGCCGATACCAAAGTAATCCTGGAACTGCCCATTGGGTTGCAGTTAAAAGGATATTTAGATATTTGCGAGGGACTGCAAACTTCGCATTATGCTATCAAGGTGGCAGTATGAAATTAGCTAGGTATAGTGATGTAGACAGATCTGATGACAGAGATGAGCGCAAATCCACATTGGGTTATGCTTTCATACTTGGAGGATGAGCCATTTCATGGTGTAGTAAGAAACAACAATGTGTTTCTTTATCCACCATGGAATCAGAGTATATTGCTTGCACTGCTACTGTGTAAGAGGCTTTATGGTTGAGGAGATTCTTGAAAGCTTGAGCATTACAGGGCACTTGGGCAAGGCTGTTGTGGTTCATTGTGATAACACAGCTACCATAGCTTTTGCAAATGATCCAAAATACCATGGTAGATCCAAGCACATTGATACTCGTTACCATTTCATTAGAGACATTGTTGCGTAAGGTCAAGTTGTCCTAAAGTATGTCCCCACCATCGACATGGTTGCTGATCCCATGACTAAACCCATATCGAGAGATATTTTTCGTAGACATGTTATGGTCTTGGGTTTAAGTAAGGTTTGACATTTTTTGTATGATGGACATTTTTTTTATGCATTAATAAAATATGTTTTTGATTGCGTATTATTTTGTTTAATTAGTGCACATATCTAGTCATATGACTAATGTCACCAGGTTTTGGTCAGCCCACTTACACGGGTGATCACCCTGGCGCTTGAATAGCGAGCAAGATGAGACATAGATGATCACACTATGAAGTAGTGATCTCAATGGCATTTCAAAAGCGACAAGGATTGAGTTATCATAAGTCGCCTTAGCATTGAGCTAAGATGAGACTACATTAGTCGAACATGAAGTATATTCACGTCTCCATGAAACCTGAGAATAACCAAATGTGAGACTCATGAGAATGTGCTATTGAGTAACTGTCTCAAGAGGCTCAAGTTAGGTGCTATGAGAAGCGACTAGACTAAGATTCATATGGTGTTAGAGTGTGACTAACCCTAAGTCGGAACTCCATCATAGCATACACATCATACTGTATGTGCTACTAGGCGATCGTGAGAAGGAGTGACGAAATATATCCCTTTCTTTGTTACTGTGTGAGACTTCTGGACTATTAGTTCCATCTCATAACCTTTAGGAGTTAGACTTATGTTTAGAAGTTGAGACTTGATGTTGCTACTTTAGTATGTTATCCAAGGGCCATGAATTATACGGTCCAATGGAGCATGTCTAGGAAAGCAGTCAAGTTTAGATGGATAGACATAATGTATAAGGAAAGGTCATTTGATACCACACTGATATTTTGTAACTCATAGCCTGGGTGTTTATGTCATTGTTAGTCTTTTGATATAATCATGAGTGCAAATATAATGTGAGATCTAGCATGACCCTGTATGTGTTACAAAAGGGATTAGAGGTGCTAGATCTAGTGTGATTCGATGATTTGAGGTATAAAACGAGACTTGTAATTACAATTTTATATTAGTGAGATGGTAACTTAATATAACATTCCTCATTTTAGACTTTCTCGTTTTGGTCGCACGATCCATTACCCATATGAAAAGATGAACAAGATGAGTAAATTTTGGATGAGAGATATATATCCCCTATGTGTCCGAGTGGGAGATGTTGTATTGCCCTGTGGTACATCCACATAGGCATTGTTTGACTCAAAGAAGGACACTAGATAAGTTCTAGTGTTGGGATAATTCTATATGTATGAGAGATAAGGTTGATCTCTTATTTTGAATAGTTGAGATAATATCTAACTCTATCCCTTTAGTGGTTGAGATGAGTTAGGGATCTCACTATTATATATAGACACAAACTAGTACTGGTAGAAAATAACAACAATCAATATTCCTCTCTCTCTCTCTCCATATATTCTCTCTTGGTTCTCTCTAGGGTACCATCTTAGTCCCTAGGGTTTTGGTTCGTGTGCTTTGTAGATACTCTGGTAGTATTCTATAAAAGCGAGAAAAGATCCATTTATAAATTTGCATATGTGACAGAGGGGCTCGTAATACAAGCGAAGATCTTGAATCAAAAAGTTTTCTACATCAAAAAGGTATAAGGAATTTTATCTTCATTCCTTCAATTTTTTCCTACAGCAAGTGAGGAAGAAGGAAGACTACCTGGTTTGTTTTCCTTTGATCCTTCCCATAGGAGAGTTTCTGGACAAGCTATAAATGCTAGAAGTTTATCCAAGTAAAAAAGTTCAGTTGTCCATGATTTAACTAGCAAAGAAGCTATGGTGAGCTGTTTGAATCGTATAATTCATAGTGGCTTTTGTTACTTCTTTTTTAAACTGTAACTTTTCTTTTTTTTTTTCTTTTCTTTTTTTTTTCTTTCTTTCTTTTTTTTTTCTTTTTTGGATAAAGGAGAAAAAGAATTTTATTAAAAGAGTAAAAGAAAAAGCAGGTATCAAGAAGATGCAGTGTATTACAATTGTATAGTGTATTACAATTGGCAATTAAGACATAATAAAAAATATTTGCAACTAAATATCCTAAAGTTGCCAGAAGTAACTTCAAAACCATCAATATCATCAAGTGTCCTGCAAAAAAAAATAATTATTATTATAAATAAATAAATAAACATACAAAAGACAATCAGCTTGGAACCTTTCCTCCTCATCCTCCCCTACTTGCTATTGTCTTTGTGTTGCCATTCCATTGCATTCCATATTAAGGTAATCTAATTAAGTAAAGTAACCCTCATCGTATTAGCTCCTTACTCCACAAAAATGCAAGAGTTATCGAAAATGCTAACAATGAAGCTAGTTATCAAAACTTTAAATGAAACAAAAAGTTAAAAGCAATGAAAGGTGAATCAGTCTTGTATGAATTATTTTCGCTCTAAGTGTAATAAGAGTGCAAATAAATATCAGCAAATTATTTCGAAACTAATTTTATAAATATAAAAGAATGTGACTAGTTTATCTAAATTAAGAATTATTTTATTATGATTTTTGAACAATTTAATAATTAAGACTAAAAATTTTAGATAACTGCTTTTACTCCATGAATTTAAATCTACACACATCCATCATTATACATTATACATGTCTAACTCTTTTAAATTTAAGCCCAAATATACTCAATTTCATCTCCACAAATTCATGTGAATCATCATAGGGTATCTCTAACATCATGGTTATTCAAGTTCAAAACAATCAATGAATTGGGCTTTTCACTATATACCATATAAAATGTGTTGCAGCCAAGGCATGCTATTACTGGGAATCCGAGCAAGGGAGCTAAACCATTATCATTAATTTGCAGATATTACTACCAGAGAGGCCAAGTTTCTTTTCCTATCTACAAGAGTAGTGTATTAACTAACAAGTCAAAAACCTGAGTAGCCTGAAATAGCTTTTAGTTAGTATTGTCAAATTAAGTCTTATACTAACAATATATTTAGGTTCCAAACACACTGGGAAAGAACTCCAAATTTCTTTTAGAAAGACCCATATATGTAAGGCATGGTGATGTGGAGCTCTCTAGAGAAGGCCCACTAACTCTCTTAAGTTATCCAAATGTGAACTATTCTCTCATGTTAAATAAAATAGATAAGAGAGTCAGCTCAACTGGGAAGAGGCACTTCATCCTAATACAAGGTCAACAATTCCACTTTACCACTCCATCCATTTTTTGAATAAAATATTATAATTGATGTTCTCCCTACTAAAAAAAATAAAAAAGAGAGAATAAAAAAATAAAATAATGCATTTCAAAAAATGCCCTAAACCCCAGCTCAAATAATATAAATGCCATCTAATACAACATCACACATTCAACAAAATCAACCTTTTCTATCTCTAAGCAATATGTGACACCACGGTGTAGCTTTTCACATGCATGTGTGCTCCTACATACGCTGTAACATACACAAATTAATTTGTCCAGATGAATGCATATACTTGCAATGCTTACAAATGCTAGAAACACATGTACATGTGTAATACTAATATGCATAGGAGAGTAGTTACCCAAATAAGTTAAAAGCATAATGCAATTTATCGACACCCATGTCTATGCAGATCTATGCATATATAACTTTTTTTCTAAATGAAAGAAAATGCACATTAATCCTCCATCAAAATTAACAAACATGAAAAGAGATGTTTGTATATGGTGATCAAACACTTTTTTTTTATAAGAAAATTGGAAGATGAACTTACCAACTCGAAATTGAATTGTTTGTTCTCGTCCTCCAGCATCTTATCCTAATTAAAGTTCACCAATCACAACAACAATAAAGTAGAGATAGTTAACTCTAAGCATAAAAGGATAAAATAAAAGGAACAAAGGCAAAAGCTCCAAAAGTTATGCTTGTCCTATCAATTCTACAGCCAATATAAGTGCTTACCTTGCTTAACTTTTGTATGATATTGACTCTTAGTATTACGAATACTTTGTGTAGCCCTATCAACACAAGCACCTTCTAAATTATTTGGGAATCCATTTTTTTGGGTCAAGCGTTTCCACAGATATATAATTTGAGAGCAGGAAATTAATTTAAAATTCCAATTGTACACAGAATATATAGTTTGATAATAGGAAAAATCAATTTCACTTGCTTATAATGTTTCAATTGCTCCCGTACATCTTGATCACCATTGCTCTGCTTGCCTAGAATGTTTCCAGAAGTTCGCTTATGTTGATTGGCAAGGTGCTTCTATTTAGCCTCATCTTCAATTCATCTCTGGTACTCCAGAGTTCTTCAAGCTTTCTTTCCTCTGCCTCAAGTTCAATTTTACGTCTAAATTCCTTCGCGTCTTGTTTCAGGGCATCACCATTGAAGGATTCTCATTAGAGCAGCGACGATAGCTTGGCAACGAGAAGTGATGATCAGAGCAGCGTGAGCATTAGTAGTGGTTGTGGCGGAGGCAGCGTTGATGTGCCGATGGCGGCTTTGAGGCACCGGCTGCGGCGTTTCTGAATTTGGAATTTTAAAGGAAGGCACATGTAATGACCTAGGAATTTCAAATCTTGATTTAATTTTTTTTTTCTATAATAAAGAATTTAGTCAATTTAAATTTTATTGAGACATTATTTAAATATTTATCTCATGGTAACACATGGGTTGTGTGAGAAACTTTTTTTTTTGTTATTAAAAATTTTTGTGAATAAAAAAAATTATAGTGTGATTTGATAAATTATTAATTTAATAAAAATATTATTATTTTTTTTAACGCTATTATGTGCATTTATCTATATGTGTGATGATTAAATAATAAAATATATTATTATTATTATTATTATTATTATTATTATTATTATTATTATTTTTGCACGTGTTAGTGCATGACTAGGACTCTCGCAGGTGAAAACTTAATTAGAATTCCTCCTTGAAGTTGACTCAAATTGCATAGGCATTAGGCTACCCATGTGTATATATATACACACTTAGATGTGCATGCCGCAAAGCAATTCGGCTAAAAAAAAAAATATTGAGAAACGAACCCTAGGCAGGTCACGTTCCAGGCGACAGATTCCTTTTTTTCTTTTGTTTTCATTACGAATTGGCAGCGGTAACAAGTCGAATCCGAACAATATATTTGGGATTTCTCTATAGATTTAATTTGAGGTGAGGGGCTGGAACCCACTTATTTGATGTATATATATATATTTTCTTTTCTTTTGATTATTCATAGAATGAATCAATTTAGTACGGAAGTCGTACCTTTATTTTACATACATACAAATGCATATATATATAAAATAGGAATCAATCACGTGATGTAATCATCACGTTTGTAAACAAAAGAAAATATACGTTAATGGGTTGTGTGATTTGCAGCAAATCTGTAAATGGGATGTGAAACATATATATATTTATTTATTTGTTTTAGTTTTGTCTTTATGTGTAATAAATTTTACATGTCAAAGTGTATGTATCTATACATATATATATGATCTAATAAAGTTAATGACGTCCAGGTGAGTTGTTAGAAATTAATGATTTATGGGCTTTTTTTTTATTTAAACGTGAATGCCTATATGCTTGCCAACATTTGAGTGCTATTAATTTTTTTTTTAATCATTATTTGATTGATTGAATGTGCAGTGAAGTGTTAAGCACTAGAATGAATTAATTTGATGTTAAATGCATTGTGGTTACCCGTGAGGTTATGTGTATAGTGGGATCAAACTTTATGTTATTTATGTGTTGATACATTAATGGTTAATAAGATTTAACTTATGGAAGAAATTTTATTTAATGTAGAATTAAAAAGGGAAATTTAATAATATGTTTTATTTGGATTAAGGGGTACTGAAAATATCGGGTATACATACCCAAGGGTTGAGAGTCCCGAAACCCGCGCGGGAGTGGTAATCGAGTCCAGTAGACTAGTAACTTACGAACGATGCAGATGCCTAAGTGTGGCATATTATATTCCTAAGGTTTCGGCCTAAGAAGCAGACACCAAAGGATGGTGTATATTGGTTGGGTCCTGTTTCTACGGGACAACCAAGCAGACATCAATGAATGATGTATATTGGTTGGGTCTTGTTTCTACGAGACAACCAAGCAGCAGTACCTTGAAATTAAATTGATTTTTTTTACTCTAATAAATAAAATCTAGTAATATTCAATTTATTGTATCATAACTGAAAATAAATAATTCAATCAATTAAATCTAATCCAACCAAAATATCATAGGCATTCAACTAAATAATAATCCAATGAACAAACTAAAATGTATAATTCTCATAAGATAGTGCCCATTGAAATTGGTTAACTATTGAGTACTAAATTCCTCATATCATAGTGGCCAGGGGAATGGACATGATAACTTCAATCCTTTAGAGTGGAATAAAGAAATCAGGTATAATATGCAATATTCCAATAACAAATTTATTATTATTAAATCTCACATTAAGGTTTCCACAACGGTTGTCATTCATTGAAATCCCTTCTAGTCCAAACAATTAATTTATCAGCCCTATTTATCAAATGTCAAATTTAATTCAACCTACGAAGTAAACTAGTCATATCGCACAAGTATAAGAGGATATTAGTATATCAAAATAATAGATTGTCACAACCTTAGAGTAATTCCAATACATATATACCAAAAAAAAAAAAAAATTAAAATGCAATTTAAGTCATCATATAAATGTCACATCTCATGATTATCAATATATACATGTTAAAACAATACAATTCAACTTCCACCCATGACTATCTTATATTTGAATCTCAATTTCAAAAATACCATTGTCACACCAATTTTACATCAAATCAGGTTCATCTTTTATTCAAAAATCTTTTAGATATTTAAAATAAACTAATTTTACAGTGCTAGTTTCTTCTTTATTTATTTAATAAAAATTCAAATCAAAAGTTAAAATAAATGTCAAAACAAAATTCATCAAACACCACCTACATTCTTACTCGAATCACTAATTTCACAACCACCTAACAAAATAATCTTGTTTCACTATGACAATTTACTAAAACCATATGAGATTAAACTAAATCACGTAACACTTACTCATAACGATATTATCAATTACTTTAAACTAAACTCATACAATTTAAATTCAATGCACGCAATAATATAGTTTTTTTTTTTTTTTACAAAATCAAGTTCTTAAGTAAGTGCATTTATCATATTATACCATCATTAATTAATAGAAGATAACATCCAAACGTACTAGTCATTACATAGATTTTTTTTTTTTTAACATAACCCCAAATATATATGTATTTTTTAAAGTCTCATAGTTCTAAAAACTAGAGTTCAATGGTAACATATTATATGTTTTGCATTTTTTTTTTTAAATCAAACGTCAAGAGAACCAAATACAGTGCTAAAAAGAATCCCAAAAATATGTCCAGATAACTATTTATATAAATATAAAATTTTTAACTAAAACTAATATTTATAAGCATTCAATCATAAAATTTGACAATATCACATATTTCAATCATAGCAATCATAGATAAACTCCTAGATAAATAAGGGAATGATAGTTGTCTACTAAGAATATATTAAACCATTACAAAATATATCGTAACATGACCCAAATAATATATTTTAAACGTTTACAATTTTGAAAGCCTTTTTGTTTTTTTCTTTCAAAACAAATATTTTATTTTTTTAACATTTTATCAAAAACCAAACAATTTGCAATCCCCCCCCCCCAAAAAGCACAACAATATACTTATATTTTTATATACTTAAAATCGTCAAGTCAAACTCAAGCAAGGAAATCCAATTCTATGATTGGATTTACTTAAATCCTAAAGTATTATCAAATTATTCATGCATTCAAAGTTTATCGTTTATTGGTCATAAATGATCTAAATAGAAGAATGCACGTGTTGATAATTAAATGAAATCCACATTTATAAAAATGAACAAGTAGTGACACATTATTCTACTTCAAGATTCAAATACTAGTAAGCCCATATAATAATTTTATTTTTCAAGCTGGACAATTTTAAAAAAATTAAATATCTAACCAACTACTCCTCAGTCACTGTAAACTAAAGATCACCATTCATTTAGAAAAAAAAAAATTCTAACAAATCTGTCAACCCTACCAATTTACACAACTCTCCTATAATCACCATTACTGGATGCTACGGTATACAAATAAAAAATTCATATTAGTTTTCTATGCTAACTGCTAATGAGCAATATAGCTAGTTAAAATAACAATTGTAGCTCATAATATAATTTTCTAGTCTCACTACCTGCGGTCAAAAGACATCTTATGAAATATTTAACCCTCTTATATAACCACATAACACTCCAAATCAAAGTCCCCACAGCCCCTAGGTATTCTAAACCTATGCTTTGATACCAAGTTGTCATGCCCCAGGTTTCACAACCCGAGTATGTGAACAAACGAATGCATAATAACAACATTTCATAACTTTCCCTATCCCACATCAGAGCCATAAACACACCTTATGGAGCAATGAATAAAAAAATAAATAAAACTAAACTTTAAATTCAAATAAATGCCTTAGTCCAAATCAACCAGGCAATAAGCTCCAAAAACTAAGCCCAAATATTCTCCCAAAGCTAAATAAAACAATTAATAATAACCTCACAAACAAAGGTTTATTACAATTCACTAAAAAAAATTCTAATGTAATTAAATAAAAAAATTAAATAAATTCCTAATTTTCATAGTGAGTAGGTCCTGCGTGTAACTCAAATTCATTATCTGCATCACAAGCTGTAAGAGAATGAGCACTAATACCACGTGTGCTCAGAACCCTAGTAATAATATAAATGCAATATGCCCTAGCATACTATTAAGTGAAACAATTATGCACAAGTAGCAATTTTAAACAAGAACCTAAATTTATTTATTTATCTCTTTTCGTTACCATTAATCATGTTTTAGCACCACATAACACAAAAACAAAATCAATTTTATTTCAAGGTACTACTGCTTGGTTATTTCGTAGAAACAAGACCCAACCAATATACATCATTCATTGATGTTTGCTTGGTTGTCCCGTAGAAACAAGACTCAACCAATATACACCATCCTTCACTATCTGCTTCCTAGGCCGAAACCTTAGGAATATAATATGCCACCCTTAGGCATCTGCATCGTTCATAGGTTATTAGCCTACTAGACTCGATTACCACTCCAGTGCGGGTTTCGGGACTCTCAACCCTTGGGTATGTATACCTGATATTTTCAGTACCCCTCAATCCAAATAAAACATATTATTAAATTTCCCTTTTTTAATTCCACATTAAATAAAATTTTTTCAGAGTTAAAAAAAAAACATATTTATTTTAGATATAGTTATTTTGTGTGGAGATTGTTAGTTTGATTGGATGCTCATATGAGTTGCTTTGTGCGACTTGTCAATCTTTGTTGGTTTGCTTTGTATGGTGGGGTAGATGAATACTACTTACAATTTGATTAGGGGTAGTGCTAACACTGGTTTACATTTAGTGATGCATGCTTATTGTCATTTGTTGCATTGTTGTAGTTGTGGTTTGTATTAGGTTATGATTTTGTTCAAATTTATTTATCTCTGTTTTTCTTTGTGAGTTAGATTTGTACCGGTTGTGACTTATAGTTATGAGCTTACTATTTACTCGAGAATATGCCTCTCAAGTTTTGTAATTACTTTTATATTAATATATTTTTTCTTAACTTAAAAAAAAATAGTTTTGCTTGAATAATATGCATAGATTTATAAAGATTTAAGCTTATTAAGGATATTTATTATTAAAATGTTTCAGACTATATAATATTGACAGAGGCATATGGTTTGAATTTTACCTGTAAAATTGTATTATAAATTTCGAGGATGAATTTTTTTTTAAGGAGGGTAGGATGTAATGACCCAGGAATTTCATATCTTGATTTAATTTTTTTTTCTATAATAAAGAATTTAGTCAATTTAAATTTTATTGAGACATTATTTAAATATTTATCTCATGGTAACACATGGGTTGTGTGAGAAATTTTTTTTTTGTTATTAAATATTTTTATGAATAAAAAAAATTATAGTGTGATTTGATAAATTATTAATTTAATAAAAATATTATTATTATTTATTTTCTTTTCATGCTGTTATGTGCATTTATCTATATGTGTGATGATTAAATAATAATATATATTATTATTATTATTATTTTTGCACGTGTTAGTGCATGACTAGGACTCTAGCAGGTGGAAACTTAATTAGAATTCTTCCTTGAAGTTGACTCAAATTGCATAGGCATTAGGCTACTCGTGTGTATATATATACACACTTAGATGTGCATGCCGCAAAGAAATTCGGCCCAAAAAAAAAAAAATTTGAGAAACGAACCCTAGGCAGGTCACGTTCCAGGCGACAGATTCCTTTTCTTCTTCTGTTTTCATTGCAAATTGGCAGTGGTAACAAGTCGAATCCGAACAATATTTTTGGGTTTTCTCTACAGATTTAATTTGAGGTAAGGGGTTGGAACCCACTTATTTGATGTATATATATATATATTTCTTTTCTTTTGATTATTCACATAATGAATCAATTTAGTACGGAAGTCGTACCTTTATTTTACATACATACATATGCATATATATATAATAGGCATCAATCACGTGATGTAATCATCACATTTGTAAACAAAAGAAAATATAGGTTAATGGGTTGTGTGATTTGCAGCAAATCTATAAATGGGATGTGAAATATATATATATTTATTTATTTGTTTTAGTTTTGTCTTTATGTGTAATAAATTTTACATGTCAAAGTGTATGTATCTATACATATATATGTGATCTAATAAAGTTAATGACGTCTAGGTGAGTTGCTAGAAATTAATGATTGATGGGAATTTTTTTTTATTTAAACGTGAATGCCTATATGCTTGCCAACATTTGAGTGCCATTAATTTTTTTTTAATCATTATTTAATTGATTGAATGTGCAGTGAAGTCTTAAGCACTAGAATGCATTAATTTGATGTTAAATGCAGTGTGGTTACCCGTGAGGTTATGTGTATAATGGGATCAAACTTTATGTTATTTAATGTGTCAATACATTAATGGTTAATAAAATTTAACTTATCGAAGAAATTTTATTTAATGTGGAATTAAAAAAGGGAAATTTAATAATATGTTTTATTTGGATTGAGAGGTACTGAAAATATCGAGTAAACGTACCCAAGGGTTGAGAGTTCCGAAACCCGCGCGGGAGTGGTAATCGAGTCCATTAAGCTAATATCCTACGAACAATGCAGATGCCTAAGGGTGGCATATTATATTCCTAAGGTTTCGGCCTAGGAAGCAGACACCGAAGGATGGTGTATATTGGTTGGGTCCTGTTTCTACGGGACAACCAAACAGACATCAATAAATGATGTATATTGGTTGGGTCTTATTTCTACGAGACAACCAAGCAGCACTACCTTGAAATTAAATTGATTTTTTTTTTTTTTTTTTGTGTTATGTGGTGTTAAAACACGATTAATGTTAACGAAAATAGATAAATAAATAAATTTAGGTTCTTGTTTAAAATTGCTACTTATGCATAATTGTTTCACTTAGTAGCATACAAGGGCATATTGTATTTATATTATTACTAGTGTTCTGAGCACACGTGGTATTAGTGCTCATCCCTTTACAGCTTGTGATGCAAGTAATGAATTTGAGTCACACGCAGGATCTACTCACCATAGAAATTAGGAATTTATTTATTTGTTTTTTCTATTTAATTACATTAGAATTTTTTTTAGCGAATTGTAATAAGCCTCTATTTGTGAGGTTATTATTAATTGTTTTATTTAGCTTTGGGAGAATATTTGGGCTTAGTTTTTGGAGCTTATTACCTGGTTGATTTTGACTAAAGCATTTATTTGAATTTAAAGTTTAGTTTTATTTTTTTTTTATATTTATTACTCCATAGTGTGTGTTTATGGTTCTAATGTGGGACAGGAAAGATTATTAAATGTTGTTATTATGCATTTGTTTGTTCACATATTCGGGTTGTGAAACACGGGGCGTGACAGCACATATCATGAAAGAGAAGGCGTAGGGCTTGGGGTTGTTGTGTTTAATTTTCTTTTCAAAATTTTAAAGCATAATATTAATTAAATTTTTAATAATTACTTATTAAATTTTATTTATGTAATAAAAAAACTTGTCATAGTATATGTTTTAGCAATGAAAATGAAAATTTATATTACTTATTTTTTTAAAATTAATTAAATTAAATTAAATTAAATTAAATTTTAATTATATTATTTATTAAAAATAATTTTAATTTAATAAAATATTTGAATAAAAAAATTTTATTTTAACCTAATGCAACAAAAATGAACAAAGTGTTAAAATTGACAAAATATTTATAAGAAAAAAAAAGTAAAAACATTTTTTTTAAGTTTTTATTTTTTTGGAAACAAAAAAATAAATTTAACAAATACATTTTTAGTGCTTATTTTCAAAATTTTGTACTTATAAAAAGAGAAACAGTAAATATTAATATTACCAAATGTGACCTTAATAATTATTTCTAAAATTTTATCTATGTGACAATAAAATTTGTCACTAAATATTTTCAGTGAGAAAAATAAAATTTGTCACAACAAAAAACTTTAATTCTGCCAAACTAATAAATTTTTTTGGTGCCAATTTTTTTATAACTTTTAGTGACTAGATTAAGTGGCAATAAAATAATTTTGTCACTGAATGTTAATATTTCAGTGACAATAAAAATTTTTATCACTGAATATTTACATTTTAGTGAGAAATTGTATTACTTGTCACAAAAATAATCTTAAAATATATTTTCAGTGAGTGACAAAAGAAAAATATTGCCACTAAATACCATTTATTTATGACAATATTTTTTATTGTCATTAAAAAACTTGTCAATGTGATCCAATTTTCTTGTTGTTAAAAAAAATGAGTAAAAATATATATATATTTTTTAAGTTTTCATTCTTATGGAAATAACCAAAAAAAAAGGATTTAACAAATATATTTTTGTTGCTTATTTTTAAAAATCTATAAATATAAAAAGAAAAATAGTAAATATAAATATTACCCATGACGAGATTCAGTGACAACAAAATTTGTCACTAAATATTTTCAGTGAAAAAAAATTAAAATTTGTCACAATAAAAAATTTTAATTCCGCAAAAACAATAAATTTTTTGGCACCAGTATTTTTAGAACTTTTACTGACTAGATTTAGTGACAATAAAATAACTTGGTCACTGAATATTAATATTTTAGTGACAATAAAATATCTTTGTCACTGAGTATTAATGTTTCAATGACAATTTATGTTGCTTGTGACAAAATTAATCTTAAAATGTGTTTTCAGTGACGACAAAAAAATGTTGTCACTAAATATCATATATTTATAACAATATTTTTTATTGTCACAAAAATCTCGTCACTGTAACTCACTTTTCTTGTAGTGATCTCCCTCTGTTCCAGCCCCAATAAGCAAAATATAACCATCTTCCACACAAAACTTTGTTGCTTCAACTTAACTCCTCACTGAGAGCAAAATAGCCCCCCTAGGTCCTTAGGAAAGACCCACTGGACCCCAAGCCCAAAAAGCAAGAGATTTCATAGCTCCCTAATCCACTCAATGAATGAAAATGTGGTCAATTGATTTCTCTTTTGTAGGTTATTCATGGTTAGTATTTCCTTTGTAGCATACACCGCGATAAAAAAGTCATTTAAGCTCTCCATCCATATCCTTCTCCATGAGAAATCATAGGCTCTACTGCCATATAAAGCCGAGTAATTGGACTTGATTGTAAACTTTCTTGTCTTAAGGGCGGTCTGCAAATGCTCTTCATCACCTGTGTCAGGCTTCTGCCTAGCAATTAACCCCAACGAGTCTACATACGCTATTTTCCCGTCATGCAAATTCCTTCGTAGGTTCAAAACCCACTCCATATCTGACCCATTTGAGAACAGAATCCCAAAGCAACCTCCTTGTTCACTAACAGGTTAAAAATCTCAGGATGTGGGCTCTCCAGCTTTCGTTCAGGCTCCATCATAGATTCAAAAGCCACTCCAAGTCTGACCTATTTGAGAACACTATCTACCAAAGCAACGACCTTGTTCACTAACAGGTTAAAAATCTCAGGATAGAGGGTCTCCAGCTTTCCTTTAGGTTCCATTTGAGATTCGCATTTCTTTCTTCTGCTGATACTTCGAAGTTCAATTGAATTCTGTAACAAGCCTGCACTATGCTTATAATTTGCTGGTGAAATGTAGTACTTGTTGTAACATGATTATTGATACATAGAGCATGTAACCAATGAGTTAACCAATACTCTAGCATCTCATCCAAAAGATTGGGAGTTGGGAAAACGATTACTAGTGCACTATATCCATACATAGAGTCTCTTTTATAGTTTGAGGTTTATTACAGATTTTAATTCTGCAATTTTTTGTCTTCATATCCCTCTTCCATTCCATTTTTTTTTTTTAATTTCCGAAAAGTAACAAGATAACATCCCTCTTCCATTCCTTGAAAGTAGGCATTTGTGCATCTTGAAAGCAAATGCTAAAATTTGTTTCTTGTTCCACGCAATCTAGTCTCTAGAACAATGGCTCCGTTTGGAGCTCTCAAAAAAAAAATAAAATTCTACAAATCTCTACAAATACGAATTACAAGATAGTAAAATTTAAATTCTTCACTTACTGCATGAATTAGGAGACATTTACTTTTACAATTTTATACTATTTTATACAACTCCGAACACCCTCAATATATCAACTGTACTGCTCATTTGGACCTGGTAGTTGTCAGCTCTAATCTTTTTGGACGGTCAAGTGAATCATTAAGGCATGCTACTGTCTCCAGTAGCCGGGATGGAGTTGTCTTGGTTAATGAATCTAATCCTGTTTGAGCTTGCACCACAGAGGTAAGTCCAGGAGCAATGCAGAAAATCTCAAGCGGACAAAGAAGTTCACCTGTTGGTGGATTGTCAGACCCCAAGCACAAATCATCCGAGAGGAATAACCCTGGCATGAAGAATTACCGGTCCACTCTCAAGGGTTTTGAGAGTCTGCATTTTGATGATGGAGAAAGGGGTCGTCATTAGATAAAATTCCTTTTTGTTAAGCACATTAGACTCGTGTGCTAGACATTGGATAAGATTTACTAGAATCTTGAAGTTGAGCTTTAGGGGAAATCGTGACTAGAAAACCAAGGAATTCTTGCTGATATTGTTGTGTTTTTAGACCCTTGATCAAAGGAGAGAGAATATAGGAGAGGCAAGAAAAGCATTCAACTGAACCCAATCAAGGTACGGCTGCTCCCTTGTTCCGATCACTGTGTCACCCATTTCCTTGCAGATTTCTATTTCTTACTGTTGAGGATTACCTGTTTTCATGTTTTTGGTGTAAATTTGTCATATTTAATTAGTCGTTTAAAGTTCTTCCCTTCCAACATTCTTTTTTATCATAAATGATGAGCTGTTTTTGACATCGAAAGTAGGCTCTTTCCAAGTACTGTGAGGATATTTGATTGCAACTGAAAACCAGCAGGGTCTTGCTCATGCCTTTTTAGTTAATAATTTTTATCTCTAAAAATCCCATAATTAACAGGCCATGTGACCTCTTCTTTCGCTTTTGTTTATGTGGGGTTCTTTTAATACTAAGGTTTAATGAGCTGAATATTCTATATTAGTGGGATTTATAAGAAATTTGACCTTTTTTATTCTCAAATTTGTTCAGTTATCCACAAACTTGTTTATTTTTTAGTTTGGAATCCTAAACTTATTCCGTCCTTCTTGATTAGTTACGGTAGAAATCTTAAAAATTTGCACACCCAAGTGTTCGAATTCAAATTTTTCGATAAAGTGACACCAGTTTACTTTAGATGAAATAATTTCATGTATTATTTCTTTCATTATATGTTAAACATAAGGTTAAATAATATAAGTTAATAAATTATGTAAATATGAATATACTATTTTTAAATTGTTTTATGCGATAAAATCAACAAACAAAATTTAAGAAACTTGTTTTTTGTAAGACTATAATTCTTTTTTTTTTTTTTTACAATAAACAAACAACTATTTTATTACATATAACTTCATCCATTATTTAGTATGTACTTTGCTTTCACATGAGCTTCTTCCACAAACTTTATAGGTACTTTTCTAATACAGCAACTATGTATAACCAAGCTTCTTACATAAATTTAGAACCACATTTTTCACCTCCTAATTACAAGTGTATCACAAAAATCATAAATGATCAA
Organism: Vitellaria paradoxa; assembly: GCA_019916065.1. Lineage (NCBI taxonomy): Eukaryota > Viridiplantae > Streptophyta > Magnoliopsida > Ericales > Sapotaceae > Vitellaria > Vitellaria paradoxa. The sequence goes on along the minus strand of CM034241.1, from coordinate 25,773,943 downwards.
GTAAAGAAGGTGTTGCAAGTTATCATCATTGAAACTCAAGCAGCCTTCATCCCTTGGAGGCAGATTTGTAATAAGAATCCCTTGGCGCACAAGTTGATGAGGGGTTATCACAACAATGCAAAAGAGGCAAAATGTGCTATTGAAGTGGACTTAATGGAAGCTTTTGACTCTGTCAGATTGGAGTTTATCTAGAATACTCTTGAGGCCATATGGGCTTTCTTGGAAGATTGATTAAGTAGATTAGGGTATGTATGTACTCCCTCTGGTGCTCTATTAATGTGAATGGAGAATTAGAAGGGCTCTTTAATGGGCATTGATACATTAAAAAGAGGGGCTCCTACCTATCTATTATTTGCATGGAAGTTCTATACATGATCATTCACAAGAAGGTGGTTAAATCTCAAATGTTTCATTACCATTGGAGATGTAGGAAAATGAAACTCATTCATCTTTTTTTTGCTGATGATCTATTTTGTAAGAGTGATTTGCAGCTAGTTAAAGTTCTGCCTTAAATTTCCTCTCTACTGTTTGGCCTTCAAGCTAATAAGAGCAAAAATATGTTTGTCTTTGGTGTGAATAAATAACTTATCATAGGTGTAGGTGTCCCACTCTCAACTCTTTGAGAGTTTGCCATTTTGATCCATCTCTATGAATATGTCATATACACGGGTGGATCCAAGTAGAGGCAAGAGGGTCAATTGACCTCACTAGAAACAAAATTTTTGTTGAGTATAGTATAATTTTTTGGGTATTTTTGTAATTTTGCTCCATAAAATATTCTCTAAAATAGATTGCCCCTACTACCTTAAATAATTTATAAGTTTTGCTCTTATTTTTATGTCAAGCAACTATATTTACTTCTCGGCTTGACCCCAATGAAACAAAATCCTAGATCTATTACTGATCATACATTAGGGGTAAAAGACTGAATGAGATGACAAATTACAAAAATTGCACTTTTATTAAATAAATATTCAAAATTAAAAAAAAATGCGTAAAAGTGTTACAAAAGGCCTATTCTAAAGGTATATCGCATATAGTAGTTGTATTTGCAATTTGGAGGGAAATGATTAAAATAATGTACAAGGATATGCTCCATGGCTTCTTCATCATTGCCACCTCATGTAACAAAGTTGTCATCAAAGTATGATGGAAACTAGAATTCCTAAGAGTGGAACTTTCTAATCAAAACACAGGACAAGGTAGAAAGATCAAAGGTTTGAGAAATAATTCTCAATTTGCATTCATAATAGCTTGCCTTGAATCATACAATCATAGGCCATTTATAGCAAGGCTCTGCTTCTCATTAGCCTAAACAGACTCCTTCATTATAGCATAATGGCACCATCACATTAACTATCTCCAACACAACCAATAACAAAGAAGTTGGCAAATAGCAATAAAACAAGAAACGTAATTAATCTAACACCATAATTGGCGTGGTTATTATTGACTCTTAATAATTGCCTTTTTCTTAACCACATGCCCCGCTGCTGCCTTTAATTCCTCCATCTTCATGATCAAACTTCTTCATGCGCATGAATTGCTGATTGGCCAATGGTTGCTTGCCTTCTTTAATTCTCAATCTCCTAGCATGATTATAGGCATGGTTAAGTCTTTGTCTCTAGTCTTCATCAAAGTATTTGGACTTGTATGGGAAGCAACACCAGTTGGCTAGGGTTCTTATGTTGGGGAAAGAGATTAGATTTCTTGAGGTTAGTTTTTGTTGTGAAATTAGAACTTGACAACGTGCAATTACTGTGAATATACCAAAAAAGAACAATAACTCATGCAACACAGTTAATGTGAGTCAATAATGTGCCTACACGCATGGGTGCGGTAGATTTGAATCTTTATTTAAGAACTCCAAGAATGGAGTCAAGTTTACAAGATTTGGTATTTCTCTTAACAATAATAATGAAGTACCAACTAAAAATAATCTTTACACATCCCTTTATGTGTTAAGCACCATAGGGATTCAAAAAGATGCTAAAAGCAAGCCAAACATGAAGTCTTGCAACTAATAGGATTTCGACCTCTGGATCATAACTCGATCCACAATGACCTACGTCCCCACAAAACTATCACACCCCTAGCTTTAATTACTAAGACGGTTTGTGAATATGAGAACTAATGAAAATTGAAATACAACCTATTTCGATATCAAATCACATCAATTAATTAATTAAATCATCTATATACATCCCTTATTTTTGTACAAAATATAGGGTTTGTTTGGAGTAAAAAAAAAATGAGATAAATTGAGATAAATTGTGGTTTGGAAAGAGTTCGTAATGCGTGCAGTGAGAGAAAAAAGTTGATGTGATATAAAGTTAACAGAGATTTATAGAGATTTTCAGAGATTTTCAGCAAATAATTGCATGCCAAACAAGCCCATAATAATAAATAATCCATGAGTCCAATTTCACAAACTACACAGAGGCCATTTTGATTGCAACATTACAATCACAATAAATATTACAAATTTCTAGTGGTGAACCAATAATATAATATCATAGTAGAAATATAATACTACAAATTCAAGTTTAAGACTTACACATCGGGTTGAACAAATAAAAGTACGATAATTAAGATAAAGGAATGAAGAAGCCTCTTGGATCAATCCAGTCGTTAACTTAATTCTAGGTGACTACTATTTTCTCTAGAGATGCCTTTGATAAGGGAGAGGTGAGCACAATTACTCAATTGTTGGGACTGTGTATATTAAACAGTACACAATATAAAATACAACAATTTGAACTAAAAATATAATAAATAAAATGCAAGTGTTATGGTCATGCAAACCTTAATCTCATCTACCCCTTATTTTATCTTAAGATGGGTGACACTTAGCAAAATATGTGATGTGACGAATCACATTATTTTCTTCATTTACAGCAATTCGGGTGACAATTATACTATTTTGATCTACCAATGATACTATTTTGATCCAGTTAACACAATTGTCACCTTCAGTTGCACATTATCCCAATGAGGATATATAATTATAATCATAGCCGCTTACTAGCTCTTCTATTGTATCTCACAATAGTCATCCAACTGTAGGCAGGCATTAATCTGCAGAACTTGGGAATTACAATATCTCATCATCAAATATTGGAGTCCTAATACCATTGACTAACCTTTGGTCATATATATCGAGAGAGATCTTCTGATATTTTGAAAAATTCTCTTTGTGTCACTCTCTCAAAAAAATGAATCTCGTTTATACATATGATTGTGTCCACTGCACATTAATAACATTAACAATATGACACTCTTAGCCAATCTAAAACAACTTACACCTTAGACCTCTTCTCCATGTCTTGGCTTTACCAGAACTAATTCTCGAGCTTCTACAAGCTCAGACAGATCAAATGCTGTCCCTAAAAATACCACTTTGGTAGAATTCCCGGACAAAATCCAGGAACTTAATGACTGGACTATTCCTAAAGTAGCTCCAAAAGAAATCTACAAATTAGGTTTCACAGATCGCTTTGATCAGTCTAAACTGGCCATTAAAACTATGGAAGAAACCGTCACTATGGATTCCTCCTTAAAGGATATCGAGCTCTTAGCTCCTGCCGACCTTGTCCCATACAGGCAAAATTACAAATACCTTCATATAGGGTTAGTTCAAGTTGCCTTTAAGCCCTTGACTTTACCCGATCTTAATACCTCTCTTCTAGCTAGTCTTACCGACTCTAGATGTAGAGATTGGAAAGAATCACTTATGGGAGTGATTCAAACCAGTCTGTGTCATGGACCAGTCTTTTTTAATGTATACCCAAACCTAAGTTTGAGTTTTACTGACCGCAACCTCTCTAAAGCTTTAAGTTTGAGAGTCCAGACGCATGGATATAATTTCTTGCCTGGATCAGAGACTATAGCCATAATCTATAGGATCCATTTCAAGCTTTTGAGAATTTTATGTCCTCGGGCCAAACATATAACCCTGAAAGACCAAACTGTCTTCATTGAGACAAATTTATTGTCTTCTAATCTTGCTACAAATAGAGTTCTTAGATGGGATGAGATCCAATTTCCTTCTCAATGGACTCTTCCCCGAGCTGTTGACCCGATCGAGCCAACTCAGCAAGAAATAGATCAAATTGTCCAGCATGAAACTGGCGACATCGAGATTAGTTTCTCTCCAACCAATAAAATCAGATTTTTACCTGCTAGAGCATCTGTAGATTCTAAATCTACCAAGTCTCAGCCTTTTGATTCTAGATCTACTACATATCAACACCCTTATAGAGTGTCTGAGCCCCCTTCTGAAATTTCTCCAGAAGAAATTCAAGGATTAAGAGTCTCTTCCTCTCAAATCCCTCAAGGTGTCTACCGCCAAGAGTCAGACTCTAGGAGACCTACTTCTCCAACCTCATCTGAGATGAGTTTTCATCTTCCTTAGATGGATAATACACCTTATATCGGCACACTTACCTTACAAGGTAAGTTAGATCTAACTCCCGGTAGCCCTCTAAGAGCTATGCTTTCAAATGATTTCGAAGACCCTAGAAATCAGACTTTTAGGAACTGGTATTTTTCCAGTTTTACTCCAGAACAGCGAGAGTTTTATAAAACTCAGTACTATTTTACGCTGGAACATACTGAGCAAATTCAGTTTTTTATCCCTTGGTTTTTGCCATACTACTTACAAACTCTTCATGAACAGATAAATGTTCTAGAAAAAACTTGGCAGACCAAAGATGGTAGAACTGTAAGTTCCATCCATCCTCCTTCTGAGTCTTTAGTTCTGAAATCACCTCACTTAGAAGCCACAGCTTATGTAGGCCAACCTCCAGAAAAGGCTCTACCAGAGATAATTTTGTTGTACAAACAACTTAATTATTCTCATGTTTTTATGAGTACTTTAGGTGCTCAACTTACAAGAATAGAGCAAAAGCTTGCCTCTGTTCAAGAACAGATTTCTGCTCTTACCCCTAAGGAATCTAGTTCCTTTTTGGAAGATCTTAAAGATCCTATTATTCGACCCGTCAATGAACCTGTTGAAGGTTTTAGACAGCCCGAATTATCTGTTGAATCTATCGTCAACCGAATCCAGCAACAGTTTGGAACTTTAAAGATCGAGACTTTGAGTCTCTCATCTTCTTCTGAGTTCGAAACTGACATTGAACCCAAACCTCCTGATCCTCCACAAATTAATAGGTTAGTTTCTACAACTACACCTCGACCTTTGGGAAAATTCTATTATACTCGACCCACACCTATCGACGTTCTTCACGAGGAAATCGAAGACTTAGGTACTCAACAAGTAGCCTTTGCTCCTCGCCAAGCCTATTCTTGGAATATAGATGGTCTATCTAATAGACTAATCTTTCAACAGTGTCATCGTATGACAATTTATGCCACAGTTCAGAAGGCTAATGGCATTAGTGATAGACAAACCGCCCTCAATCTAGTTTCAGGGTTTGAAGGTACCCTCCGAGGTTGGTGGGATCACGTTCTTAGTGATGAGCAAAGAGATCAAATTCTCCGAGCTACTAAGATTAAGCAGGAGACTGTAGTCAGTCCCCAGTCATCCTCTACAGTTCCAATTCGCGAAGAAGATGCAGTATATACACTGATCTGTGCAATCATGGAACATTTTACTGGTCAAATTACCAGTAATAGTGAAACCATTAGGACACTTCTTCAAAATTTAAAGTGTCAATCCTTAAGTCACTATAGGTGGTATAAGGATACTTTTTTAGCCCGAGTAGTCCAATTAAGCGATGCTGGTGCTGATCACTGGAAATCTAAATTTCTTGATGGTCTTCCTTCTCTTTTTGCAGAAAAGGTTAGGCAATCCATTAGATTAGCCACCAATAGTGCTGTCATACCTTATGCACATCTCACATATGGGAAACTATTTTACTTTTGTGAACAAGAGGGTTTAGCTCTCTGTAATGATCTTAAGCTTAAAGGTCAATTAAAGAAGCAGAGACTTTCTGAAAGAAAGGAATTAGGAGATTTTTGCGATCAATTCGCTTTTGACATTCCCAAGTCTAGATTTTCCAAACCTTTTAAACATAGGCCTAGGAAATCTAGAACTTACCCTTATAAAACTCGAAAAAGAAGACCTCCAAAGGACTTTTATAAGCCCTCAATTTCATCTTCTAGACCTAAGCCTAGATTTAAAAAATCCCGAGCTTCAATTCGATGTTGGAAATGTGGAAAACTTGGTCATTTTGCCAATAAGTGTTCTCTGAAAAAGAAAATCCAAGAGCTTCATATAGATGAAGACTCTAAGCAAAAAATTCTAGCTCTAGTGTTAGAATCAAATCCACCCTCCGATTATGAGTCTAACCCCGGACCTCTAGAATACGAATATTCTAGTGATAGTTCTCAGCCTGAATGCTATTGTAAAACCTCTAGTGAAATTGATACTGCCATTGCAGCAATGCAAAAGATGGAAATTTCTGTCTTAACCCAAGATCAAGATGACTTGATTACTCTGGCCTCTAAGATCCAGAATCCTGAACTACAAAGACAAATTCTTGTCTCTATTATCGAACCATCCGGTCAATCCTCCAATTATCAACCAGAAGGTTATAGTATGAAAGAGGTAGTTAGGCGTCTTAGTTTAGACCCTCTCCAATCTTTTCAACCTGTATCTATTCAGAGAGAAGTCAACCTTCTCAAAACTGAGATTACTGTTCTTAAAACAGAATCCCAGCAGACCCAACAAAGACTTTTAAGATTAGAAATCAGGTAGTGAATTAGATTCACCTTTGATATATTCGACTGTAAAATCGAAACAAGATAATTGAGCTTGCCAACCAGCATAGATCTGTTTGGAAACTAAATTTTTTACATCCTTTTCAAGGATTTGTTTTATAGCACTGCAATCAATGCGAACCAGAAAATGCTGGTTTAATAAATCATCTTGGAATTTAGTAATTCCTTTAACCACAGCAAGCATTTCTCGTTTAATAGATGGATATGCCATCTGGGTCGGGTTCCATTTTCCCGAAGAAAATCGAATCAGATATTCCCGATTGTTTTCTGGATTGCTCTGTTTTAGAATAGCGCCATAACCAATGTTACTGGCATCTGTCTCAACTATCTTAAACCACTTAGGATTGGCAAGTGTGAGACAAGGCAATCTTTGTACTTTTGCCTTAATTTTCTGAACAGCGTATGTATGTTCAGTAGTCCAAGGATTGTTTACATTTTTCTTGGATAAGCGCGCATATAAAATAGCTGCGTCTGTACCCAAATCCTTGTAATAATCTGAAATATAATTCAGACTACCCAGAAATCGTTGTAACTGCTTTAGATCAGTTATCTGGTCTGGGAATTTTGAAGCAAATTCAATGCTTCTAGCAATAGGACTTATATTCCCATGCTCAATATTATGTCCGAGAAAACGAACATTGGTTTGGAAAAGTTTCATTTTTGGAAAAGAAATAACCAAACCATTTTTCTTAATAATCTCCTTGAAGTGAGAAAGATGTTTAAAATGTTCTTCAAGGGTTTTAGAAAAGATGAGTATATCATCAATATATACTAATATATAATTAGTATAAGGGGTGAATATAGAATTCATAATATTTTGAAATTCAGAGGGAGCATTTTTCAATCCAAATGGCATAACATTCCATTCATAATGTCCAAAGGGGACAGTAAAACCGGTTTTGTATCGGTCTTTTTCCTGGACTTGGATTTGCCAATACCCAGATTTTAAATCAAATTTGGAAAATATTTTAGCATCATAAAGACGATGCAAAAGATCCTTTTTATTAGGGATAGGATATCGAATCCATTTTAAAACATTATTTAAAGGCTTATAGTTTATGACTAAACGAGGGACTCCGCGTTCCTTTTCTGCTGCATTGTTGACATAAAAAGCAGTACAACTCCATGGGGAGTGAGAAGGTCGAATTAGGCCTTTTTCCAATAAAGAAGAAATTTCTTTTTTACAAAGTTCCAAATATTCTGGATTCATTTGACTAGGACGAGCTTTAGTGGGAATTTGATTTTCATTAAAACTGTCCTCATAAGGGAGAAAAACAGAATGCTGTTTTCGATTCCAAAAAGCATTGGGGATATCGGAACAAACTTCATTAAGAAATTCATTTTGAAGTTTTAAAATCTTTTCTTTAAGAAAAGGTCTTTGTAAAGATTCAGAAATATTCATAGACTGGATTTCTGATTGAAGAAAACGAATTTGTTGATCCTTCAAAACAATGTGCTCTAATTCATTGAGAATTAGGGTTTGAGGTTCAGTTATAAACTGAAATGAAAGAGATTTATTTTTATACTGAAAATAGATTCCAGTGGAGTCAATTTTAGAAATTGGCATGATTTTTCGGAAAAAAGGAGTTCCGAGAATTACATGTTGAGATAAATTTTTAACAAGTAAAAATTCTGTAGAAATGCAAATATCAGAATTGCAAACAGAAACATTTGTTAATTTATAATTAACATACAACTTATTATTGCTAGCTGAAGTAAGAGATTGAGTAGTCTTTTCAAAATAGTTCGTAGGAACTAATCCTTCATTGATGCAATTTAGATCTGCACCACTATCTATTAAAGCAATAAGGTTTTTAATAACATAAGACTCATTTATAATGATCTTAACTTTTACTAACCATTTTTGAATGGTAATACCTTTTAACTGATGTAGGTAAGGCTGTTCGTCTTTCTTAGAGGAAGAGACAGGAGAGCTAGGTTGACCAGCTTCTAATCTTAAAAGTCTTTGTTGGGTCTGCTGGGATTCTGTTTTAGGAACAGTAATCTCAGTTTTGAGAAGGTTGACTTCTCTCTGAATAGATACAGGTTGAAAAGATTGGAGAGGGTCTAAACTAAGACGCCTAACTACCTCTTTCAAGTTCTATACATGATCATTCACAAGAAGGTGGTTAAATCTCAAATGTTTCATTACCATTGGAGATGTAGGAAAATGAAACTCATTCATCTTTTTTTTGCTGATGATCTATTTTGTAAGAGTGATTTGCAGCTAGTTAAAGTTCTGCCTTAAATTTCCTCTCTACTGTTTGGCCTTCAAGCTAATAAGAGCAAAAATATGTTTGTCTTTGGTGTGAATAAATAACTTATCATAGGTGTAGGTGTCCCACTCTCAACTCTTTGAGAGTTTGCCATTTTGATCCATCTCTATGAATATGTCATATACACGGGTGGATCCAAGTAGAGGCAAGAGGGTCAATTGACCTCACTAGAAACAAAATTTTTGTTGAGAATAGTATAATTTTTTGGGTATTTTTGTAATTTTGCTCCATAAAATATTCTCTAAAATAGATTGCCCCTACTACCTTAAATAATTTATAAGTTTTGCTCTTATTTTTATGTCAAGCAACTATATTTACTTCTCGGCTTGACCCCAATGAAACAAAATCCTAGATCTATTACTGATCATACATTAGGGGTAAAAGACTGAATGAGATGACAAATTACAAAAATTGCACTTTTATTAAATAAATATTCAAAATTAAAAAAAAATGCGTAAAAGTGTTACAAAAGGCCTATTCTAAAGGTATATCGCATATAGCAGTTGTATTTGCAATTTGGAGGGAAATGATTAAAATAATGTACAAGGATATGCTCCATGGCTTCTTCATCATTGCCACCTCATGTAACAAAGTTGTCATCAAAGTATGATGGAAACTAGAATTCCTAAGAGTGGAACTTTCTAATCAAAACACAGGACAAGGTAGAAAGATCAAAGGTTTGAGAAATAATTCTCAATTTTCATTCATAATAGCTTGCCTTGAATCATACAATCATAGGCCATTTATAGCAAGGCTCTGCTTCTCATTAGCCTAAACAGACTCCTTCATTATAGCATAATGGCACCATCACATTAACTATCTCCAACACAACCAATAACAAAGAAGTTGGCAAATAGCAATAAAACAAGAAACGTAATTAATCTAACACCATAATTGGCGTGGTTATTATTGACTCTTAATAATTGCCTTTTTCTTAACCACATGCCCCGCTGCTGCCTTTAATTCCTCCATCTTCATGATCAAACTTCTTCATGCGCATGAATTGCTGATTGGCCAATGGTTGCTTGCCTTCTTTAATTCTCAATCTCCTAGCATGATTATAGGCATGGTTAAGTCTTTGTCTCTAGTCTTCATCAAAGTATTTGGACTTGTATGGGAAGCAACACCAGTTGGCTAGGGTTCTTATGTTGGGGAAAGAGATTAGATTTCTTGAGGTTAGTTTTTGTTGTGAAATTAGAACTTGACAACGTGCAATTACTGTGAATATACCAAAAAAGAACAATAACTCATGCAACACAGTTAATGTGAGTCAATAATGTGCCTACACGCATGGGTGCGGTAGATTTGAATCTTTATTTAAGAACTCCAAGAATGGAGTCAAGTTTACAAGATTTGGTATTTCTCTTAACAATAATAATGAAGTACCAACTAAAAATAATCTTTACACATCCCTTTATGTGTTAAGCACCATAGGGATTCAAAAAGATGCTAAAAGCAAGCCAAACATGAAGTCTTGCAACTAATAGGATTTCGACCTCTGGATCATAACTCGATCCACAATGACCTACGTCCCCACAAAACTATCACACCCCTAGCTTTAATTACTAAGACGGTTTGTGAATATGAGAACTAATGAAAATTGAAATACAACCTATTTCGATATCAAATCACATCAATTAATTAATTAAATCATCTATATACATCCCTTATTTTTGTACAAAATATAGGGTTTGTTTGGAGTAAAAAAAAATGAGATAAATTGAGATAAATTGTGGTTTGGAAAGAGTTCGTAATGCGTGCAGTGAGAGAAAAAAGTTGATGTGATATAAAGTTAACAGAGATTTATAGAGATTTTCAGAGATTTTCAGCAAATAATTGCATGCCAAACAAGCCCATAATAATAAATAATCCATGAGTCCAATTTCACAAACTACACAGAGGCCATTTTGATTGCAACATTACAATCACAATAAATATTACAAATTTCTAGTGGTGAACCAATAATATAATATCATAGTAGAAATATAATACTACAAATTCAAGTTTAAGACTTACACATCGGGTTGAACAAATAAAAGTACGATAATTAAGATAAAGGAATGAAGAAGCCTCTTGGATCAATCCAGTCGTTAACTTAATTCTAGGTGACTACTATTTTCTCTAGAGATGCCTTTGATAAGGGAGAGGTGAGCACAATTACTCAATTGTTGGGACTGTGTATATTAAACAGTACACAATATAAAATACAACAATTTGAACTAAAAATATAATAAATAAAATGCAAGTGTTATGGTCATGCAAACCTTAATCTCATCTACCCCTTATTTTATCTTAAGATGGGTGACACTTAGCAAAATATGTGATGTGACGAATCACATTATTTTCTTCATTTACAGCAATTCGGGTGACAATTATACTATTTTGATCTACCAATGATACTATTTTGATCCAGTTAACACAATTGTCACCTTCAGTTGCACATTATCCCAATGAGGATATATAATTATAATCATAGCCGCTTACTAGCTCTTCTATTGTATCTCACAATAGTCATCCAACTGTAGGCAGGCATTAATCTGCAGAACTTGGGAATTACAATATCTCATCATCAAATATTGGAGTCCTAATACCATTGACTAACCTTTGGTCATATATATCGAGAGAGATCTTCTGATATTTTGAAAAATTCTCTTTGTGTCACTCTCTCAAAAAAATGAATCTCGTTTATACATATGATTGTGTCCACTGCACATTAATAACATTAACAATATGACACTCTTAGCCAATCTAAAACAACTGGATAATGTAACCATAACTCCATGTACATGATATACTCAAGCATGTTAGATGATATAGATTCTCATCACCTTATAATAAACTACGAACAAAAATATTGATTTAAGACAATTATCATTATTGTCAATTACATATGGGACTATAGGACGATTTCCAAAACTAAAATTTAAGTTAAATCTCATTTTATTTGAAAAGAGGGAAGTAACATTTGAATGTCTTGTTAGGACTTCAAATGCAACTTTCTTAGGAGTTCAAGGCCTAAAATCCCATTTTATGTTGGAACATATAAGAGGATGTACAAAAATCCCATTTATTTTCTAGTGTTAATATAAATAAAGAATGCAAATCAGAGATGCGAATCCTAAGTGGGTGGAGTTATATGCAATGATTGAATAAATCAGAGATTATAGTGTGAGATTGTGATTGCGAATAGGGGAAACTTTGGAGCTATAACTTGAAACATTTGGAGTCACCAACTGACATTTTACAAAATAGGCGTGTCGAGAAACTCAAATTCTAATTTTAATTTAGAATCATTTTTGCTATATTTCAGAAATTTTGACAAATGGCCCATTTAGTGACTCCATACTAGTACGCACAATTAGAGATAAAAGGTCCGAGAGTTCGGCTACGTATGAAAATTGTTACACCTAGATACCCAGAGATATTCAAAGTTCCTTTCTAATTTTTGTAATTACAATCTCACAAAATAATATATGATTTATAATAATCATTACAATACAACCCACCAAAAAAAAAAAAAAAAAAAAGATGCAATGCGAGGCAACCAAGTCTAGCAAGGCTGTCTACATGTCTTATGAAGACCAGACCATTTTTAGTACATGTGTGTAAGTGTGGTGAAATGTTTGCATAGTTGGAATAATGTTTCTTATGGGGTTCTATATGCAAGTTAAAGACTACATGCAATCCAAAAGCTAAATCAAACTTAAAGTGATCCACTGAGAATGCTTTGTAAAAAGTGAGCTTCCCTAAGGATGAGAATTGTATTTGGAAGCTTTATCTTAAAACGATGAATTAGGAGATTGATTTTTGTGTCTCAAAAATACCCATAAAAAACTCTTAGGCTAATTTTATTAGAAATATTGTTAATTTCTAATTTTCTTGCATATTAAATATATGAAATTTCTTGCATTGATGGTTTGGTGAAAGTTCCTATGTATCGAATTTGGCGGAATAGTCTGCATAGCAAGATAGACGGAATTTCTCACACAAACATAGAATGAGAAGGACCTTACATAATTGGTGCATTGTGAAAGGCTTACAATAAGCCTTACTAACCCTTAGCATGCAGCATGAAGATTTTAGGCCATTTTGGCCTGAGCTATGGTGCTAAGGCCACCTTCTATCTAGGTTCAAGTTGATTCAATCCATGAATTGAGGTTCTAGGTAAATTTCAGGAGGTTGGAGCTTACCAGGCATGCCAAGATGAAATTAGAGCTTCTCAGGGTCGACTTTGTCAAAATTAGGTCAAAGTTTGACTTTTTATGACCAAGTTATGACCGTTTGAAAATACTCCGCAAAAATGAATTAAGGTGGTGATAGACTATGATGATTCCTTCAATTAAACCATGAAGATACATGTAGAATGACTCAGATTACCATTTTTGGATACGATAAATTCACTTGTGAGGCCTGATTGGCTTCTTCAATTTTCTATTCACATATTAATTAGTACAAACAATTTTAGGCACTCATTGAGGTGCACCTTAAAAGTCAATTTGAACTCTTTTGACTAGATGGCTACTTTTGTAAATGTGTCCTCGACATATCTATGAAATTTCAAGTCATTGCAACATAAAATGAAGGTCAAATTGATGTCTAAAACTCAGTTCACTTTGATTTTATCGATGAGCCATTTTGGGCTTATGAGCTTGGATGACTTCCAAAGGCGGCCCATTAACCATCCCAAGTTTTGTTTCTCATCCTTGGGCACCTCCTTGAAAATTCTGTGAATTGTCATAATATTCTAATTGGGATTGGGTGGTTCGACCAATATTATTCTTTGTATGTGTTGGTGTAGGTCCATCTTGACATTTGAAAGGAAATGGCTCTTAAACATTGATTTTGGTTACTTTTTTAATGTGAGTATCTTCAATATGTTGCTTTAGATGCTCTATGCAATTTCATAGCCTCTGGACTTGATTTGAGTTTTCAATTGTTTCTTATCTTCCTGTTAGAGATATAGTTGTCATTTTATCCAAACAATTGTTTCTTCTAAATTTTAGGACTTTGAATGCTAATGAAATATGATGAGTAATATTTATAAATGATTATAAGCAAAGTAAAATGTCAATTTTGGTTTTATGAAGTATAGCAATTGCTTGTATGAGAGGGGCAAAATAAGAAGTCTACATTCCCAACCAATCACCAACGTGAGAAAGTTCTTTTCAGGAAACTAGATATTTGAAGATTTGATGATTGTCAACATTTTTAGGATGCATTATGTAAAACAGCAAACCTCATATCGCATATAGTCAAGCTATAAGTTAGAGTCTTGTGGAACCCAATGATTATTCAAGAACATTGAAAAGGATAGTGGTAAACCCATTTGTTCATTGTGATTGCATCCATTCATATCAATCCATCCTCGATACAAGTCTCGGCAGACTCAAACCATTGCGTTGTACGTACTTAGTGGACAAGATGACCCAATCGCCTCCAAAAACAAAAAAAAGCCTATTATTCTTTCATAAAGTATAGTTGACCTTGGATGTTCATCCGTTAATATTTCAGAGAGATTGTCATTTCAAAGTCAAGTATGTCTTGCATATACCTACTCGAGTTCAAACCCAAGGGTTTTACTAAGTCTCACTTAAAAATCTGTCACAGTTTCTTCCTGAAACTCAATTGCATTTCAGACCTAGGGATTTTACCAAGTTTCACCTAAAAATCTGCCACAGTTTTTTACAAAAAATCTATCAAATTTCAGATAGAAACTTTTTAAAACCTCATCTTAAACCTAGTCAAAATTTCAATAAAAGTTTGCAAAACCTCTATCGTCTCTCATTTTGAACCAAAATTTTGGAACGAAATTTTGTTGAAATTTTATTAGATTTAACACGTACCCTGTCAAAGCGATTCTCATAAATTCATCATAGGTTCAACTTGAAACTCTATCGGATTTGAAAAATGTTCAACTTGAAACTCTATCAGATTTGAAAAATAGAATTTCTAGCAATCTATCACTAGAAATTTGATATAGTTTCAACTCGAAACTCTGACAAGATTTTGGAAAGTAACAACCCAAAATAGGTCTCCATAAAAACTCAATAGGGTTGATACGGACCATTTAAATCAAGAGAAAGCTCTACTCAACCAGCTGGTCAAAGACCAGGCATAGAGATTTGAAGCTCCAAAGACAGATTTTGAATAAAATTTTCCTAATGTAAATTACTCCCAACCTACTTAAATGTATCCTCGGTAATGTGTAAATAAATATTTAATTTATTTCTTTAATTATTTGTAATATTTCTTCCAATAACAAATTGAATGGGATGAGATAATAAAATGAGGATTCAATTGACTCTGTGTCTCTCTCTGTGTGTAAATTAAAATCATCACATGATTCTTTATTGTAGGCCACCCTAATAAAATCATGAAAAATCAATAAAATTTCTAAAGATGTAAACTCGTAAGAAAATTTACCTCTACGGGTGTTGATCTGTTCTTCTAACAGTGGGGGCCTCATGAGGGATGCAATTTTATGATCTCATAAGGGTAGGTAGGTATGAGGCTTGCCAAGGGGTATAGTGAAATGATCAATAATCACAGTGTAGATTTAGATCATGTTGTATCATTTATTAATTAATTAATTGTGGGTTTGTATCATCACGTATGCTTCAATCATGATCGTGATTACCTACTGCTAATTTGATGATTACAATTAAAATTGAATTTCTCATACCATGCCAAGAATTTGCCACAAATGGGAATTAATAAGTATGAAATGGTTCTACTTGTCCTATAAAAGGATGAGCCTTCCTTTTTTTTTATTTTTATTTTTATTTTTTCAAACTACTGGACAAACCTGAACAAGTCTTATACTCTGCTATTCAATGAGCCGCTGTTGGGGTATCATGGAATAAAGGAAATCCCCCTAATAAAATAAAATAGAAGGGTTGCCTTTCCTTGTCGTCAGAGACCCCGTGAATTTCTTGGGCCAGTTCCTTCCAAGTGGGCCCGTAAGGCATTCTCTGGCCGAAGATTGCCAAGTCTGAACTAAACTCGAGCTATTCATGAATAACTTTTCATTAGTTTACTTATGACAAAGAATTTTATTTGGTAAGTATAATGGGAAAAAAATTCATGACAACAAAATAAGTTTGTTTCAATAAAAAGAAATAATAATTTATATTTTTTATCTCTATATTTCAAATGAAATTACTAAGATAGACAAATTATACATGTGTAATTATTAACCTATATAAAATTTAAAATATTATTGTGGCACATGCTCCTGTTGAAGTCTTCAGACTTCCTAACGTTGCCGTTAGCCGTCACGTCCCGATTTAAAATTTTAATTCGATTCTCTTTCGATACTGGCTCTCTGTCAGACTTCCCTTGACTTTTAGGATCAACTAACTCATGTGTAAATACCATTCATATGAAACCTTTCCCCTCTTTGGCTTTCAAAGTTCTCTTTTGAATATTTGATCATTTAATTCCTTTTTGATACTCGCACTGAACACGCTCTCTATCAGGCTTTACTCGACTCTTAAGATCGATTAATCCATATGCAAGTGCCGTTTACATGAAACCTTTCTCCTCTTTGGTCTTTAAAGTTTTCATTTGAATATTTGATCATTTAAAGTGTAATAACTGATATAGAAATTGTTCAATTAAAAATTTCATAAATTGTAATACAACTTTTTTGAATGACACAAGGTATCAATATAAATAGAAATATTTAATTCATATTAAATATTATTCGATTATTTATACTAAATGTGCTTGAGACAACTCCAACGTACTGAGGAGGCATCATTGGTCTACTTCAGAACCTCGGTTACAATTGCCATTGCAAAAAAGACAGCAAGCATGCCTAAAATTCTGTTACATTAATTAGTTTCTACAAGCACAACATACTTGGATTCCGGGACCTTATTTCTCCCTCCCTCGGTTGCCTTTCTACCTGTTTCCAGACTACCAACCAACCCAAGTCATTTCCAAGCTATATCTTTTCTGCACTTGCATCAAGAGACAGACCAAGCAAGCAAGCAACCACACAAACAAAACCAAACAACAGTGAAATTGTTTCATTCACTCATTCTTTCATTTGTTCATTCTCACAATTACCAAAGTTAAAACCACACAATCTCAAATCTGTGTCCAAGCATAAACTATTGGGCTCCTGACTCGGTGCTGGGCATTGTTCCAAGCAAGCGAGCCGAAAGCATTCCTAGCCGCTGGAGTCACACCCTTCTTTATCTTCGACACAAAGGTCACAGTGTACCTCAGCTTGTCTCCCACATTTCTGAAAACAAGCTTTTGAGGCTTCACCGTGACAGCAACAGACGAAGAAGGCCCGTCAATGGCTACCTCATAGACAGACCCTGCAGCTCCCACGTTAGTTAACTCTCGAGTATATCTCACAACTCTTGACTTGTTGGAAAACAGGACTGAGAAAGATGGGTAGTTGAGCTGGCCGGGGTCAGAGAATTTCCTAGAACATATAGTGGTGGTGTTGGGCCGCTTGACGATGGTCTGGACGTGCTCAATGGTGTAGTCCAGTGAGCAGAGGAATGCAATGTAATCTTCGGTGGAGATGTCGTAGACGAGGCCCGGAGAAAGGGCCTTTTGTGGGTCGACATGGCCCGACCCGTGGGCCCAAGGTGTGGAGAAGGCGCCCTGGGCAGCGGCGGCATCGCGGAGAGAGGAATTGGTGTTGTCTTCTGTGTAAGCTGTGGTCATCAGTGCGGATTTGATTGCGCTGGGGCTCCAATCTGGATGGGCTGCTTTCAGTAACGCTGCTAACCCGCTGATGTGTGGACATGACATGGATGTACCTACAACATTTCATTTCGTTTCGTTACATAAACAATGTTTCAACAACCAAAAAGAGAGTTGAAAATTTGTCTTCTTAAAGTAATGGGAATGCATGCTCTCAGAATTGTGCTTGTGCTGTATGGTGCTGTGGTCGGGGCAGATGTTAGGCTAAAGTCCAATCATTTGCGAGAAGGGTGACAACTCATGTTCCCACCTTGTGTCATCTTCGGATTGATAACTGTTTCTAATTGATAGTTATGATCAAATATCTCTTTTTTTTAATAGCATTGCATTTGGAAGCTAAAAAGACAGAAACGGCAGTTATTTTTTGACGTTTGATTGACATAATCAAAATTTCTAATCAAACCCGTTTAAGCATGATCTCACCTATCCATTCGAACCATTCTAGTTAGAAAAGTTGTCAGAAATTTAATAAGAGTAAGAAAATTTTGATAACAATTGATAAAAATGAATAAAAGTTTGTAAAAGTGGATAAAATTTGAAATTTCAAAATAAACACATGGCAAACAAAAATTGTGAAAAGTTTAAAAAATTAATAAAAAATTATAAAAGTTGGTGTTTGCTTAGCTTCTAAATGTCCCTAAACATGTTAGTAGTGAGTTATTTCAAAATCAGGTCAAAATATATGAAAGATAAAAATTAACATATTCATATTCTCGTGTTGATATTATATTTTTTTAACAATTTTACGTTAATATTGTATTTAGATCTTTTAGTAGTGTCATTTATACTATTATCTACATTATTATAACAAGGGAGGAGAGGGGATACTAGGTGAAACTTTAAATTTAATGAAATTTCAAGTTTGATGAAACTTTTTTTTTTAATTATTCTTTTTATACTGTTTTAACTTTCAATAACTACATATAGTTTTAATAGCATTATAAATAAAATTTCAATAACTACATAATTAAATAATTTAACCTTTTGAAATTTTTATCTTCCTTGAATGGGTCCATTTGGTGAAATAAAAAATACTAAAAAATTCTGAAATTTTCTAAAAGTTATTCAATTTTTATCTTATTACACGAATTACAAACTCATAAATTATTTTATTTTATTTCACTTTTTGTCACTTTAAACGTTTCTAATATCTCTTCACTACCCACCACTATTGTACCTTTCAAAAAAGTATTATTGTTACGTTTTTATTTTTTTAAATATTCTTTGATTACTTACTAATTATTGAATATCATTTAACAGTTTTTTTTAATACTTTTTTAATAATTTATAAAATAGGGAAAAAAATAAACAAAGTGCACTCTTCGAGTGTATAATAATATTGTCAGCACTCCACTCGGGAGAACGAAAAAGAGAAGGGAGGGCCTCCTAGCACTGCCAATATTATAGCTGCTGCCTCAGCCACAGCTGTGAAAGCACTAGTAGAAAAGTTCAAGCCTGTTTGGTGGAACTAAAATATACTAAAATTTATTAATTTTAATTAATTTTTATACTTTTCTCCTATCAAAATTTTTTATATATTACATTTATGTCATATTTTTTTACTTTTATTGTATTTTTTACTAATTTTTTATTTCACCAAACATGCCCTCAATATTATTATTCATACCCCCTGTTAAAAAAGGTTTAGAGGACCAATTTCCTACCGATTTTCTATTGCTTTCACTATGGTTAGTGGGAGGAACAATTCCCTATCGCTTTCACCATGATTAGTGGGTGTCGGCTCACTAAAAGGGGCATATAACTCAATATGGGTATTTTTTTAATTAGTAGCATAAATGGTTCTTTTTTTTTTTTTTTTCCAGTGACTGTGAGACCCAAAAAGACTTGTTTCCTAAATGCTCCCACTTACGAGCTCCCCAATGAGAAAATTCAGTTGTGAATGCTACTGAGCAAGCAAGCTACCTGCATTTCTTCTCATTCACTTCGCTTTCATCTTTTCTCACGCGCGTTCGAGCTTACGAAATTGAATTACCTTCTTTTCATTCCGCAGAAGATAAATATATTTAGACGACTAAATTTTAAACCAACTACTCAAATTATTTTAAGTTTCGAGTTAATATTCAGCCCCCAAATCCCTTTTTTAACCAGTGCCCGACCTTACATTTTGCAACAAAATTATGAGTGACAATAATGACAAATTCACAACTAAGGATCATCCATTCTCATACTAATATTTTATATTTTAAATGCATTTAACGTGCTGAAATATTTTAAAAATTTTTTAAAATCTCTAAAATTATTATATTTTATCTCACTATACAAATTATGAACCTATAATTTATCTCACTTTATATATATATATATTTTTTTTCAACTTCAAACGCCCTCTTTCGTTAATAAATCCCGAGTCTCATCCGGAGATAGACGATACCATCCCAGGAGGATTTCTCTCTAGAATCAAAGGGGGAAAAAAGTGGCAGAAAGAAATTGAAATCTAACCGTTGGATTTGATTACCTGACATGATGTTGAATTGAGTCTTCCTAGTATCTTTCACCAGGCCAGTGGGCCCAACAGCATCTGACCACGCTGCCAAGATGTTAACCCCGGGCCCAATCACATCGGGTTTCAAGATCTGTGGCGTCACTAGATTGGGTCCCCTCGAACTGAACGCCGCAACCACCGGCGACGGCCGCACGTTCAGCACCGTCCCACCAAAGCTCAGCAACGCCGTGGGATTCGCCTCCGACCTCGCGTACTCCCTTATCACATCCCCCAACTTCCTCCCCACCGCAACCGCCGGGATCAAGTGGCTGTCCGCCACTAGTTCCTCCCCGCTCGCCGCCGTGTTCGCCAGTATCATCCCCACTCCGCCAGCGTCCCTCACCACCGCCCCCTTCTCCACACGCGCGTTGATCCCCCTGTCGCACAGCACCACCTTCCCACGAACTAACTCCGGTTCAAGTGAACCGGACAAACACAAATTGCCCGACCCATTATTGCTTTTGCTGTACACCAAACCAACCGCTTGCTTGCCCATTCCTTCTCCACTATAGAGCGACACGCCCGTGAACCGGTGTCCATTTCCCAGCAAAGCGTAGGCCGGAAAATCCCGGTCCAATGTTCCGGCGCCGACGGTCATGATCCAAGGAGCCACATTAGCAAGTGAGGCTCTGCTGGGCCCGCTGTTTCCCGCTGAACAAGACACCAAAATGCCCTTCTCCATCGCCGTGAACGCTCCGATTGCGATCGTGTCCCGGTAATACGGAGCGGAACCGCCACCTAGAGACATGGACAGCACATTGACACCGTCCAGTATGGCGCGATCCATCCCCGCAAGTATGTCAGATCCGAAGCAGCCGGTTTTCCAGCACACCTTATAGGTTGCAACACGCGCTTGAGTAGCCATACCACGCGCCGTCCCGCTAGCATATCCAAGCAAGCTCGCGTTGGCAACGTTTGTCCCAACCGCCGTGCTCGCAGTGTGCGTGCCGTGACCGTCCTGGTCACGAGGTGACACGACTTCCTTCGCCTCGCCGCCGGCGGCCATGTGGTAGCCCTTTGAAAAGCTCCGAGCCCCGATCAGTTTTTTGTTGCATAATGAAGGGCTGAAATCGGCGCCGGACTCGCACTCGCCTCGCCAGCGTGAAGGTACAGCGAGCATCCCCGAATCGTCGAAGCTCTTGGACTCGGGCCACACGCCGGTGTCCAAAACACCAACGATGATATCCTGGGAGGCCTGATTTAGATCTTGCTGGGTGTGACCAGCCCACAAACCACCCATCTGGCCATCGAGTCCGAGAAACTCGGGGCTGCGAGTGGTGTGGAGAGTGTAAACGGTTTCTTCATAGACACCGAGGACGGAATCGGACTGGCGGAGGGACTCGGCTTCGATTGGATCGAGCGAGGCGGCGAAGCCATTGTAGGCGGCGGTGTAGGTGTAAAGGAGGGAGTCGGAGGTGGAGATGAGGGACTGGAGTTGGGCAGAGTACCAGTCGTGGTGGGTAGCGTAGGAAGAAGGCTTCTGGTGGTGCTTCATTTGGACGATGTAGGTTTGCTTGGCGGTGACAGTGAGCCATGGAAGAAGAATCACAACTAAGCAAACCCAGATCAAAGAACCCATGGAACAATGGATCAAACAGGTCTGAATCTGTCGATGCTTGTACTGTCTACTGCTATATATATTTATATATAGAAAATTGATTTGATCGAAGAGATAAAGCGTGTGAAAGAGAAAGAGAAAGAGACGTGGGAAACAGTGGCTCACTGGCCGTTGCGGTGAACTTTGTCAGCGCGGACGGAGAAGAGTTTCAGGACTCCTGTCGGTTTATACACAAGCGGCATAGCTAAAAGGGCTTCCAGTTAACTTTTATTACTTACTTGCCACAAGTCGGTATTTTGCGGATCCGTGGGAGGACACCTGTGTGCATTTTTTAACCGTTACTATATGCATACCTCGGAGGCGTTTAGTTGGCCCCAAAACCAATTTTTGCCAACGTAATGATAGGCGAAAATTGCTGAAATCACCGTACCCCTTGGATTTTCCGTTTCAAACCTCAGGCTGGAAAATGCACTGGCCGTGCACCGTGCACTTGTCCTCCCCGGGACCGTATTTTGCTGCTGCTTCGGCGCGTTCCTTTCGGTTAAGGCTTTTGCCTTGGTCATGTCATGCCTGTGTTATTTTTGGGATCGGGGAGAAGCCCACAGTTGCTATTTATGGGTGCGCATTGGGTGAAACCTGGCTCGTGGCCCTAATCAGCAAAGAACCACGAGGAGGTAAACTCGCCTAGACAAGCCCTAGCTGACCGGTTCAGCCGAGAAGGCTGTTGGATGTCCCTTCACAATTAGAGGAAGGACTGCCCACAAGAGGAGTCGAACCTGAGACCTATTGGTCGCAGACTCTTCAGCCCGCTATCCGAACTAACTCGACTACCCCTTTCGGGGCGTCATGCCTGTGTTACTTTCAAATATGAAGAGTAGGGATAATGTCATTGGATAAATTATTAAGTTAGGGTACAATTATGTTTTTCTCTTTAATTATTAACAAAATTGTCCACATCAACTTTACAAAATTTAGATTCTGTCTATAATTAATTCCTCTCATCTTATTTAATTATTTCTATCTCTTTTTCTTTTTTCAAAAAAAAAAAAAAACTTATTATTCTCTCTTTCTCTCTCTTTTAAAAACATTTTTTCATCTTATTTATTTATTTCTATCTCTTTTACTTTTTCCAAAAAGAAAAATTATTATTCTCCCTTTCTCACTCTTTTAAAAAAACATTTTTTCAAAATACAGTTAAATAATAAATCTCTCTTTTTTAAATAAAAAAATTATTAATGTGCTATTGATTTATAAAAACGCCACTATTTGTTTGTAATATTTTATACAATATATTTGAAGATTTTTTATTGGTATGCAATGGTTTTTTTAGATTAAGGAGATTTTAATGCAATTGTATAAAAAAAATTTATAACATTAGAAATTTAGACTCGTGATTAATTAAAACTATCTTCGTTTAAAATAAAAATTATTAAAAAATTATTATTAATATTTTGTTGATTTTTTTAGATATAATCTTTTAAAAGAATGTTATCTTTTCTATACATAATATGTATAATTATGGGAACTTTGGAATTTATTTTGTTATAAAAATATTAGAAATGAAATCTTATTTATTTTTTTCAAAGGGCAAAAATATGTCAAAAAATTTTATATTCATAACAAGTTAAAAATATAAGCTTCTCCAACTAGGGGGCCATGTGATTTTAAGATAATATTATTATTTTTTTAACAAATTTCATAAAATTTAAAAAAAATAAATATACACATCAATAAACAAGTATAAAAAAAAGATATTTTTTTTAAGAGAGATGAAAAAACAATAAGTTTTATAGAGAGATTGATGCTTTCTAAATAGAGAAAAAAAGGCATAAATATGAATGAATAAAAGATCAAAGATTTAAATGGGAGAGAGAATATAGTGTTTTTTTTTTAAAAGAGATAGAGAAGAATAAATGATAAAAGAAATTAATTTTAAAGAGAGAATCTAGGTACTCTTCAAAGAAAGAGAGATAGATAGACCTCAATAAATAAGAATGAGATAAATTAATTTGAGAGAGATAATCTAAATATGAGGAGGGTAATTTTATCAATAATTAGAAAGAACACTAACTCCACTCTAGCATTAATAATTTATACTCTGCCATTATCGCCACTCTTAAACTAAAAATAATAATTGTAGACACTTCAGTTTTTTTTTTCCTTTCTTTTAAATAATTGCAATGTTAAAAACTCTCAAGTAAACTTTTTGAACAATTATTTGTGAGCACTAGTAATCAAATTTCATGAATACAGACAGATCAAACTGCAAGAATTCAACAAAAACAGTCATTTAGTAAAAAGACGATCATATTCCTAACAAAAGGAAAAAGTTAAATTGAAAACCCAAATCAAGGTAAAATGCCACGAGACTGGACAGATACATCTAGGACATCAAATTAACAAATCCTGCATCAAGGATCTATCTAGAATCTAAATTCAAGGATCAATTCGGTCTAAAAGTTAAGAATGGCTTATATGGACGCACCTAAAGAGTAGCATTGACTGGACACCCAACTGAAGTAAAAAAGACACGAACATAAAATCTCAGACTATGCCATAGAAGATGGAAAATGGTTCAAATCATCAAAAAGAGCCTTTCGGAGGTTATCAATCCCAATAAACTCAAAAACGACTCCTACCAATAAAAAATAGCTACTAGTAAGTCACATAAAAATTGGGCCTCAAGATTAAGTCAAAAAGGTTCAAAAATTCATAGGGATGCTAAGGATACTATTTCTAAAGTACTTGCCTAGCTGAGCCAGCCCAAATCAAACTTCGAGAATTAACTTAATATACAAACCGTGAAAAGTTAATAGTAGCCCAAAAGCCACAGGAAAAACCCGGAGGCCAATTTGACATTGTGGATGAATTTCTCATACCCAAAAATGATAAAATGGGTCATCCTGGTGATGCCCACAAGGGTTAATTGAAAGAATTAGGCAATCCCCTCACTATATTAGTTCATTTTAGAGTAGCAATCTTCAAACAGCCAAAATTAGGAAATATAGAATCCATTTTTTTAAACCTAATTTTGACCTAATAAACTCTATTTTCTTTCTAAGATGACCAAGAAGCTCCTAGCACTCTTGAAACCATCCCAAAAATGTCTGAAAATGGCCCAAACTTATCAAAACAAATCCCAAACTCAACCGAAACTGACCCGAGCTCAGAGCTACAAGACAAACCAACCCTAAAGTAGGCATGTCACCCAGATAGGGGTGCGACATGCCTTGTAGTGGTGTTCTCCGTGATTTTTTTTCTGTGCTAAGGTTCTTCGCTTGTAAGTACAGGTGTGGAACTTTGCTCACAATGTCGAGTGCCGAATTTTACTTACGTCTGCATGCAAAATTCTTTAATAGTTTCAATAGGCAAGAAACCTCATCAAAATGGCACAGGTAGCATATCACACCTATATGCACAGCCGAAAAAACCCACCCAAGCGCATAGGCAGAAAATCCCGCCCAAGCGCATAGGCAAGCAAATCTGCTTAGGGCCATTTTGCGAGTTTCTACTTAGCATACCTTCAAGCTTATAAATAGGGACCCCCAATTCATTTTTCACATTTACCCACCACCACTCAGACATTCAGGGCAAGACCAAAGACTTTAGAGTTTTCGTCTTTAGAAAATGCCCGCCGTGTAGGTATAATTTTCTCTCTAAAAAATTTTATTTTATTATTTAATTCAGTGTATTTGCATGATTAGAATAAAAATATTCCTAGTCTTTGAATTGAAATTTTTTGTAAATGAAAGATATTCGAATCATTAACTATTCGGGTTTTGACTCTTACATATAGGCTAAGCCTAATAGGTTAACCAAATTTACCTGACACAAATTAGACAAACTTCTGGCACCACATATAACTCACCTACATCAAACTACTACACCATGCCATGCCATGCCATAATATTATATTTACCATACTATGTTATGCTATAACATCATTCCTTCCATACAATCATGTTATATAATGCTAAGCATATTTGTTTAAATGTTATAACATGCCATATCATGCCATATGCCATGTTAAATCATCACCTGACATACTAGAACACTACTATATACGCAATCACATACCCATTTGGGTTGACACGGTCTTAAGAATCAAATGCTTACCAATTTATAGCATTCACTTGAGCGAGCTAAGCTTCAGAGACTAGGAACAACTTAGGATTAGCTAATCTAGTGATTTCTACGTCATGACTCCCATAAACCTATTTGACATACAATTGCAACTGTCATCCATGAAAGGAAGTAAATGCTAGAATGTAATTGTCATTACATTTAACATGTCCATGGCATATTTAATTGCATCACTCACATTGCACATGGCCCCTAGATCCATTCCACCTATCAGTGGGAGCTAAGCTCCCCAACAGAGCTAAGGTCTCTCAAGTGCTAGACATGTAGTCACACGCACACCCTTGGAGTAAAGCTCCCTAACAGAGCGAAGCTCTTTCCAATAATAAGTGTGAAACACTAAATCTTCCCCACGCGAAACACACTATAGAAGTGAAACCCCCCAATTAAGTGAAGCTCTTCCCAGGGTTAAGTGCAAGACACTAACCTTATCTTATGCGCGACCACACCCCATGACGTAAGCTCCCCAGTAAAGCGAAGCTCTTCCTTTGAGATCACATGCAAAGCACTAACTCAACCCCTGGAGCTAAGCTCCCCAATGGAGTAAAACTCCCTTTCTTAGTTATATGTGAGGCACTAATTGTCATTTCTATCAGCAGAGTCAAATCCCTTCCCTAGTTATGCAGTAGGCTAAAATTGTCATTTCTATTCCTGAAGCAAAGCTTTCTTCCCCAATTATGTGAGAAATGCCAACTGTCATCTTTATTCTCAGAGCAAAGCTCCTTTCCCAATTTACGTGTGAGGCGCTAACTTTCGTTTCAAATCTTAGAAGCGAGACTCTTTCACACTAATCTAACACACAGTATCAACCGCATTGATTG
This sequence comes from Vitellaria paradoxa, assembly GCA_019916065.1. Classification (NCBI taxonomy): domain Eukaryota; kingdom Viridiplantae; phylum Streptophyta; class Magnoliopsida; order Ericales; family Sapotaceae; genus Vitellaria; species Vitellaria paradoxa. The sequence continues at coordinate 25,747,174 of CM034241.1, read as the reverse complement.
CTCACCACCTCATACACTTAGCCTGTCATGGCCGATGATGATGCATGATGCCATCAGTTTGCCACCACGGTATTTTGGAATCTAGACCAATACAATATCTGCATACCCAGTTAAGTGTAAGGCACCTGCATCTCAACTAGTTCCTTACTCATGTATCAACATTGCATAAACATATAAGCATATAGTTTAGACCACATTAGGTCTAAACTATGTTGACCTAATCCCTTCATAGGGTACATAGGTAGCTCAAGCAGATAGTTCGAGTCCAGTCACCTCAGTCTTCATAAACCATATTTTAATATTTACTACTTCTCAACACACATATACACTTATAAATAAGGATTACATAAGTCCACACACCTAACTCTTTCAACCTCCCAGAACAAATCTCATCCCCAACGAGATGTACCTTTTCTAAAGCATCTCCAATAGAACATTAAATGCAAATTCATTCTTTAAATTACATTTAGAGTCAAACCAGCATGTAAAACCTTTTAAGGCGTATCATTACCAAATAGGCAGCCATTATACTACATTCATACACACGAACTAAGCTACCTTTCAAGGTTCAGCCACATCACATTTCATACATCATATGCATTTGGAGTTGTATTGTTATGATCATTATATACTAGATATTATGTTGTAAGATTATATTTGCAAACAGTGAAAAAAGACTGAATTTCTCTAGGCGTCCAAGCATAACGGTTTTCGTGTGTAATCGAAACCTAGGACCCACTATATTTGATTACATAGACTAGCCAAGAGTCACTAAAAATGACTATCTATCACATTTTTAAAAACATAATTAGAACATTTTAAACTATAATCAAAACTCAGGTTTCTCGACACACTTATTTTGAAAGTTTCATGTGGTGACGCCTAGTTTATGTGTCAAGGTTCTATTTCAAATAAAAAAAATGTATTTTTTATCACTTGGATGATCTCAAATGCACTGCATCGCAATTAAAACATATGGCCTGCACCAATCAAGCCCGGTGCGCGAATCCAGGTATAACAATAATAAAAATAAAAAAAGAGCATAAAGTTTTTTTCCTATCTTTTTGTATTTTATTCTTAGTTTAGGAAAAAGAAAAATTGAAAAACAAATCCTATGATTTTCTTTTTATTTTTTTATAAGTATATTTTTAATTAATTTATTTTTTAGCAAAAAATTAAATAAGAAAAAAATAGTTTATTCTAATTATTATTGATGAAAATTTAGTAGGATTAACAAGATGGGCCTATTCAATCAAAAGGAAGTTCTGGCCAGCTGATTATTCAAAGAGTAAGCATACCCGAAAGGAGGCAAAAGATTAGATAGGAGTTCGCTTGTTAATCATTCACTCTCAAAATGTAAATATTGCCCCTTTAATTCAAATATATCCCTTTATTGTATTTAAAAGAAAAGTTGTAAATAAATATTTGATTTACCCAATCTAAGGGTGGAATTGGTTTGGTTTTGATAATTGAACTGACAAAATAATAGTAACTAATTAAAAGTTGAATACCAAATATCGAATAATGAATACCAATAACGAATACTAAGTATCAAGCTTTTACGTCCTAAATAACCGAAATCGAAACCGAATGAAAATTCTATACTGAAACCAAACTGAGAGAGTCAGTATTATCAATTAACTAATTAAATATTGACTCCTTTATGATTGGTGTAATAACCTTAAAAAAAATGTCAAAATGTCTCATTGTCGCACCTAGTCGTATCAACCACGTGAAAGGGGGGAAAGTGCTGCTCTATGGTACTTCTTCATTTATTTCTTAGGCACCAAGTGTGCCATGTATATATATATGTTATATATAAAAATGAGTATTTGGTCTATGAGAGTAAGCTGAGAAGGGGGAAGCAAACCGAGACTGGGTAAGTGTATTAAGCCCCCACCAAATTCAAATTAGTTTCATAATTTTGTAATTAAAGGTATATTAAAAATATTGGTATAATTATTTCGGTGTTAGAGTCAATAGCTTAAGTGTACAACATGTTTACAAGCAACTCATGGGCATTGGTTTTACTTTGTTTTAACACTTGAGGTTAGAATTTAATGTATTTTATTTGTATATATGATATGTAGAAAATTTATTTATTTATTTGTTTATTTATTTATTACATAAAATGTGATTAAATTTAAGCTATGTAAGCATATGTATATATTTTGAAGAAACTAATAAATTTTAACTTAAAGATTTCGATACATTGCTGTAAAATCTCAAATTTATCATTCCATTAAATTAACATAAGTCTTTGGGCATCATTTGAACAAATTATTTCAAGAAATAGTCTTAAAAAAATTAAAATGAAGTTTGGAAAGTTAAAAACTAGAAAACTTAAAAATGGTATGGGGCACGAGCACTCAAATGGGACTCTCTAGATTAGGGGTGGAATCAAGCCGAACCAAGCTAAGCTGAGCTTTAGCTTGTTCGAGTTTGGCTTGAGCTTTTTATACTAAGCTCAAGCTCTATTCAAGCTTTTATATAAGCTCGAGTTTGGCTCAAGAAAGAAGAATTTAGGCTCGAGTTCGGCTCGAATAACTCGATTAAACCAAAATGACGTCATTTTAATTTAAAATATAATAAATAAAATATTTTAAAAAATAATAAAAATATTATTAAAAAACTATAAAAATTTTATTAAAAATATATATATATATATATATTATTTTAACGAGCCTGATCATGAGTTTTCGAGCCGAACTTTTCTAGGCTCGAACTCGAGATCGAATCTAAACGAGCTATAAATCAAGCTCGGTTTGAGCTCATTTTAGTCACAAACCGACCTCGAGCCGAGCTCGAATAGCTCACAACTTGATTCATTTCCACCCCTACTTTAGATTTGATTTTTTTACGTTCTTTTTACCATTTAACACGTATTTTGTCAAATTTTCTAAATATGAAAATTTAATAAATAAAAAATGAAATAATTAAATGGAAGTATGTGATTTAGAATGCCAAATTTGAAATATTTAGATAATTTATGTATTCAAGTGAAGATGTTTATTAAGTGATTTAATATAAGATGGAAAGTATTGATTATTGAAGTGATAATATGATGTTAGTGATTGATTATGATGAGTTGTTATAAAAGTAATGTTGAGATGATAATAATAGAGATAAATGAAATGTGAATCATGTTGTGATTGTGGGATTAGCGGATACTGAAAAAATAAGAAGGGTAAAGAGATTACCCGTTAGTTGAAAGACCCTAACCTGTGCAGGGGTTAGTCTTCATGCTAGTAGATTAGTAACTTATGACATATAACAGTTATCTAGTTAATCATGGCCCTTGGGTGTTGACCCAAAAACAATTTTTTTGGTTAATTGTTTCCATTGAGTGTTGGCCCATAAACGATGATATTGGTAGTATTCACCCTATGATTATGTGTTGATAATGAAATTAAGGAAAGAAAATGAATGGATTATTGATGAGATTTATGATATATTGAATTACCAATTATTGACACTAAGATGTTATGATGATTTATGATTAATGGTGTTTAATTATTGTTTATTTATATGTTGTTACATATTGTATATATTTTTATTATGCTTCGTGGGCACACGTGGGTTATGAATACTTGCTCGAAGATGATTGTATGGCTCTGGTCCGGGTTGAGAATGATTAAGGCATATTATTTATGACTCATTAACTAACTTCTCGGGGTTACGAAATCTGAGCTGTGACATTTAGTATCCAATGATCATGTTTTTAGTAGTGTTATGGTATGTTTTAATGTAATTTTAGAGATAAATACATACTATTGAATGGATGTATACACTTGATTGATTTTCATTTTATTTTGTGGATTTTAGGTGACAGTGATCAAAGTGAGGAGTTTAAAGACCAAGTTGATTAGATGAAGTCAAAGTAATTGATGAGAATTGTGAATATTAGGAATGGAGATGAGTAGAGATAACTTGGGACCAATGTAGAGAGCTTAGTAATAAAGGAGTTGAAGGAATTGAAGTTTTGAAAGGTTAAAGAGCATAAGATTCGAATCTAGGGAAAATGGGTTCCAATTTGGATTACAAGAATTGAAAGCTAAAGCCACTACCAAAGAGGTCCATTACATAAGAAGTTAATTTTGAGAGCTATCGGAATTTGGATTTGAATCTAGTTCAACAGGATTCAAATCCCACGCAAAGAACTTCGGTCCGATGCATACTAAAATTTGGATTCGAATCAAGTTCTTTTGGATTCGAAACTCACTACCGATGAAAGTCAACTTTGGGGGGGGGGAGTTGTGAAATTAATTTGAATTGAAATTTTTATTTTATTTCCTAAACTAATAAGGATTCAGATACGTTTTTTAAAGAATAGTGGAGAGGAAATAAAATGAAAATGTTGGGATTATTTTGGAGCTCTCTCTTTCTTTCTCTCTGAAAAACTCTAGATGGATTTTTCCATGTTTTGTAACTAATTGAAAGCTTAGGCTAGGATAGAACTCAGAGGATTATCTTATAAGTTACTTTATTAATGGATAATTTTGGGTTTTTAATTCTTTATCTATAGTGAATGAACAGTGATGGTTTCAATAATAAGATTATAAGTTTTCATATTAATGGAACTTGGCAAGTTTTATGGTAAGAATTTTCGAAAAACAATTTTCCCATTCAATGCGCAAATACCTTCAAGAGACAAATCATGAATTTTTTCACAAACTGAGAGGGAAAGGTTTTGCCAATGTTAGGAAAGATACAAAGATTTATTAAATTCTTACAAACATAATGGGTATAAATTGACAAGAGTGATAAGTTTCTTTTATAATGCTCTAACTCCAAACTAAAGTCAACTATAAAAATGGTGTGAAATAGTGATTTTATGAATAAAAGTGCAGAAGGGGCTTATAAGTATTTTGATGACCTTTTTGAACATGCACAGTCCTGGGACAATGCTACTCCACCTAGACTTGAGTCTAACTAATCATTTTCAATGGGTGTAAGCATGTCCTTGTCCCAACAATGACCTTAGTGCCCGACTGGCCACTTTGACCTATAGGTTTGAAGATATGGAGATGAAAAAGGTAAATTAGATTGACTCTAAACCTCATGAAGATTATTGTGCATTTGCAAGTGCTTAGGTTGCCAAACCAAATAGTGATTGGCCCTCCCTAAATTTAAGGAAGTGCTTTATGAATAGGCTAATGCAGTACAAATGTTCCAAAAACTAAACGAAGAGACGTGTAACCTTGAGTGGAGGAGTCACCCAAACTTTAGTTAGAGGAACAACAATGCCAATTCCCATCCTCCTTAAGGTCCACCTCAACCTATGCCCTACCAACCACCATTGAATAGGAGTCTTGAGGACACCTTTCAACAGTTCATGTAGGCAAATGGCATAACTATAACTGAACTTAAAAATCATGCCACTTAAACAGATAGAGTAATTGAGGACATTAGGAATAATATCACTAGAATCATTCAGACTAGTACTATACAAGAGAAGAGAATGTTTTCATCCCAACTCAAACCTAATCCTTAGGGTCAATTTGTTTTAAGAGATACATTAGAATTCACTGATAGCTCTCGTGAGTCAGTTTAGTCCATCACCACTCTTCAGAGTGGGAAACAAATAAATAAGTCTTTTCCTTTTAATTCTAATCCTAAGGATACTTTTACTACTCTTTACTTTAGTGATTAGCTTACCAAGATAGAGGACGGAGCAGTTGAGGTGAGGAATGATCACATTGAGGCTGGGGGAAGTCATGAGAATGAGGGAGAACTTAGTGAGAAATTAGAAGAAAGAGAGACGTTTATGCCAATTCATATCCTAGTCCAATTCTGGTAGATGTTGAAGAAACCTTAAATGCATCTTAAAACGTAGAAGTACATGAACTTTTCAAGAAAGTTAAGAATAACATTCAGCTTTTAGATGCCATAAAGCAAATCCCCACTATGTTAAGTTCCTAAAGGACTTGTGTACTGTGAAACAATAGTTGAATGTTCAGAAATAGACTTTCCTAACTGAGCATGCATCTACTATTATATAGCATAGGACCCCATCAAAGTATAGAGATCTAAGAAGTTTGATCCTATCTTGTATCATAGGTGACACTCCTATAAAGCAAGCTTTGTTAGGTTTGAGGACTAGCGTTAATCTATTAGCCAATTCTGTTTTTCTTCGACTAGGTCTAGGGGAGCTTAAACCTACCAATGTCACCCTTCAATTAGCCAACTGGAGTGTGAAGATGCCACGAAGAGTTATGGAGGATGTTCTAATTCAAGTGGATTAGTTTTACTTTCTTGTAGACTTCATAGTCTTAGATGCTCAATTGGTAGCTAACCTGCCTAATTAATCAAATTCCTATGATACTTGGGCAATCATTCTTGGATATTTAACATGATTATGTATTTCCTGAGATTATGAAATGTATATTAGATGCTTACGAATAGCATACTGAGTGGCTCGCAAATGTGTAGCGAAAAACAAACCCCAAGTATAAGGGTGTATGGTGTAGTTTTACCCAGTGAGACCAGGATCATATCCACAAAGAAGCTAGGGTTTCCAAATTCTATAGTTTCTAGATTATCCGAATCTACTATCTCCAAATGCAGAAAAGTAAATCAGATTAGGTTTGAAAAGAGATTTTTTTTATTTTCTAAAATCTATTCAAATCAAAATAATAGTAACAAAATATATTAACAAAAGAATTCAGAAGTTAAATCTAGGTCTAAATTATTCTAAACTAATAAACGAATTCAATTAACTAGAAAAAAAAACAATAAGCAAAACAGAAAATCAAAGAATATCAAATTAAAGATTGATTCAACTTACAAATCCAGTTGGATCCTATATTCTCAGATTGGATGTTATATTTATCTCAGTTTTAAATTCACGTTTAGGAAAAGAAAATAGAAAAATATTATCATGAAAACAACTATTCCAAAGCACAGTTTTAAAATCACGTTTAGGATATAAAAATCGAAAAGATTTTCAATTATTACATTCATTGGTTCCAAAACTATTTAATTTAATTTCAAAAGTTTAAGAAAGTTCTAATCATATAACATCATTAGGGATTTTAAAGAAATATGATTGATGTTAAATGTGTTCGAAAGTTTTTGAAAAGAAAATAAATAGATCCGAAAAATACAAACCCTAATACATAGGTTTAATCTTGCATGTAAGGATCTATTCACAACCATTCATCAAATAAAGATCCACCCATCATTGATGCATTGAATCATGATAAAAAAAAAAATCTAGCCCAACATAACTGATAATATATAAAAATAATAATTAAAAGAAAGTAAAGAAGAGAAGATAAACTCCATTGCAGAATTCTAAAACTTTATTAGAATTGTTGGAGATCTTTAAAACTATATTAAATTCAATCCACAAAAGCATAAAACTAAACTAAGATTAACCTCAAAAACTCTAAAGACTATGAGAAGTGAAATATATGAAAAGCTCTCTCGAAATCTAATGACAAATGTTATTTATAAATAGGTACCAAACCCTAGGCTTAAAATAAAAGAAACACATAGCTAATTTGATTTGTTACATTCGAACGGCAGACTAGTGTCCAGACGAAAAGAACAAAAATCTGAACATCCCATATAAAAAGAAACTAAGTCTAAAGCCAATTGGCTACTGGTCACTAGCGTCTCGATGACATTTTGGCATTTGGACGGCAAAGCAAAACTTTGTGTTCTCCCATTCTTTTCTACTTCTGCTCCGATTGTACTAATCTTCTTCTAACTTTGATACAATTCAACAGCTTTCCATGCCTTATTCCATATTAATATCTTCATTTAAGAACAAATCACTTTAAATGCATGAAATCTTACTTAAGGCATGTAAAACACTATGAAATACAATTATTAACACCTAGTTTTTAGGGCTTATGATTACCCTTTTCAAGTATAATCACACCCCCTGAACTTGCTCGCTGTCAGTCTTAACAATGAAAACATCTTACTTAAATCTACCCTCCAGTTCCTAGCAAGTTTTCGATCAAGTGCAAACCAGTTAAAGAAAAACCCGGTTCAACAAATTTAGTACTAAACCAGTCATACTATTCAAAAATTGAATAAACTCTGTTTATCATATATCCAACTTAGCCATTTTCAATCATTGAAACTTAAATGTATCAAATCATATTGTTCATTCAAATCAATTGCCAAGGATGACCTAAAATGGTGACTTCAATTCCAAATCTCACCAAGTTGTTCACTCAACAAATAAATTCACTCTAGAAAAGGGTTTCACTCTGGGTTCATACAAGAATACGAAGACAAACTTATGGGTTGAACCCCATCAAGACGTGAATAACAAGAATTAAAATACACACAAGTGATAATAGCTTTATAGAAGAATTTATTAATGCATAAATCAAGATAACCTTATTTGATTTTACAAATTAAATCAATGCTCCTTCAAAATGCCTTTCAACTAAAGTCCATTAGGTCTTTTAAAAGGTTGTAACTTTGCAGGGGGTATTAGGTTAACAAATGAAAGATAGGAAATTCAAATACATGTCTTAGGGATTAAAAAAATTAGTGCTTTAGATTTCCTCCCTTCCCCAACTATTCCTTTCTCACTTTCTTCACGTTGAAGAATCAAAACTTGAAGCTTGATATGAATTTCTCTCTTTTTTTTTCATGAGACTGATAAAACTGAGTTCATGAAATGCTATGTCCTATTTTTTATTTTTATTTTTATTATTATTATTTTGGGTAGAATTCCTTTTATTCTACCATAATTTTTCAATTGCCAGCTCTTCCCTTATACACCTTATCAGAATTTGCACTAATTTTCCAGTCTATGCAAGGGTTGGCTTATATTCATAACTAAGGTAAAAAGGGTTTTTGACTTTTGGCTAAAACAAAGAAACTTTTATTATTTACTATTTTTGACAAGGTTCTAAGTTGGCTCCTAGGACAATGTAATTAAAGAAAGGGTACAGGCTCAAAATATTCAAAAATAGCCTAACATCACTCTAAAGGCTAATAACATTTTGTTTAGAGCATCAATCCAAATGCATAAATCAAACAAAGTATCTTATGCACTCAATACCTAAACAAAGCAATGTTATGAAGCTACGAAGGAAATAGTGAGATGAAAGAAATTTAACTGAATTTTTGAAAACCCTAAAAAATAACAGAAAAGGCTCTAAAGCTCACAAGATGTAGGGTTTTGTTTTGAAGCTCCAGTTATGTCTTGGCATGCTTAAACAATTAGCTTTCACAAATTCTAATCCTTGGCACACTTTCATCTTAACAATTGAAATGGAAAGTTTTCTATATTTTAGAAAAGATTTATGCTCATTTTGAATTTTATTCCTTATCTAAAACTAAAATCAAGTCATTCATTCTTTTATCAATTAACACCATCCTAGAAGCTAGTCAGATTTCAAGCATATAAGTCCATTCCTTGCTAATTCAGATTTCCAAGTCAAACATTTGCCTTAGTTTTGAAAATTGTTCAAGCATATCATACATGTACGTGCTCTCTGTTTCCACCCCCAACTTAAAATCATACATCTACGTGCTCTCTGTTTCCACCCCCAACTTAAAATCACATAGTCCTCAATGCATCCAAAGAAAATGCAGAGGTAGTTAGGTGCATGGAATGAAACCTTGAGAGAGAAAAATATGATATAGATGAGGATATTCTACCCTTAAACACCCCTAGTATCAGGATCATACAAGAATAAATGAGTAGTAAAAAGAAAGAAGGTGAACAGGGCAAATATTACCTATCAGATTATGTATGTACTGACACGGAAGAGGATAAAATAAATGGTAAAGCAAGGGGAAATCACTATCATTGATATCTAGGGTTAGCATATTCTCCCAGGACTCAATCTCGATCTCTTCCGCATCAGGCCAGAAAAGCATGTACAGCCATAACGTATAAAATATCAACGTGGAGGAACAGGTAAAGTGTTCCTCACTATGAAATCCTCATTAGTCCAATCGTCAATGTCTTTATCAAAATCCCAATCATTGTCCGCATCGACGAATGGACAAAAATTGATAAAAAAATCCACCATACTGGTCACAAACCCCTGAGGTCCTATATCATCCATATCAAGTACACGGAAGTGCACATAGTACTCGAAATCGTCAAAATCAAACATATCTTTGAAATCTATGTACGTGCATTTCAACATATTTTCATAAAAATGAGTAACCAAAATAAACCCGACAATATAATAAAAGAAATGAAGATATGATAATATACGTTAAATCCCCAGTAGTAATCATCCCAATAGAAAATAACCATATCCAATATAATAAAGACCCAAGTTTTGATAGAAGAGAAAATACTAGACAAAACACAATTTGGGTGATTATAATAATCAATATAATACAAACCCAAACTGAAGAACAAAAGATGGAGACCCAGTGCTCCTATAGTGTAGTTACCAAAGTGGTGGTAGAAACAGTGCTTCAACTCTGAAATGATGATCATACATACTTTGAAACAACTGGTTGTTCTCATCTTTGACCATTTCTAGATGTTGAAGCCATGTCTCAATATGTGAGATCACCACATTTGGTGTTTGGACAAATTTGGTTAGCTGACGACCCGTGATCTATGGTCTCCTTTTAGATGCCTCTACCTTTGCTTGGGAACTACCCCCAACTTTTACTGTGATTAGTAGCCTATCTCTTTCTACCCCTCTCTGAAGGCACGCGTGCCTTGACATATAAGTGAAAGCTTAAGGCACCTGGGGTTGGAGTAACCTGTAGCTTAGCAGGCAATACTACCTGTTGACTCCTAAAAAATAGAGTAAGAACTCCCCCAAATGGAATGCCCTTTGCCTCTCTGAGTGTTGTTGAAAGTCAGATAATTGATCCCCTACCTATAACATGTAAGAGTCTGGCCCTCTACTCACCGCACTCTGCAGTCTGCCCCAAAGGTAAAACGTTTATGTAACTGAACATATACAAAGGCCATTATTTGTTATTCAAGTCAGCTGCCTTAACTCAGCCCTTAGCTGGCCAGTTTACTTTTGGTAATAAAATTTCACTAGCTATGCTTTGCATTGAAAGAGTGTTGCTAGGTTCATATGGAAAGTCAGGCATGTTAGGCTTAGGTAACTGAAGAAGGCGAACTAAGTGATTGGGAGTGATAACAATCTTTGCACCTCAAACAAAACTATGAATCACATCATCTCCCTCATCCTTATTCTTCTATTTCTTATACAAATTCACAGCAAACTCCATTTCAATTTTGGGAACGTAGTTGGGTTGGAAATGAGCATAGTACAACCAGCCCATATTTGAAAATTTTGATAATAACCAAATTCTTCCCTCCTAAAATCCTCTACTTCCCAAAATTATTCCAATATTATCACTTTCTTCTACCAAATTTTCCTAAGATTAGTTTCATTTGTCTTGCACAAGAACCTATGATTGTCATATTCTAGTGTAGGGGCATTCCTTCTAGCTAGAATTTCAGGGACTGATGGAACTACAAAACACAAACAGTAAAATATGACAATCACTAACTAATACCAATTTGCTTTCCTTACAATTGGGCAAACATCAATTATACCCTAAGTCCATCTAATACAAATGGTGGCCCAAATTGGATTGTTGCCCAATTGCAAAGTGGAGGATCTCACAGGTAGATCCTCAATTGTGCCTCAGTTTAAAAAAAAAAAAAAAAAAAAACTAAAGAATTTTGTGGAACATTTGAAATTTGCAGGACCATATAGGTGGGTTTGCCAATTTTGCCTTGAATTTTTAATTTTTAATAAAGTTCTTGATTATGTTTTCAATGTATTCAAAAATTTGTAATGGAAATCAAGAGTGTGTAATAAATTCAAATTGTGCATTGAGAAAGAAACTGAAAATCTCTATTTAATCAAAATTTTCCATGATAAAAGACTCCATTATGTTCACAAATCAGTGAGAATCCAGACTTTGTGGAACTTTGTCAAGAACAGGGACAAAATTTCAAACTCTAGTGTCAAGGTTGTTTAAAAAAAAACCTTTAATGATGTTTAGAATCTGTATTAGAAAGGATATGATCCAAAAATTTCTATGGATTTTGGGTTAAAAATGCTTCATCATGAGATAAGGAGAGTAGGGTTTTTGAAATCTGTCAAAAATCACAAGAATGTTTGAGAAACTTACAAAAGAATGCGATGCAATCACTGGAGAAATCGATTAGAACTCCTAAGCCCCTAGAATCGAGCTCTAATTTTGAGTTAGAATCAGGCGGGATGAGGGTTTCAATGGTCGGGAGAGATTTTAGAGAGAGAAAAAAATGTGCATGTGGACTGAAAAGAGAAAGGACAAACTAATATCCCAACTACCGCATCCAAACAGTGTGGTGGCATTCAAGCGGCAAGAAGAAAATTTTTAAACCATTTCCAGCACCACGTACTGAATGATAGCTTGCAGACGATGTGGTGGCATCCAGATGGCAAGGGATTTTTTTTTTTTTTGAAATACTAATTTAAAACTAAGGTACAACAGCAATTTTATTCGAAGGGTAGAGGATCCTCAAGATCCCACATTTGAACAGCAGCAACGAAATTCTCGAAATATGGTTTAAGCAGTGGCCATTTACTTTGAAACGATTCTTATTTTTCAAATTTTCAATCTCGATTGCTCCATGCACAAGTACTTTCACTGTGATAAATGGTCCTACCCACTTGGATTATAATTTTCCTAGGAATAGGTGAAGTTGTGATTTATACAAGAGTACTTTCTGACCTTTATGGAAAGTTCATCTTGCAATATGTTTGTCATGGAGGTACTTCATCTTCTCTTTAGAAATTCTTACATTTTCATATGCAGCGTTCCAAAGTTAATCCATTTCTACTAGTTGGAGTTTATGGTGAAGTCCTGCTTCGTCAATATTAGCATTAAATTGCTTAATGGCCCAATAGGCCTTATGTTCTAGTTTGACGAGTAAATCACAGGCTTTACCATAAACAAGTCAGTAAGGTGACATTCCTAAGGTCATCTCCTAAGCTATACGATATTCCTATAAGGAGTCAACCAAACAAAAGGACCATTTTTTGCAATAAGGATTAATCATCTTTTCTAGGGTTTTCTTAATTTCTCAATTGGCAAGCTCTACTTGACCACTCTTTTGAGGGTGGTAAAAAATGCCTACCTTATAGACTACACCATATTTTTGCATAAGCATTCCAACTAGTCTATTACAAAAATATTTTCCTTCATCACTAATGATGGCTCTAGGAACTCCAAATCTCGAGAAGATGTTTTCATGCAAGAATTTGAGTACCACCTTATGGCCATCAGTCCGTGTTGCGACAACCTCAACCCATTTAGATACATAGTCCACCCTCATAAGGATATATTCATATCCAAACGACACAAGAAAAGGTCTCATGATATTGATGCCCTAACAATCAAAAACCTCGAGAACAAGAACAAGGGACAATGGCATCATGTTTTGTCTCATTAAGCTCCCTAATTTTTGACATCAATTGCATGAAGTACAGAAGCTTTGGACATCTTTGAAAAGAGTGGTCAATAGAAATCACTTTGTAGATTTTAGAAGATGTCTCAATTGTAGAGAAGTGGCCACCACATGCTTGAGAATAGTAGAATTGTAGGATATCAAGGACCTCCCAATCAGGAATACATTGTCAAATAACTTGATCAAGACAATACTTAAATAAATATAGTTCATCCTAGAAGAATATTCGATTGTTCCTTAAGAATTTCCTCTTGTCATGGTAGAAAATATGGTTGCCACACCAAAGAGATGCTCGTTAGGGAACTCATCATTAATTTCAACATCTTCTTTGATTCGAAGTTCTTTAAGAAGATGAGATAAGTGATTGGCAACTACATTCTCTACTCGCTTCTGATCTTTTATAACTAAGTCAAACTCTTTTAAGAGTAAAATCTAGTGAATTATGCATGGTTTAGCATTTTTCTTGGTTAACAAATACTTCAACACAGAATAATCAGTAGAAACAGTAACTATTGAACCAATAAGATAAGAATGGAACTTTTCAAGCCCAAAAACGACTGCTAAAAGTTCCTTTTCAATAGTTGAGTATTCCTTTGCACATTATCAAGAGTCTTATTTGCATAATAGATCACATGTGCTTTCTTATCCTTTCTTTTGCCTAACACAGCTCCAATGGCGTGGTAATTGGCATCATACATAAACTTAAATGGTAGTGATCAATCTGGAAGTTGCAAAATAGGAGCTGTGGTCAGGCACTTCTTAAGTTTCTCAAATGCCTCTTGGTATTGAGGAGTCCGTTCAAAAGGTACATCTTGTATTAGTAAATGACATGAGGGCTTAGTGAGCGAACTAAAAGAAAGAATAAAACACTAATAAAAACTGACATGTGCCGAAAATGAGCTAATGTACTTGATGTTTCACGGGGTCAAGAGCTTCTAGATCAATTCAACCGTTGCTTGATCCACTTATATTCCTGCTTCAGAGACAATATGCCTTAGAACAATTCCTCGTCATACTATAAAATGACATTTTTTCCAATTTAATACAAGGTTTCGTTCTTCACATCAAGTTAAAACTTTATCCAAATTTCCCAAGCATTGTTCATAGGAGTCACTGTATACTGAGAAGTCATCCATAAAGACTTCTACAATGTCCTCCACCATCTCACTAAAGATACTCATCATACAGCATTGAAACATAGCTGGAGTGTTATAAAGGCAAATGGCCTTCTTTTATATGCGAAGATGCTAAAGGGACACGTGAAAGTTATCTTTTCTTGGCCGTCCATGGCAACTTCGATTTGATTATAACCTAAATAACCATCTAAGAAGTAGTTAAATACATGTCCAGCTACTCTCTCAAGTACTTGGTTTAGGAATGCCGATGGGAAATGGTCTTTACAAGTTACAACATTGAGTTTTCGATAGTCAATACACATTTTCCATCCTATTTAAATTCAAGTGGGTACCCATTCATTATTCTTATTTCTCACAACTGTAACACCTGACCTTTTTTGGCATGACTTGTGTGGGGCTTACCCATTTAGAGTCAAATATAGGGTATATAATCCCTACGTCTAATAATTTGAGTACTTTGGCCTTTACCACTTCTTTTATATTTGGATTGAGATGCCTTTACATTTGACGAACTGGTTTAGCGTCTTCTTCCAAATATTTACAATGTGTGCAGAGTAAGGGGCTTATTCCTATCAAATCAGCCACAGACCATCCTAATACATTTCTATGTTTTCAGAGTAGTTTAACTAGTTAAGTCTCTTGTTTGGGCATTAGTTCTACAAAGATTACCATAGGGAAAGTTTTTGCCTCTCCTAGAAAAGTATACTTCAAGTGATCTGTTAGTGGTTTTGTTTTAAAACTTGGTGCTTTCACTTTAAATGCTTCTACTTTCTTTTCAAGTGGTTCTAACTTTTCGAAAGTTTGCACCCAATTACCCATTGCAATGATTTGACTTATTTCAAACAATTCGTAAAGGCTCCCAACTTCTTCAGTTATGTTGGTGCTATCTGAGAGTCCTTTACTAAAACAAAATTGCCTTTCCAAAGAATCTTCAATAAACTCACAGTCTATATAGTCCTAGACTATTGTCTCAACCATGTCCACCTCTTAGATTCCAAACTCCTCCCTTGCTTGTGTACAAACATTAAAAATGTTTGTTTTAAACATAATAGTGCCAAAGGACATTTTAATAGAACTTGTCCTACAATTAATAAAGGCATTTGATTTTGCAAGGAAAGGTCTACCAGCATAACTGGAGTCTGGTTTTGTGCAAACATATTAGTTAAGGGTTGTGTATCAAAAATTATAAAATTCACTGGGAAACAGAAACTCTCTACCTTAACCACTACGTCCTCAATTATTCCACAAGTTATTCTAACAGATTTATCTACCAATTGTAAAGTAACGTGAGTGGACTTTAGCTCTCCTAACCCCAATTGTAATAGATAGAATAGGGCAATAGATTCACACTTGCCCATAAATCAAGTAGTGCATTATCTATATGATACTCCCTAGTATAGCATGAAATTGTAGGATAGTCAAGATCCTTATACTTGGGGAGTGCACGGCTTTGAATGATGGCACTCGCTTGTTCCGTAAAAAATACCTTTTCTTTCATGTATAATCCTCTCTTAACAGTATAGAGTTCTTTTAAAAATTTTGCATAGGAGGGGATTTATTTGATGGCATCTAATAGAGCTATGTCGATTTTGACTTGCTTAAATACCTCCATTATTTTTACATATTAAGCCTCCTTCTTATTATTCAAGAATCTTTGAGATGAAGGTGGTTTAGGGACATATTCATTTGATATAGTCTCTGGATGTTCAATACCTTCTTTCTCTCTTTCTTCCTCCATGGCCTGTTCATGTCCTTCTTTGTCTTCTGTAGGATGTACTTGTTCATCTATTTTTATTTGATCTTTTACTATCAACTTAGGTTCCAACTCTTTCTTGGGCTTAGTTACCCTAGGGTGAATGGTTTTATCTATAACTTTACTATTCCTAAGTGTCGTGATAGCTTATACTTGCTAAAACTAAGGAGCACTAGAAGATCCTTTAGCATGACTTACTTGAGCTACTAGATTTGGCCATGGTTGATCAAGCAGCTGACCTTTAGGTTGAGTACTCAATACTTTAAGTTGTAAGAGTCAGTTGGCTCTTTATGTTATTCATAGCTTGATTATTTTTAGCCCACGGTATAGATTGTATGGTCATAAACTACTGAAGTGTCTCTTCGGTGAACCTTTTATTTAAAGGTATGTACACATTCTGTGATTGTCCCAAACTCTAAGGTTGTCCTAGGTTAGGGAATGGAACTTTAGGTATAGGCAAAGGTGGAGCAGCATGATATTGCTGAGACATTAGTGCTCCCTCATTCCTCCATCCAAATACAGGGTGGTTTGTCCAGCCCAAATTGTAAGTTTCAAAAAAATAGTTCCCTCCTTGATTTGATCCCTGATAGGGTGTATAGAATTGATTCACAACCTTAATAGCAAGTTCATACATTTGTTGCATTTGTACTGCTTCTCGCCAGACTAGTATGGTTAGTCATCAGTTCTATGAGAGTGACTATTGCATGCAAGATAATAGATATTCGTTACAGGCTCCTTAACAAGTGGTACATCCCTCTTAATCTTCAATGTTTCTATCTCTCTAGTTAGAGTAGCGATTTTGGCTGTGAGGCTATCATCTTTAGACAATTGATGTACTCCTCTAGGTGCACTGCTCGTGGTTTCAATACGTTGGGTTCCTGTAGTATCCCAAGTTTGTGCATTTTGGTTAAAAAGTCAAAAAACTCATAAACTTGCTCTGGAGTTTATCATTGAATTGCCCATTACACATGGTTTCCATGAATTGCTTGAGTTGTGGCATGAGTGATCCAAAGAAAACACTTGCAAGCTACCACATCTCAAATCCAAAGTGAAGGCATAAACGCAATAAGGTTTTAAATCTTTCCCAACATTGATAAAAAGTTGAAGTTAGTTGAGGAGTATAATTTAAGATCTGATGCCAAATGGCATCACTTCTATTTGGTGGAAAAATTTTTTTAAAAAATTTTGCCTGCATCTCATCTTATGTGTGAATAGAATTTGGTTGCAAGAATTTAAACCATTGAGCGGCTTTATCCTTTAGAGAGAAAGAAAAAAGTTTTAAGAAGATGAGATCAATGGGATAGTTTTGATCTCTGAAAGTCACACAGATGTTCCGAAACTGAGTCAAGTGTTCATACAAGTTTTCAGATTCCATACCGTGAAAGGTTGGAGGAAGCTAGATCATCCTAGGTTTAAAGTTAAAGGGTCTTTGGTTATCAGGCTATACTATATAGGATTTAGGTATGTGCCTATCCTGTTGAAGACAATCTCTCATAGACCTCATGGGAGGTGCCTAAGTTTGGCAATTAGCACCTTGTAAATGGCCTACACCTCTATCTGGGAGATTTGCCATTTCTGTTGTAGAAGAGTTTTGAATATCGACTAGAGGATCAGCAAGTTCGAAAAGTGGGTTGAGAATGTTAGAACATTAAAGTCTACCTGCTTCCCCTATAATCTAAGTGCTTATACACAAAGAAATGAATATTGATGGTTAACATTCGGATGGTATCCAGTGGCATTCGGATGGCAATGCACAGTATTAGAAAAATGTAAATTATATATATATATAGGAGGATAGAGAAATTTAACCTAGGTTCCTTTAGAAAATAGGAAAATTTTTGGCTTCCCGGGCAACGGCACCAAAAGCTTGATCATCTCGCAAATGTGCAGTGAAAAACAACCCCCCAAGTATAATGATGTACCATATAGTTTTACCTAGTGAGACTAGGATTGTATCCATACAGAAGCTAGGTTTTCCAAATTCTAGGGTTTTTAGATTATCCAAATCTACTACCTCCAAATGCAGAAAAGCAAATCAGATTGGGTTTGAAAAGAGAATTTTGTTTTCTAAAATCTATTTAAATCAAAATAACAGCAATAAAATATATTAGCAACAAACTAACAAACGAATTTAATTAACTAAAAAAATAATAAGCAAAACACAAAATCTAAGAATATCAAATTAAAGATCTTGATTCAACTTACAAATCCATGTGGATTTCGTATTTTCAAATTGGATGTGATATTTATTTCAGTTTTAAATTCACTATTTAATTTAATTTAGTTTCAAAAGTTTAAGAAAGTTCTATTCATATAACATCATCAAGGATTTCATAGAAATATGATTGATGTTATATGTGTTTGAAAGTTTTTGAAAAGAAAATAAATAGATTTGGAAATATACAAGTTTGAAGTTGCATGTAAGAATCAATTCATAACCATTCATCAAATAAAGATCTACCTATCATTGATGAATTGAATCAAGATAAAAAAAAAAAAAATATAGCCTAACATAACTGAGAATAAATAAAAGTAATAATCAAAAGAAAGTAAAAAAGAAAAGACAAACTCCATTGCAGAATTCTGAAACTTTATTTAGAACTGCTGAAGATCTTCAAAACAATATTGAATTGAAAGCATAAAACTAAAGTAAAATTAACCTCAAAAACCCTAGAGACTGAGAAGTAAAATATATGAAAAGCTCTCTCTAAATCTAATGACAAAAGTTACTTATAAGTACCAAACTCTAGGGTTAAAAAAAATACGGAGCTAATCTAAGCTACTATGTCCAAACGGAAAATTGGCATTCGAACAGAAAGAACAAAAATCTAAACATCCCATTTAAAAAAAAAAAAAAAAAAAAAACTAAGTCTAAAGATGGTTGGCTACTAGTCACTAGTGTTCAGATGGCATTTTGGCATCTGGACGGCAAAGCAAAACTTTGTGCTCTCCCATTCTTTTCCACTTTTGCTTCGTTTGTACTATTCTTCTTCTAACTTTGATTTAATTCAACAACTTTCCATGCCTTATTCTATCTTAATATCTGCATTTAAAAACAAATCACTATAAGAACATGAAATCTTACTAAAGGCATGTGAAATACTATGAAATACTATTATTAACACTGAGTTATTAGGGTTTATGATTATCCTTTTCAAGCATAATCACATGCCTTTGTTATAATCTTAAGACATTAATATAGATTATATATGATTAAGTATATCATGTGCATAGAGTTGGGGTGATATATCTGGATATATTGTGATTGTTGATTTGGCTAAGAGTGCCACATGATTATTATTGACATGCTGAGATAACGTTATATGTATAAATGGCATCCGTTATTTTTGAGAAAACGATAAAATGAGATTTTTATAAATTACCGAATGATCCCCAATTGATAGAGAGATTAGTCGTTGGAGTTAGGACGTTAATCCTAAGATCTATGTCAAGATTATTTCTCCAGACTGTAATCAAACCCTACTAAAGATTAACAGATGTTTGATTAGTAATGCGTACGATTACCTAGTAGAAGGATCAAGGAATGTAACACAATTCCCTTGAGTCTTACACTAGTGAAGGTGTAACACGATTCCTCATTAGTCATCTATTGAGATAAACATTTTCTGCAAATACAAAAAATGTGGTTGGTGACCCCACATGCTTTGCCAAGTGTCACTCATACCAGGTGAAGATTTGAAGTAGATATAGATTAAAGAATGCACTGACCATTGCATTATAACTGTTTATCAAGATTGTTGTGAATTATGTGTACTTCAATTATGTACACTGATGCACACTTTTCCCGCCTATTGAGTGGTGGTGCTCACCACTTCCACATTATAAGTGACCCTGAGAGGACTGGGAACAATCACTTAGAGTTGAGCTGAGAGCAATGGAGATGACTTAAACTTGTGTTATTTTCTTATTTAGATTATAGTATTTATATTTGTATCACCTGGAATGTAGGTCTCAATTGGTATTAAGATTGTATTATAATGATGATGTATGTTGTGACCGTATATACCTTGAATGTTGTCACCAGAGGTATGACATTTAATTTAGTTATGATGTTGCTTATTATTATTTTATTTTAATATGAAAATGAGAAACATTTGTAATTGCTTTAATTGATGTAGAATAATTTGACTTAATCTTGAATGTAAGTTTTTAATTATTTTAAGTAGTTTTTATATTATCATATTGTTGGTCCCGAACTTTGAAATTAGGAATGTTCTCTATCAAGCAATCAATCTCACTCTGCTAGGCTTGCTTATGTTTACACTTCATTTGGAAAAATTTCTCTCTTAGAATTAATTTAATTTTAAAATAAAGAATTGATTTGATTTAGTAAATAAATTTTATATTTGGAACACATTTTAAATTTAAGAATTAAATTGATTGGATTTGAAAAAAAAAATAAAATTTGATCATGTTAATAGAAAATAAAAAATATAATAAATATGATATATGAGGATAAATTTGTCCACTTACTTATATAGTTTAAGAAAATAATAAATTCTAATCAAATTCTATTATTTTGTATTAGATTTCAAATGATATAAAAATTCTAAAATTTAAGTTATGAAATGAAATCAGATTCAACTTATAAAATTTTATTTTAATTTCAAACATAAAAATTAGTTAGAATTCTTATCAAATAAAATCAAATTCTATCTAATTTACCCTTCCAAAAAGGGTGTTAAAGATATTGAATAAGCAGCCTTGTGCTGTCCATCCCTAATGTAATGGCAATTGAAGAAAAAAGTGCAATAAGTTCCCATTCACATGTCCAAAGACGAAAATAGGATCGAGAAAGACGCCTCAAGAAATTAGCTCACTTTCAGCGAATCATAATATGTTTAGGAAATCGAAGAAGGTGATGACATAAAATTTTGGGGTTAGGATTTCTTGTATTTTATATCAAATTCTTTAACACACTATTTGAAAATATTGCTCTTTAGAATTAATTTAATTTTAAGATACAGAATTAATTTGATTTAATTTAATAAATAAAATTTTACATTTGGAACATGTTTGAATTTAAGAATTGAATTAAATTAATTTAAGAAAAATACAAAATTTAACTATATTAATAGAAAATACGATAAATATGATATATAAGGGTCAATTTATCCACTTAGTTACATGACTTGAGAAAATAATGAATTCTTTTCAAATTCTATTATTTTTTATTAGATTTCAAATAATATAAAAATCTCAAAATTTAAGTTATGAAATTAAATCAAGTTCAACTTATAAAATTTTATTTTAATTAGGAACATAAAAATTGGTAGGAATTCACACCAAATGAAATCAAATCCCATCAAATTTGCCATTCCAAAGTGTAAATTGTTCTCTACAATATTTAAGTGTTGATTTCTCAAATATTTCCTTATTTTTATCCATTGTTCAATTATTTTCAAAAAAAAAAATATTTTTACAATGGACATTATTTTCGACACTTACAGTTCTAGAGACTATATTTTTAATGATCATTTATTTACAAAATATGTATATTCTAATTAAAAAATTTTTAACAGTCATATTGTCTAATTGTATTATATTAATTTTTATTTTTATCATTGAAAAATAAAATATCTCATAAAATGTTTTTAATGACAAAAGAAAAAAGGAGCATATTAAGTGTTCTAGCGAATTGCTCTAGGCAATTTAGAATATTTTTCTTAAAAAACAAAACATTTATTAGGATTAATTAAATATATTAGAAATTGAAAAATGGTGAGCTATGTGGTCGGCTAGGCTAAGAAAATATTTATTTAATAAAAAATAATTTGGAGAAGCTAATATGAAATAATATTGTAGCAAAATCATAAAATAAAAAAATAAAAATAAAAAAAGTATCTTTACTCATTTTTTTAGTTTCTTTACCCTCTATGGTAATGGTTGGAGGAGCAAATTTTGACATAAATTTATTAATTTTTGGGATTTAAGTGTTTGGTAAAACACCAATTTTTACCTTTTTTCCGCTCAGTAGTAGCAACTTACTCAACTCAAAAGTTTTTAAAATTTTCCTAACAAACAGAAAGTTGTCAAAATTTTTAAAAAGTTGTTAAAAATTTTTTACTAAATACTTAAAAATTGTCAAAAGTTGTTAACAATTACTATTTATTTTATCAAACACACTAAAAAAATTTAACTATTGACTTTTGACAAAAATGTCAAAAATTGTTAAAAATTGAACTTCAAAACCACCTCTTTATCGAAAATAGAGAGGTTGATGTCAGTCTAGTAATCACTCAATTTAGAATGTTTTATTGAGATTTAACAGTGTAAATATATTCATAAATTTTTAATTGAAAAAATACATAAGTATGTGTAAATTATTAAATTAAAATGTAACCATTTAAATTGTGTTATTATCGAACAAACATTAAATTTGATGTAGCGTCACATTTCTATATTAATCTATACTGTTATAAAAAGTCTGAATGTTAGAAAACTTTTGTTGAACACTTATACTCTTTTATTTTCCTATAATTTCAGTTATATCCAATTATATTTCCTAATCAATGATGATTACTCTCACATTCATAACTGATTTTCATGCAAACCAAATTATATCTAACTATATTTTGATACATTTGAAAAACTTTTATTGGATATTTATACTCTTTTATTTTCATATAATTTTTATTATATGTAATTATATTTCCTAGTCAATGATAATTACTCTCACATTCATAACTTCTAATAATTATGGGTGTCACTTGATATTTTTATTTAATCTACACTTCTATTTGTCATATAACTTTTTTTTTATAGTTTGATAAATTGTTATTTAAAACATAATAATTATTATTAAACAAAATATTGTTTTATTAAACAAATTATTATTTAATCTACACTTCTATTTATCATATAACTTCTTATTTTTAATTTTTTATATTTTAATAAATTTTAATTGAAAACATAATAATTATTATTAGTAAGCAAAATAATGCAAAACAAATTAATTAATCTATTAAATAAAGATTTTAATTTATTAACAAATAACATGTCCTTTATTATTTTTATCATTAGACAAAATAAGTGATATATCTTAAATCTTATTATAATATTATTTATTAAAATTATCTATATTGTAATATTATTTTTTAAAAAAATTAAATAATATTAGAAATTAAAAAAATAAATCTGACAATGGATGATGTAGACCAAGGCGTGGTTATTTGAAATGATTTTATTTTTTAAATGTTGCATATATTGCTCTTTTCAATTTAAAAATACAGAATTTAAAATAATAAATGTTATAAAAATTAAAAATATCCGTTAAATTAAGAGATATAACAATAATAAGAAAACTGCATATAGAATTTAAAAGAAACAAAAATACATAAATATTTTAAAAAAATATTGATTCCACAATTAAACAAAATAATGTAAAAAAATAATTATCCTATTAAATAAATATTTTAATTTATTAACATTAATTTATATTTATAATTATCTTAATTTATAATTATATAATAAAAAAATTAGTATTGTACATAATTACCACATATTCACAATTTTATTCAAATAAGAATATGCATTGATATCACTTAATATTTTTATTTAATCAATTCTTCTATTTATCAGATAACTTCTTATTTTTTATTTTTTTTATTTTTAATAAATAATTAGGTAATTTCGTATTTATTAAATTATGTAATATATTTTTATTTGAAATAGAATACAAATTCATATGAAATTCTATTACATATAGCAAATTAAAAAAATGGTATGAAATAGCATTAACACCTAGAAAAACTGACTAGAATTTTATTATGATAACTTTTACTTATTATTAAGATGGTTAGGAGTGATTGTTTGTTAGCTTTTCTATTGGGTCATTATGAATGAGAATGATTTTCCTATATTTACTTTTATTAGATGATATTCTTTTATATTGAAATTAGTTTTTTAATTATGTATTTACTTTTTTGTTTATATATTTATTTTTTGACTTATTTTTTAATAGTTTTCATTAAAATATATAAGGCCTGTTTTTTTTTTAATTTGAATTTTCATCTCATTTTAATTCACAGTAAAACTTTCGCTAGAAGTAGGTGAATAAAAAGTAGAAGATAGACTACCCGAAGTAGAGCGATTGGAAAGTAGAGGACAGATTAGTCAAGATAAAATGATTGTTTGTCACCCTTGATTTTTATCCTATTTGAAATTCTAATTCTTTGTGGTGTCCCCAAAGGCCCAAATTTTAATTGATTATTTTGTAAAAAAATCTTATGTTATGATGTGTGTTTTGTTATTAATAATTTGTTGAATAACTCTCTTTAACTTCTAATTTTACTGATAATGACTTACTATTTTCTTTTTTTGCTTTTTATTCTTCTATAATTTTTTAATGAATACGAACAATATACCTAAAAATAATTTAAAAACTAATTTTTTGTATCTAAATCAAACTCAAGTTGCAGGTCGGATTAGCTTCACAACAAAATTTCTATTTAACTAATAATACTTAAATCCCAACTAAAAACTAATAAAAAAATAAAAGCAATAAAGGAAAAAAATATAATTTAATTTTTGTATGAAATATATTTAAAAATTAGTGAAATCCACTTTTTAACTTCCCGACTCTTCTCTTTTCATCCAAAGTTGGACCAACACTGAAAAGCGAAAAAGAAAATTCTTTCTCTACCTTTCTTTCCTTTTATTTTTGTCTCAAACAAAATTCAACATTAAAAAATAACTAACCCAATGAAGTACTTTTGTCACGCCCCGGATTTTTATAACCGAATGCCCAGGGGTGACTTGGGATTTATTTGTTAGGTATAAAAATAAGATGATAATAACACGATGTCACACCCCAAAATTTTCCTCCAAACTGGGGTTGACCCGCAAGAAAAATTTAAGATATTCAAAATCCTTTATTTATCCCAAACAATATTTATAAGTCATTGGACTAAACCATTTGATGGGATTTCAACTGCAGGGCACAAAATAAAAATAGAAAAAAATATTATAGAGCCATCTAAGTGTCCCAACCACGCGATTAACATTACATACCAAATAAAAGCAAATTAGGTCTAAGCTTAATAATTACAATCATCCAACAATTGTTACAGACCAAAAATAAAGTCCTCCAGCTCTGCGCAGGAAAGAAGAAAAAAATAAATAACTCTTCTGATGGAATATTTAAGAGAAATTAATCTCTTTCCAGCTCATCTTCTGTATCCCTGTGCTTAATATCCTGAAAAAATATTCCCACGAGGGGTGAGCTACTAAAGCCCAGTAATCAGAATCTCCTAGGTGCCTATATGCAGTGGCTGTAATACTACATTGTATTAAGTGACCCATTACAGTGCATGTGTTTAGGTGGTATACTGTTTATGCAACAATTAATTCAATAGATCTCAACTGAATAATGTAAATTATACTTACAACGATTCGATGAAACCGTCACCGTAACTACTATTTTACTTACATGTAAAAATAGTTAAATATTGATGTGTGTACCACAATGAAGTCTGTGTCGCAGTGGTAGGGATCTCAGATTTAGATCTTCAAGGTCTCGGGATCAAACCCCATAGCGATACAGGTTTCATATATATATATATATATATTTTTATAAAATATTAATCGAGAGGAATTAAATATAATTAAATAATTCCAACACATCATTCATACATAACAAGAGAGGTTGCTAGTCACAGTAAAATTTTGTAAAGGAGTTTAATCTAAATCCTCCTAAGATAATCATACTACTATCCTCCTCTACCCCCAGCCTTGGGAACCAGTGACTTTACGGGCTTAGCATCCAATGCATACCGACGGTGTCACCTACCAAAAACCTAGCCGTCGCGACTGGCTACCTGACTGGCCAGGTCAGAAAGGAGCATCTCCCAAATAAAATGCATGTTCCCATTTTCATCTAAAAGGCCATGTCTACCCATCCATCACCCCATTGCCAAAAATAACTTTAGCACCGAGTGCCTTAATTTCTTCTCACCCTTTTACATTCCAAGGGTACCTTATATGGAAATCAGACATTTTTAATAACAACCGGCAATGTTCCCGGCGATGAATCAAAACTGGGATTATTCAGTCACATGCAGTATATTTTTTTTAAGCACTTTATCTAAATCCATAATTTAATAGTAATTCTCAATAAATCAAAGATTTAACATAGTCATCAATATCATTATCACAAAGGTAGGTACTACATGTAAATTAACAAGTAGCAAGTAAAAAAAAAAATTAGAATACGAATTAGTATTTTAGTTAATTGTTTTGACAAGTTTACCGTACCAAATTTGATAAGAATAAAATTATTTCTAATGGTATATTAATTAGGCCGAGGTTAATAGCTTAGTGGGTGGGCGACCCTAATTGCGATTTAAAGTCGCAAGTTCGAACCTCATTGGCTACAAATCTCGGTTTTTACTTTTTTTACCTTTTATTTTATTATTTTATGGAATATAAAGATAATAAATAGCTCTTGGACTTATATTTAATTTTTAGCAAAATTGATAAGTTTTATTTTATTCAAAATAATTTAAATAAATTTCCAATCATCATCTTATTTATAACTAAACCCTTATCATAGATTTTTGGCTTCAAGATATCCACAAATGTCCACAGAATTATTCCAATGTTTAGGAAGGTATTAAATGAGTTTCATTAAATTCACTTAATCATAAAATATAGTTGTATAACATGCTACATTGATAAAACAATACCTAAAAATAAATCAACTTCATTTAAGAAAGACCGAATGAAAAAAAAAAAAAACAAGTCCATTATTTTTTTTGGGCATTTTATCAAATACTTAGCATTTTAGTTTGAATAAGTCATCCAACTATCCATGATGAAACTGATTATCTAAGTCAATTATCATCCATATTAGAGTGTCAAATAATATATAATATACAGTTTAAAATAATTTCATATAAATAGAAATTATTAACATGACAATAACTAACAGAAGGTAATTGGAAATTTAAATAAATCTTTAAACATAATATTCTAAAAAAAAATCTAAACAAGCATCAATTAAAAACTAAATTGAGACAGCAGCTTAAAATAAAATTCATATAAAATAGGGCAAAACTCCGATATCTATAAACTTTATATCTGTAGAAACTAGATTTTAAGACCTACAACTTTCATATTTCACACTTTTTAAAATTCTAAGGTCTAAAGGTGCAAAAACAGCCTTGAATTAAGTTTGTTCAGAAAATACAGTTTTACACGTGCTCAGTATTTTTGGGCATAACTTTTGACTCACAAATCGGATTGATGCAATTCTTTTTGGGTTGGAAAGAAAACTGAAAGGGCTACAACTTTTATATTTTAGCCGAAGCCTAATTCCACCGTTTTAGGGGTCAGAAGCACATAAGAATTTACAAATAGAGAGCTGTCAGCATACTGAGTTACATCAGTCAAAATTTTGGCTTCCCTACCCCCAATATACGAGTATTTATTTTTATCACAATCAAGTTTCATACTTCAAACCCAGAAAAGGCATCAAATATATTTTAGGAGGTTCGTCATCCTACCTCAATGAAGATATTGATGACTAATTCTGAAAAGGAAAAATGAGTTGAGCTTTGAACACCACCAAATTGAAAAATTCCAAGCCTTTCTTCTTCCTTCAAGCAACACCAAATCTCCCACCACACTAAAATAATGATTTATTATTATTATTATTTTTCTCTCTTATTTTCTTCTCTTTGAAGACACACAATTTATAGGGAGTGTAGAGAAAGTGTCGGTAGAGAAAAACAAGCTCCACTACCTAGACTTGAAAACCACTAAAGTAGCATTATGCATTAGGTTGTATAATCCAAATAATCTAGCTTAGCCTTTTTGACTATCTAGCCACATAATTTAAGATAGGTGTTGGAGGATGGGTGAAGATGGGTGGCATGATCCGGGAATCATGCTAACTTTTTGACAAATTAAACAATCATGCTAGCTTTTTGACAAATTAATAAAATGCTTTAAATTATGCTAGCTTTCAAACAAAATGCTTTAAATCTTGTTTGCTAAATAATTTGAGAAAGATGCTTTAAGGTCATCAATGTAGGGTCTTCTCTTTGTCTAATTAGTCAAATAATTTTGAAAGATGGTGAAAGTGTATGGAAGATGGAAAATGAAGTTGTCGAGAAATAATTTAGAGCAACTATTCATGAGTCAACTCGTTGAGTGATAAAGTGAGTTGAAGTGAGTTGAAGTGAGTTGAGGTGAGTCAAAGAAAAGGGTTGACCCATGGGTTAATGGGCTTGGTTTGAACTAAATAAGTAATTGGGCTAGGAAGTGTTTGGATAAAAATTTTAGAAATTCTACATTAAACTCCCACATAGGGTGAAATTAAATCTGAAAATCTTTCCAACTAATTTTATTATTCCAAAAATTTTCAAATCCTCAATTTTCTAGATTTTTACTATAACAAATATCACCACCATACTTAAGTAATTTAATTGGGAAAAAAAAATTCAGGTTATTACAACTTTCTTTAGCACAAGGTTGCTTAGTTTTATTTAGCACAAAATCAACACATTATCTATAATTGAAATATAATGAATTTACTTGATTACATTGCATGTTATCCTTAAAAATATACGTTTTGGATACCAATAAGTAATAAGTTTGAAGTTGTATATAAAACTCTTAGTCTTTGAGCTGTGATTCTTGTTTTTATATGGATTTTGGACCAATACGCTTTAAAACAAATCAAATATATTATTGTGTGTTTTGCTTATATTACAAAAATGAATTGGCTTTAAAAAAAAAAAAAACAAATCTAACAGTTATTAGATTATGAAAATTATTCTTAACAAAATTCTTGATAGTTATAGTGGGTAGAAACCATTATAGTAATAGAATTAATTTTATACTATCTGATAGAAGTATATTGTTATTTTTCTAATTTCATGAATCGTCCAATAAAATAAAATAATGTAAACATAATGAACATACATTATATAAAATTTCATTTCAAGTTTGATTTTTTCGCTAAATTAATCAGTAAAGAGTTCATACTTTCAAATTAAAATTCTCTTTTAAATATGGTCTGAAGATGTAAATGATACAAAGATACTGCCATCGATTTATTTATTAAAATTATTTTAAATTTTAAATTTTATTATTTTTAATTTCAATAGATAAAAGAAATAGCATACACTAATGTAAATTTATTTATTAAAATTATTTTAAATTTTAACTTTTTATTATTTTTTAATTTAAAGTATAAAAGAAATAGCATAAACAAATATAAATTTATTTATTAAAATTAATTAAAATTTTAAATTTTTATTATTTTTTAATTAAAAATATATAAAAAAAAAAAAAAGCAAACATGTGCATGTATATTATAGCTAGTCTATTTAAAATATCTTATAATGACGTGAAAGTATGAAATATTTTCGGTCAGTGTACTTTTTAGTCAAAAGAAGCCGCAAATTCAATTGGACTTTTTCACCCTTTTGGCACGAGGAAAACGACAAAATTATGCCAAATAATTTGCACGAGCCCCACATCTAAATAACTGTGCCCAACCTTTTTTGTTTTTTCGTTCCCAAAATGCCCTCCGCCGGTTAGGGGAATCCTCCGCCAGTTAGGGGACTCGCTACACTATCGTAATTTTTTTTAAAAGTAAATTACATTTACTTACCCTTAATATTTAAGTAATTATACTTAATATTTATAACATTTAAAAGTTATACTTATATTCTTTTTTTCAAAATATTATTAACATTGACATTTTCTGATAAAATTAAATTTCATAAAAAATATTAAAATAACTAAAATTTTAAATATTTTTCCTATTTTATCCATTATCCTCTTACATTTTCGTCAATTTTTTTTAACAAAAATCTTCACATAGAAGTAAAAACTAAGTCCAAACAAAAAGTTTTTGAGAATTTTCGTAAAGAAAATTGACGAGATATGAGAAATAGAGGGTAAATAAAAAAATATCTAAAATTTTACTTGATTTGACATTTTATGTTGAATTTTAATAACTGATTTTATCAAAAGACGGTCAATGTTAACAATACTTCAAAATAAGGGACGTAGATATAACTTTTAAATATTATGAATTTTAAGTATAATTACCCAAATATTAAAGGGAGATAGATGCAATTTACCATTTTCTCCTTCTATAATTGCTACTAAAGTTTATGAATAATAACTTTATTCCCATGATAAAAGAATTATTACATATTTGTTTTTTGGATAAATTATACCTAAACCCCATCAACATTTGGCTAATTACACTTAGTATCTCTCAACATTTGAAATTAACAAATACCATCTTTATTTCGAAATGTTGCTAACTCTTGACTCCCCCTCCATTAGTATACTATTAGGTTTATAGTTAAACTGTAGAGGTTAGCAAAAAAAAAAAAAAAGTCAATATACTAAATTTATCCTTTTGCATATGCGAAAGGACTAAAATAATCCTCCCTCATTTTAATTCTTTGGACGCTTCAACAATGCATCTGTAATGACTGAGAGGAACAAAGACAAATCGACGACTTGGAAAAAGGGCCATCTAGACGACGAAAAAGGTAGAAGGTGGACGACGAAAAATAGAGAAGGCCTTCCATCTTTCCATCGAGTCTTTCTCGTCAGTTCTCTCTTCGTGAGCCTCTCTATTTTGTTAGGATTTCTTCATTTGTGGGAACAAAGTCCGTAGGTACAGTAATAATTCTTTCTTTGTAATATTTGTTCATTATTTATTCATTTCCTTTTAGTTTTTCTTGCAATTTGAAGAAATAATATGCAAAAAAGAAAAAAATTCAAAGCCTTAATTAAACCAAAGAATAGTGGTTGTGAAATACATTTTTAAGCATAAAAGTTGTTAGGTTTTATCTAGCACAGAATCAATGCATTGTCTATGATTAAAATAAATGAATTTAGTTGATTACATTACATTTCATCCTTGAAAATATACATTTTGGATACCAATAGGTAATAAGTTTGAAGTTGTATGTAAAACTTTTATTTCTTTGAAGTGTAATTCTTGTTTTTAAATGAATTTTGGATCAATATGTTTTAAAAATAAATCAAATACATTGTTGTGTGTTTTGCTTACATTACAAAAATGAATTGACTTAAAAAAAAAATGTAATCTAACAGCTATTAGATTATGAAAATTGTTCTAAACAAAATCTTTAATAGTTGTAGTGGGTAGAAATCATTGGAGTGGTAGAATTAATTTTATACTATATGATAGAAGTATATTGTTATTTTTCTAATTTTGTGAATCGGCTAGTAAAATGAAATAATATAAATATTATAAACATACATTATATGAAATTTCATTTCAGATTTGATTTTTTCGCTAAATTAATAAGGAAAGAATTCATTCTTCCAAATTGAAATTCTTTTTTAAATATGTCTGGGGATGTAAAAGAAATTAAAAAATAAATAAAATTAAAAAATTTAATGTAAAAATAATAGAAAGACACTGTCATAGATTTATTTATTAAAATTATTTTAAATTTTAGTTTTTATTATTTTTTATTTAAATATATAAAAGAAATAACAAACACTAATGTAGATTTATTATTAAAATTATTTTAAATTTAACTTTTATTACTTTTTAATTTAAAGTATAAAACAAAAAGCATGTTCAGATATAAATTTATTTATTAAAATTATTTTATATTTTAAAATTTTATTATTTTTTAATTTAAATATATAAAAGAAAAAGCATACGCGTGTGCATGCATATTACTGCTACTAGTCTATTTAAAATATCTTATCTGAATGACGTAAAAGTATGCAATATTTTGGGTAAGTGTACTTTTTAGTCAAAAGAAGCCGTTCCGTTAAATTCAATTGGACTTTTTCACCCTTTTGGCACGAGGAAAACGACAAAATTATGCCAAATAATTTGCACGAGCCCCACACGTAAATAGCTGTGCCCAACTTTTTTGTTTTTCGTTCCCAAAATGCCCTCCGAAGGTTAGGGGGCTCCCTACACTCGTATTTTTTTTTTCAAGTAAATTACATTTACCTGTATTTAATATTTAGGTAATTATAGTTAATACATAGAGCATTTAAAGTTACACTTATCTCCTTTCATTCAAAATATTATTAACAATGACATTTTCTGATAAAATTCATTGTTAAAACTTAACAGAAAAATATTTTTTATCTCTCATCCCCTTACATTTTTGCTAATTTTTTTCGTTTTTTTTATATAAAAATCTTCAAAAAGAAGTAAAAACTAAGTATAAACCAAAATTTTTTGAGAATTTTTGTAAGGAAAATTGGCGAGATATGAGAAATAGAGGGTAAATAAAAAAATCTAAAATTTTACTTAGTTCGACATTTTATATTGAATTTTAATAACTGATTTTATCAAAAAGAAGATTAATGTTAACAATATTTCAAATAAAGGACGTAAATGTAACTTTTAAATATTGTGAGTTTTAAGTGTAATTACTCAAATATTAAAAGGAAATAGGTGTAGTTTACCATTTTGCCTTCTATAATTGCTGCTGAAGTTTATGAAAAATAACTTTATTTCCATGGTAAAAGAAATATTACATATTTGTTTTTTAGATAAATTACACCCAAACCCCTTCAACAGTTGAGTAATTACACCTAATACCCCTCAACATTTGGGTAATTACTCCTAGTACCTCTTAACATTTGAAATTAACAAATACCCCTCAACATTTGGGTAATTACTCCTAGTACCTCTTAATATTTGAAATTAACAAATACCCCTTATTTTGAAATGTTACTAACTCCTGATCCCCCTCCATCAGTATACTGTTAGGTTTCCAATTAAATTGCTGAGGTTAGCCAAAAAAAAAAAAAAATTCAATAGACTAATTTTACCTTTTTGCATAAGTGAGAAGAACTAAAATAACCCTCCCTCATTTTGATTCTTTGGATGCTTCAACAATGCATTTGTAATGACTAAGAGGAACAAAGACAAATCTAGGACTTAGAAAGAGGGCCACTTGGACGATGAAGGAGGCAGAAGGCGGACGACGAAGAATAGAGAAGGCCGTCCATCTTTCCATCGAGTCTTTCTTGTCAGTTCTCTCTCTATAGACCCTTCCATTTCGTTAGGGTTTCTTTATTTTTGGGGAACAAAGCTTATAGGGACAGTAATAATTCTTTCTTTGAATTATTTGTTCATTATTTATTCATTTCCTTTTAGTTTGTCTTGCAATTTTAAGAAATAACATGCAAAAAAAAAAAGCCTAAATTAAACCAAAAAATGGTAGTTGTGAAATGGTTTGCATTAGAAGTTAGGGTAAAAAAAATACGAAATTTGCAAAAAATAACTGCTGCTTATCTTCAATTTGGAAGTTTCAATTTTTCTTTTTCCATTATACATTTGGTCGTTTTTTAGATTGAAAGAAAGAAGGAAAATTGGAATCGTTCTGAAAGGAAATGTCGATCACCTAATTTTTGGGTTATGAGCAGAAAGGAGAATAGTTCACTTACATTTCAACAAATTAAATCTTTCAAAAAAAAAAGTTGAACTATTGACATGTATGTGCATTACAGATGTTTAATAAAATGTCAAACATAAAATTTTTTTGTTTTATACAATAGGAGGAAAATTGGCCTTTTGTCAGTAATTGTTAGTAATTCAATTTATTAAGTTTTTAGTCTTGTCTAATGCATTTATCCTATAGTAGTAATATGTCGCCAAACAACAGTGGAGATAATAGCTCCGAATTGAGGTATTGTAATAGGCACTATAGATATGGAAAAAAGGCAACCATTGGGATATTGGGAAAAGGGCAACCGTTGGCATATCGGAGTCAACGGAAAATCCTGGGAAACTTTATTTTCAATGTACTAAGAGAGAATGTAATTTTTTTTACTTGGTGTACAACTCCACCACTAACGAATGAATTTAGTAAAGTCAAGCGAGTAAATGAAGGGAATGAATCTATGCCTCGTGGTGTAATCAATGAATTTAGAGGGATTTTTACAAGACTCTAGACTTTGGAAGCTAACCAAGCAGTTTTAAAACTTATGCTAGTTTCAATTATGATCATCACATAGATGATTTTTATTGTGCTGATTGCAATTTTAGCAAAAGTAATTTGACTATGGTTTTTAGTACTGCGATTTTTTGTGATAGAAGATTGTACTTATCCTTACAAAATTGACTAGTTTGTAATATGTTTGCGTTCGTAGTATTATGACTTGGAACAGGTTCCTCGACTTTATGTGTTAAGTTTTTAGTATGAATTTATTTTCTATTACTTTAAGATACAATATTATGTTGTTATTTTCAAAATTTGAATAACTTAAAAATATATAGCCCTAATTAAGGAGTAAAATTCAATTGTCATGGAATGTAACCTTAATTCATTTTCATTCTCCATTTTATCCCTTTTTTCTATTTTCATTATCTTCAAATGGACTATGACCTTAATTCATGTGACATTTGTTGTGATATTCCATGTATACCAAAACCTAAGCAAAGCCTACACTAATGCACCACTGTACCAAAACAAAAAAACTTGTGCACTAGCTGGTACATATATACTTGCAAAAGTTATAGTTCCAAACCCATAATTACAAACCCATAATTTCAACTAATTTCAACTATTGAATGAAGTCAGATTGCTAAAGATTGAAAAGTCTGCAATGGAGCTGTTGATGTTTCTGGTGGATGTTTTTAGGCAATTGCTACTTCTGGAGATGCTGCGTGTGGCCTGGCTGCTTGTGGAGCTATTGTTGCTCGTCTTCTGATTGGCTGCAATTTAGTTAGCATACTATTGCTGCTATTTGCTGTTGCTTTGCGCTTCTATTACTAGTGAAGAAAAAAGATGTCATTAAACAAATTTTTATTGGAAAAACAATAATTAAACATGTAATCTTTTAGCTTAACCGGAGCTCATTGGTAGTGCTGAGCTTTTCATTTTTCGTCTTTTCTAGAAATTGGCATCCAGACGCCGCCCAAATGCCAACTCAGGTCTAGTTTTTTCATCTACCTTTTAGTCCTTATTTGAGTCTTTAATCTCTCTTTTGTGTATTCCTAGTATTTTCTTTGCTTTTTGTTCTTTTTTCTGCAGCAATAGATGAATTCCTATAAGTAACGCAAAACTATATCAAAACAGATGAGATAATAAGAAATACTAGTTGAAACCAAGAAGAATTTGAGCTAATGATTACACTTTCAAGTGCAATCCACCCCCTAACTTACTTATTGCTAGTCCTTAGCGATATTTTATTTAGTAATCAAAATAAACTATCTAACCTAGTTTCTCTTTTCGTTGGAAACACCACTGCACTTAGCAACGTGGCAAGCCTTTTAAACCCCTAGGTTCCCCCAGTAGACGAGTGAAGTCTCGTGAGGTTTTGCAATGAATCTACCCACAAAATTCTAAAATTAGGTTCCTAAGTTTGATATTAAACATTTAAATGGACTCCTGATTGAATTTTAGTAGCAAACAAGTTACAATATTCAAAAATCCAATAAACTCCTTTTTACATTGGTGTAGCTTAATCACTCTCAATTGTCCCAAATCAAATGCATCAACTAATATCACCTATGTGAACCAAATGTCAAGTATAGCCTAAACAGCAGTTTCGATTCCAAATCTCACTTAAGGTGTTCACTCAATCAAAGAATTTACTCTAGAATAGATTTCACTCATGGTTCAATCAAGAATGCAAAGCAAATTAAACATTGAACCTATTTAAGACATGAATGAAAGAAATTTAAAATATTTGAGTGTAGTTTCATAGGAAAATGTATTTATACTTTTATCAAGATAATTTTACTCAACATACACACGAGTCTCATTAATGTTCTTACAGATGCTATTCACCTAGAGTCAATTAGGTCTTTTACAGGGTTGTAACTTAGCCATGGGGTGTTGGGCTAATAAAAGAAAGATAAGGAAATCAAAGTGCAATATCATGGGAATTAAATGTAAGGTGCATTACTTCCTCCCCCCCAACTTTTTCTTTTTCACTTCCTTTCATACTACATTGAAGAACCAAACTCTAAAGCTTTATTAATTATGAGTTTTTTTTTTTTTTTTTATATATATATGTGTGTGTGGGACTAATGATAAAGACTTTATGAATTATAATGTCCCATTATTTTTTTTTCTTTTTTAGAAAGCTCATATAACTCTTCTTCTTCTGCCATTCTATTTTTTCCCTCTTTCCCTTTAATTACTTTGCTCAATTAGATTGCACTAGAATCCCAGGACATGCAAGGGTTAGCTTACCTAAGCAATTGAGATCAAGGGTTATATTCATTATGGTTAGAAAAAAGAAAAAAAATTTTATAAAATTTCATTTTTTTTGGGGGGCTTCAAATTAGCTCTTAGGATAGTGTATTGAAAGAAGGGGTATAGGCTTCAAAAATTCCAAAGATGACCTAACATCACTCTAAAGGTTATAACATCCTTTAGAGACATTAAATTGACTGTGTGCGCCAAGCAAAATATCTTGTACGTGTAATACCAAAGCAAACCAATGTTTATAAGGCTAATAAAAAAAATTGCAAGATGAAAGAAAAATATAAAGATTTAATGTAATCCCTCATATAAATAAGATAAGGCTCTAAAGCTCATTGAATATAAGGTTCATTAATCTCCACCTACGCTTTGACATACTTAGACAACTAATTCTTATGAGGTTTATTCTTTAACACACTTTCATTTCAACAATATCAAATGCCAGGTTCTTAACGTGCTTCGAAAGGTTTAATTTCATTTTGAATTTTATTGCTTATCTAAGACTGAAACTGATCCATTTATCTTTCTAAAAGTTAATATAAACTCAATACTAATTTACAATTATGTTGATATTTTAACTATATCTCCAATCAAGTCTCTAGGTTCATACTTTGCCTTAATTTGGAAAAAAAAAAATTCATGCATCCTTATGCTACCATGTAGTCACCTCCCAACTTTATATGCACATTGTCCCCAGTGTGCTAAAGCTAAAGTGTGTAGGTCTGTAGTGTGCATGAGAGCATATAAAGGCAACAAATATCTTGATAGAGAATAGGAATAAGTTACCAATAAATGCCAATAGTGTTTCTTTTCCATCCCAAATATAACTTACCAAAATTAAAATAATGATCTGCTTGGCAAACGATGTAAGAAGAAGAAACAGTAGAGTAATATTACCATATGAGTATGATAAGCTAGGGTAAGTTAAAAAGTGAGGTAAAAAGTAAAAGTGACTAGGAAATCCTCCTCCTCATCACCATCGAACTCAGCTATAGGAGCATCCTCCCAAAATACAGCCTCATACTCTATTGATTCTTCCCTATCATCATGAATGTTACATCGCCTGTAGATCTTATGGGGTAAGCCAAAGAAACAAGTATGGGACCTAGGACGTGGGGGTCCACAAATGAAACGATCATCTCTCCATGAATCCAAGGCTATTGATGCCTCCTACTCATCTATATCCTTCATCAGATTGTAGAACAATGTGAAATCAATAACCATCCTTCCCCAAGTGCTGTAGGATTTAGCATCCCTCATATCAAAATCAACAAAGTAGAGGTTATCAATGTCTTTGAATTCTGATATGTCTGTATACCTGATCTTGCAATTATTATTCAATTACGTATTATGATGCATGCATTCCCCATGAAGAATATAACTAAACAAAAACACAGAATATAGTTCTAAAAAAACAAAGAAAGAAAGTATGTAGTTATAAAGATTACAGACCCAATGTAAAATCAAACATGCCAAGTCTAGGAGTTTAAAGTTATAGTACCTAAAGTAACATCTCATAGTACACATAGATAGGAAAATAGAGACAGAACGATAGTGAATGGTACTAACACCTGTCATTGTGGTAGAGGAGGTGGAAATGATGCCCCTGGGCCAAAATTATACTCATGGATACTCTGAAGGACTCTTGAATTTTCATCTTCAATGACTTCCATATGGGACATTCCATTCATCCAGCCTTGCAATCGCTTCACTTTGGCTTGTTAACATGTCCAAGAGCTGATGGTTTGTCACTTCTCCTTCCTCTTCATTTTCCATTACATGAGAGCTACTGCTTGATTCAAAAGATAGACATGTAGTTTTTTCTTTTCCTAGTGGGTCCTTGTGGGTGTGATCTATTGAAGGATAGATAATTAATCGGTCCTTCAGGTTGGGTTCGTTAAAGGTTATCTACTATGGCTGCTCTTTGTTTAATGAAAATCTAAGTTAACATTCCCCCGAAAGGTATTCCACCCTACCACCTAAGGTGCTTAACAAAATCATTTAACCCATTCCATAAGAATTGGGTAAGTCAATACTAGCCTTAATTCCTATAGTATACAAAAGCTCAGCTCTCTTTTCACCACATTCTGCAATTCTATGTATTGGGATCAAGTTGTGACAACTGAACATGTGTAACGGCCAATAACGATCATTGATGTCAGAGGCTCTCACTTGGCCAGCTTGTGGCCATTCTACCTCTCCCATTAATACCTCTGCACTCACTCTATTTAAGCAGATATGATCCCGAGGCATAAACGGATCTTGTGGAAAATTAAAATGAGGGAGGTTGAAGAGTTCAACAAAAGAATTGGGTGTAACTTTAATGTTCTAACCCCTCACATAGCTTAGTATTTCATAGCCTTTTTCTTTTTCCTCCTTTGATGGAATTAAATTATAACAAAACAAAAGTGGCAAAACTAAAGCCACCTATGATCACTAAAGTTTTAACACCACCCAAAGTCATTTCTCAAAAACATTCCAATTCCTATTTCCGTTCAACTATAACCAGTCTATTATCCAAAAATCTATCAAATTCAATCTCCGCTATTAAAGACCTAAACCTACAGTGGTCGTAAATATGAGAAGAACTAGCTCATCTAGCGGGTATTTTTTGGGGACCCATAACTATTTGCAAAAACAAAACTAATACAAGAATCAAACTTAATCAGATCAAATGAAGTTTATTTGCAAATTTTGTTTAAGAAGAAAAACTTTTCAAGTGATGAGAATATGTGGCCAAAAAAAAAAAGATTTTCAAAATCAGTGATTAGATTTGAGAACCATTACTTTGTGACAATTCCTAAGTCCACCCACAAATGGTGGCCCAATCTTTTTTGCTAACATTACAAAGCTCTCATCACTATTCTCCATCATTCAACTTCACAAAATCAAAAAGCCGCACACTCGGGTTTTTACCAAACAACTATGTTGAAGAACAGAAAAGACTTCACAGGCGAGTTTTCGTAGTGCCTTCGAAGATTTCATGGAAGGAAAACATAAGTAAAGTGCAAAAAATCTTACCCAAGTGAAAATCAGCAAAGAATCCTTGAAGAACTTTGAAGAACACATGAAGAACATGAATTTTGCACAAATATTTAGTTCCTTGAGATTTTACGGTCAAACATCCCCTAAATCATAAGAATAGAGTAGATAGAGGATGGGTCACTAGATTTTGGCTGAAAATGGCCAAAAAATGATCGAATAATGCTTGGTTTTAGATAGAGTGTGTGTGGGAGTAAAGAAAAGGTAGAGAGAACCATGCATGAACATCCAAAAGTGTCTAAACAAAGCACTTAAGGCTACCATCTAGTGCACTGTGTTCGGATGCCAAACCTATGTCCAAATGCCTGGAAGGAATAATGGGCTTGAATTGGGATTACCAAATGGCTTCTAGATGGTGTCCAAACACGGGAACCCCTTTAGCTTGTTTTCATTCTTTTCCTCTTTTTCCTAGTCCAATTTGATTGGGTCTTTGAATTCATAATCAAAATCCTAATTAAAATCTAAAGAAAACTAATGTACAATAACATATTTTGAGGTTTCAAGAACGATTTAGTCAAATGGTGGGGGATCTTGAAGATCCCACATCTCAATTGAAGCCATTAAATTCTCAAAGTAAGGTTTTAGATGATGCCCTTGACTGTAAAGTGGTCCTTATTCCTTAGATTTTCTATCTCAGTCGCTCCATGTTCAAATATATGGTGGACAATGAATAGACCTACCCATTTGGATTGAAGCTTTCTAGGAAATAAATGAATATAGGATCAGTGAAGTAAGACCTTTTGTCTTTCGTAAAATGTCCGTCTTGCAATATGTTTATTGTGGAGAACTTTCATTATTTCCTTTGCAATCCTCACATTTTGATAAGCATCACTTATGAGCTCATCCATTTCTAAAAACTGTAGTTTACGGTGAAGTCCTGCCTCGTCAATGCTAGCATTAAACTGTTTAATAGCCTAATAGGCCTTGTGTCCTAGCTCAACAAGAAGATGGCATGGTTTTCCATAAATTAGCCTATATGGTGACAACCCTAGGATTGTTTTATATGCGGTACAATATGCACATAGAGAATCTAGTAATCTCAAAGGCCTATCCAGGATTAACCATTTTCTCTAGGATTTGCTTTATTTCTCTGTTTGCGAGCTCTACTTACCCACTTGTTTGTGGGTGGTATGGGGTGCCCAGTTTATAAATTACATTATATTTGTGCACAACCACACCCATTGGCTAGTTGCAGAAGTGTTTACAACCATCACTGATGATGGCATGAGAAAATCTAGAACGAGAGAAAATATTCTCATGCAAGAACTTAAAGACTACTTTGTGATCATTTATTCTTGTGGCTATTGTTTTAACCCACTTAGATACATCATCTACACCAATGAGGATGTATTCATATCCATTTTACATAAGAAAATGACCAATATAATCAATACCCTAACAATCAAATACTTCCAATACAAAAATGGGGTTAAGGGGTATCATGTTTCTCCTGGTAAGACTCCCTAATCTTTGATATTTGTCACAGAAGTACAATACTTCTGTACGTCCTTAAATAATGTTGGCTAGTAAAAACCACACTGTAAGATTTTTGCTAATGTCTTTGAAAAAGATAAATGACCACTACATATGTGATTATGATAAAACTGAATGATAACTAGGATCTCCTAGTTAGGAAAATGTCTTTTAACCATTTGGTCAGGACAATATTTAAAAAGGTATGGATCGTCCCAAAAGAATACTCTTACATTCCTTAGAAATTTTTTGTAATC
This sequence comes from Vitellaria paradoxa, assembly GCA_019916065.1. NCBI lineage: Eukaryota > Viridiplantae > Streptophyta > Magnoliopsida > Ericales > Sapotaceae > Vitellaria > Vitellaria paradoxa. Next base: position 25,705,874 of record CM034241.1, on the reverse strand, counting down.
CTCTAATTTCCAATTCTCTAGCATTTTTCCTATCACCAAGTAATTTGCAATGTCAACATACCATGAAGGTGGTATTAGTGAAACTGCAAATACATTAAATAATCACTCATCAGAGAAACTATCATTAATTTGAATTTCATCTTTGAGATATGCTCCCTCTGGTAAGCGTGACAGCTGATTAGCCATTATATTCTCCACACCTTTTGTCTCTTATCTTTAGATCAAATTCTCGCAGTAGCAAAATCCATCAAATCAATCGAGGTTTAGTTTTAGGCTTGGTCAATAGATATTTCAGAGCAAAATGATTTGTGAAGATGATCACCCTTAACCCTATGAGGTAAGATTTGAATTTTTCTAGTGCAAAGACAATAACTAGTAGTTTTTTCTCTGTAGTTAAGTAATTTCATTGGACATTGTTTAGTGTTTTACTTGCATAATAAATAACATGTGGCTTCTTTTCCTCCCTCTGTCCTAACAAAACACCTATAGCATGGTCATTGGCATCGCACATAAGCTTAAAGGGCAATGATTAATCAGGAGAATGTAAAATGGGTACTATTGTTAAGTAATCTTTCAGTTTGTCAAACGTATCTTAACACTCTTATGTCCATTTAAAGGGTACATCTTGAGTTAGTAAGTGACACAAGGGTTTTGAAATAGCATTGAAAGATTGTATAAAACGTTGATAAAAATTGGCATGCCCCAAAAAAGAACGAATGTCTTTAACATTGTGTGGGGCTGGAAGTTTTTGAATTGGCTCAACCTTTGCTTGGTCTACTTGGATTCCTGACTTTGAGATGATGTGGCCTAGAATGATTCCTTTTGTTACCATAAAATGGCATTTTTCCCAATTCTATATGAGGTTCTGTTCTTCATATCGTGTTAGTACTTTCTCCAAGTTCTCTAAACGTTGTTGGTATGGATCATTGTCACTGAGAAGTCATCTATAAATACTTCAACGATGTCCTCTACCATTTCATTGAAGATGCTAATTATACAAAATTGGAAAGTAGCTGGTGTGTTACAAAGGCCAAAGGACATTCGTTTATATGCAAAGGTACCAAAAAGACAAGTAAATGTGGTCTTTGCTTGGTCCTCTAAAGCTACCTCAATTTGATTGTACCCTGAGTAACCATCTAGAAAACAGTAATAGGCATGACCAGCTACTCTTTCTAAGACTTAATCAAGAAAAGGTAATAGAAAGTGGTCATTTCTAATGACTGCATTAAGCTTTCGATAGTCGATGCATATTTTCCACCTAGTTTGAATGCAAGTAGGCACTAGCTCATTATTTTTTTACGAACAATAATCACCCTAGCTTTCTTTGGTACCACTTGTGTAGGACTTACCCATTTAAAATTGGAAATAGGATAAATAATACCCACATTAAGAAGTTTAAATACCTTTGCTTTTACTACATCTTTCATATTAGATTGAGACGCTTTTGCATTTGTCTCACTAGTTTTGCACCTTCTTCCAAATAGATGTGATGAGTGCAAAGTAGAGGGCTCATGCTAGTCAAGTCAGCAATAGTACATCCTAAAGTTTTTCCATGGTTTTTCAATAGATTCAGTAGTTCCTGGGACTTTATGAGTTTAGCTAAAATCACAACAGGGTAGGTCTCATTATTACCTAAGAATGCATATTTTAGATGTGTGGGTAATGGTTTCTTTTTAGCTTCGGGGCTTTGATTTGAGATGATTCTTCCCTCTTTTGTAGTGGCTCAACTTTCTCAAAGGGAGGTATCCATTTAACCACTAACATGATCGAGCTCACCTCAAGCCATTCAAATACTAACTCCATGACTTTTTTTTTTTTCAATTTCTCCTTCTACTTTCTCTTCACTGAGACAAATTGCTTGTTCTAGTGGATCTTGATAAAATTCACAGTCCATGTAATCTTGAACAGTGGTCTCTACTGCATTTATAACATAAACTTCTAACACCTCCCTTGGTTTTTTAGTCACAATAAAAATATTAGTTTCAAAAGTGATTTTTTCGAAGGATAGTTTCATTTGACAAATCCTACAATTTATTAAAGCATTAGAAGTTACTAGGAATGGTCTTCTAGGTATAACTGGTGTCTAGTTTGGAGCTGACATATTAGTTAGAGGTTAAGTATTGAGAATGAGAAAATCAACAGAAAAGCAAAACTCCTCAACTTTGAGTAATTCATCTTCTAGTATTCCACATGGAATCTTAACTGATCTATCTGCTAGTTGTAGAATTATTCGCATAGATTTAAGCTCTCTTAAACCCAGTTCTTAGTAAACTAAGTAAGGTGATAGATTGATACTAGCTCCTAAATCAAGGAGTGCCTAATCAATGAAATGGTCCCCAATACAATAGGAAATCGTACGACATCTTGGGTCCTTATACTTCGGGGGAGTGCTACCTTGTAAAATTGCACTCACTTATTCAGTTAGAAATGCCTTCTCCTTCAGTTTCAGACCCTTCTTCACAATACAAAGTTCTTTTATGAATTTGGCATATGAGGGTATTTTTTTTATAGCATCAAGTAGAGGTATATTTATTTCAACTTGCTTAAACACTTCCAACATTTCCACCGCTTGTGCTTCCTTCTTCAGTTGAATGAACCTTTAGGGAAATAGTAGCTTAGGAACATACTTCTTAGTGGGTGCCACTGGTTCAGTTTTATCTTTCTCCTTCTCTACTTCATTTTCATTTTTTGATTCATCTTCGTTCTTATTTAAAGCTTGTGCTTCATTGGGTTTTTCTATTTTGTCTTCATTTTCCTCCATCTGCTCATTTCTAAGCTTAGTTTCCCTAAAAGGAATGGTCTTATCCATAATCTTCCCGCTCCTAGGCATGGTAATGGATTACACCTGTTCATGATTCGTAGATGCTAAGGAAGAGGCTTCAACTTAGTTACTTTAAGCATTAGGGTTTGGTCGAGGTTGAATAGGAAATTGACCTTTTACTTGTGTGCTCAAACTTTAAGTGATAGAAGTCAACTAACTCTTAATATCATCTAGTGTTTTGTTGTTCTGTGTTCATAATGTAGATTGTGCATTTGTAAATTGTTGAAGTTGATATTCCACGAGCCTTCTTAGAGGGAGAACACAGTTATGTTGTGGTGATCCGATATTCTGCTGTGGTCTAGGATATTGGAATGGAAGTTTAGGAATTGGAGGTGGATGTACAACAACATACTGCTAAGCTACTGGTGGTCCATTATTCTTCCAATTCAAATTAGAATTGCCCCTCCAATTCTGATTAAAGTTATCAGGGCATGGGTTCCCCCTCAATTCTAGTCCTTGAAATTATTGACAGAATGGATTAACTACATGAACTGGAAGTTCAACAGTTCATTTAAGAATAGTTTCTCCATTAGCTAGCTACAACTGGTTCTTAGATAATTGGAGCTTCTTTCTTGATTTTCAATGTTTCATTTTCTTAGGGTACAGTAGCTGACCTTATTTTTAAATCATCAGTTTAGGAAAGATGATGCACTTCCCTATTATTGTTAGTTACTATCCCAATTGATTGAGTTCCAAAAGCTTTCTATGTTCGAGTATTCTTTACTAGGAACTCAAAGTATTCATACATTTCTTCTGCCATTTTATCATGTAGCCCTCTATTACACATATTTGTACAAACTATTTAAGTTTTGGAGTTAAAAAGTTATGGAACTAACTACTTATTAGCAACAACTCTAAACCATGATATGGACAAGAATAAATAAGAGCTTTATATCTCTCCCAACATTGATAGAAAGTTTCTTCAGGTTGTGGTGAAAATTTTGAGATTTGATGCTGAATAGCATCAATTCTATGAAGTGGGAAGAATTTTTTCAATAACTTTGCCTCTATTTCATCCCAAGTGCATATAGAATTTGGTTGTAAAGATCCGAACCATCTAGATGCCTATTGTGTAATGAGAATGGGAAAAGTTTCAACAGGGCAAGATCTAGAGGGCAGCTCAGATCTCTAACGATAGTACAGATATTTCAAAATTGTTTCAAATGTTCATATAGATTTTCTGAATCTAACCCATGAAAGGTAGGTAAAAGTTAAATCACTCCGGGTTTAAAACGGAAAGGCCTTTGATTTTTGGGCCAAACAACGCAAGATTCAGGTGTTTGTCTCTATTGTTGGACCTGATCTCTCAATCTTACAGGCACTGCTCGAGCTTGACCATTGTTGGCTCTTAGAATTACTTCATCTGCAGTATTAGCTTCATTAGCTTCACCCTCCATTTTTGGTGTAGTGGATGATAAAGTAGATGAAGACAGATTTACTATTAGGTCAAAAGGTGCAAAAAGAAGGTTCACAAACTCAGAACTCCTATGTCTGCCTGATTCTCCCCATTCCCTAGCACTCATAAACTAAAAAGAGGAGTTCTTTAAATGTTGGCATTTAGACAGTGTCCAAATGCTAGAAGAAAGAAGGACATTTAAAAAAAAAAAATAGGAATAACCTAAAGCTTCCCTAAAGAATCAAACTAAATTACCCTAATAATGGTGCCAAAAACTTAATCGCTTCACAAATGTGCAGTTAAACCTAACTCTCAAGTATAAGGGTGTGTGGTGTAGTTTTACCTATTAAGACTAAGATTGTAGCCACAAGGAAACTAGATCAAACCCTAGGATTACTAAGTTATTCTAATCTACTATTCTTCTTTGAAAGCAATAAAAGTAAAATCAAGTTTAGTTTTGATGAGATTTTAATTACCATTACTAAACAATGAATTTAAATGGCAAAAATTAATTTAACTTAAAAATAAGCACTCAAAATAACTCTAACCTAAGTACAAAAATTGTGGGATTAATAAAAACTAGAGTTTTAAATGAATAATAAACGACTTAATCTAACCTACAAATCCAGGTGGATATTTTATTTCCATTCTAGATGTGATAAAAAGATATCATCGTTAAAATGTTTACTCCGGATTCCTTTTCAATGATTTCAAAGTATGAAAAAAGTTTTAATCAAGCAAATGTCATCAGTGATTTCGTCGAAATATGGTTGAGGCCATGAGTTTTCAAAAGATTAAAGGGATGTCAGCAGTAATTTCTATGAAATATGGTGGAGATTGCTTGTTTCTGAAAGTTTTGAAAAACAAAAGAATAAGAGAATCTGGAAAACACTAGATCTGATCTTTATACTTTTAAAGTGTTAAGAAAGTTTTAATGATACGTGGGTAACAGGGATTTTAAAGAAATATGATTAGGCATATAAGTTTTCAAAGGTTTTGAAAAATAAAAAATTGATTTAGGAAAGTGATTACACTTGAAAAGTGTAATCATAAACCTTGATTTTTATGTTAATTCTGATAATTTATGTTTTAATATGTTTATTTTAGTTTAATTTTATTTATTTATGTTATTTTGTTCATCCATGCAGGTTTTAGTAGAAAATACACCAAAATAGCTTGTTGGAACGAGATACATGCCCAATTTTGACTTAAAAGAAGTTCCAAAAATTAAAAGTGGTCTTCAGCAAAGTTGTAGTGGATGTCTCAAGCTTTTTAGAAAGCTATTATGGGACAAAATTGGAGTTCGTTTGGGCCTTGAAAGATTGCTTAAAGTCAAGGCTAGAAAGTTAGACAAATCCTAATCACCGTAGGATTTGGGGCATATCTTAAGTTTCTAAGATCTAATTAAGGTGATTCAAAAGCCCAAAGTCAACTACACATTCTTGGCTACAACTTTCGTGGAAAGACAAGTCCAAAAGAAGTCTCCATCTACCGCAAAATCAGCTTAAAAAGTTACACAATTCGGAATTCTTTAGATGATTCAGCACGACACCCTATCAGTATTTTGGCCATATCTTTTTGGTCACAACTCCGATTGATGCAATTCTTTTTAAGTTGGAAAGAAGACTCAAAGGGTATAACTTTCATGTTGGAGCCAAAGATTGAATCTATGGTTCGAACACCCCCACGGGCGGCCCACATCACAACGGGTAACATGCACAGAAAATTAAGTTAGGGTTTAGGTTTAGGCTTTATATATTGTTGTTCTTTCAGCCATCAAAGAGGACTTTTTCTTCTTTATAGTTTTTAGATTTAGTTTTTCATCAGTATAGGTTAGTTTAAAGAGATTTTTGTGGCTTCGTTTTATGGATTCAAGTTCGTGAATACTTCAACATATTATAAGTTCGTTTTGTACTTCATTAATGGAGTTCATTTTCTTTTCGCTTTCTCATTTTATTTACTATTTTATTATTCATTCAACCCATCAATGATGGGTGGATCTTTATTTGAATGTTGGATGTGATCGAATCCAAGCATGCAACATAAAAGTTACGTGTTAGGGTTCTTGTTTTCTAAACCTACTTTCTAATGTTTTCAAGACCTTCGAAAACTTGTGTAGTTGATCATATTTCCTTGAAATCACTGATAACTACAAAAGATTATAACTTTCTTAATACTTTGAAAACAAACGAAATAGATTTAGATATGTTTTCTGATTTTCTTTTTCTTTTGATTTTCAAAGTCTTCGAAAACGTGTATCCTTGATCATATTTTGTCGAAATCCCTGATGATGTTATATGATTAAAACTTTCTTTATATTTTGAAATCAAAGAAAAGAAATCTAGACCAAAGAATGTTTTCAAGATGATATCTTTCTAATTTTATTTATCCTAAATGTGATTTTAAAATTGTGGTTTGGAAATTAAAGCCTTCACGATGAAATTTTTTCAGTTTACTTTTCCTAAACGTGAGCTGTAAACCGAGATAATAATTACATCCAAACAAGAGAATAAGGTGTTTACCCAAATTTGTAGGTTGAATCAAGATCTTAAATTATCTTGAATGCATAGTGTTATTGTTTTTAGTTTAATTTAATTGTTGCAATTTAGTTTATTTATTTAGTAGTTAGTAAATCAAAACTTTTCAAAACCTAAAATCAATTTTTTCTTTTCCTGTTTTTAAAACGAAATTAGTAGGTAGAAGAACTTAGAAAACCCTAGTGTTCAATCTCAAAGTTCCCTGTGGATTTGATCTCAGTCTCACCGAGTTAAAACTACACCGCACACTCTTGCACTTGGGGGTTAGTTTAGATGCAATATTTAGACACGGTCAGAAAGCAAAAACTCTAACATACAAGTTTTATGTTGTATGCGTGGATCCATTCACATCTACCAATCAAACAAGAATCCACGCATCTTTGATGGGTTAAATCAAATATATATCAACACTAGCATGCTAAAAAGAAGAATAAAACATAAAATAAAAGAGAAGGTTAGGAAAGCAAACTCCATTGAAATGAAATCAGTAATATAGCATCAAAGAACAGTTGCGTAGTTGAGATTTTAATCCAAATTTCTTTTCAAAACTCTTTGAAAACTAAGGAAAAACATTTAGAAAACTAACCTAGAATGTGTAAACGACTCTCCAAAAGTCTAATACAGTAAGGGTATTTATAGAAAAGCCTAACAAAACCTAAAATTAAAGTCTCAGGGACGCTATGTCCAAACACCAGGGCTGCCGTAAAGATGCTAAAAGGTAATGCTAAGTTTTTTTTTCCTCATCTTTTGGACTTTCTAGGTTCTAGAGATTGGCATCCTAACGCTATCCAAATGCTAGTGCAAGTTTGGTCTTTTCATCTTCTTTCTGGTCCTCATTTGATTCTCCATTCTCTCTTATTCTTATTCTTAGTGCTTTATTTGCTTTTGGTTCATTTTTCTATAGCAACAGATGAATTTCTATAAGTAACACAAAACCATATCAAAACACATGAAATAATAAGAAATACTAATTGAAAGCAAGATGAATCAAAGCTAATGATTACACTTTTTAAGTGCAATCAATAATCTTTTTAATAACCCTTTTGACAATCCTCGGGGTTATTCCGTAGGTCCAAAAAACCATTGGTAGCACTTCAATCCACTTCCCTTTATCAGCTTCAAGCTTCTTTCTAATTTCATTAAAAATAGTCTTGTTGGATGTCTCAGTTTGTCTATTGCTTTGAGTGTAGGCAAAAGATGAATAAAAGTTCTTGATCCCATACCTTGAACAATATTTTCTAAATGGAAAGCTATCAAACTATGTTCTATTGTCAAAAATAAATATTTGAGAGATGTCATACCTTATGATGATGTTCTTCTAAATGAATCAAATGGTGTCGGCATCTTTAATGTGGGCTAAGGGCTCTACCTTCACCCATTTTGTGAAATAGTCTGTGCTGAACACCAACCATTTTCTGTTTTAAGTAGCAATAGGTAGAGGTCTAACTATGTCAAGACTCCACTGTGCAAATGGTCATAGGCTAATTAAAGGACTAAGCTTCCAAATAGGTTGACGTGGGATGGAAGAGAACTTCTGACATTTTTTACACTTCTAAACATAGGCTTAGGCATCTTTGCTCATTTGTGGCCACCAATATATACCTGAGTGATAGCTTCGTGTCTCAAGGATTTGCCCCCTGTGTGTGCTCTGCAGACCCCTTCATGTATCTCATAAAGAAAATTTTGAATTTTATCAAGGTGAATACAAAGAAAAAATAGGTCTAAGAAATACCATCTGTACAACTTTTACTTAGGAGAGAGCCAGAATCTTGTCGCTTTTATCTTGAGTTTCCTTATTTGTACTTTGGTGAGAAACCATCCTTATGATAAGCAAATATTGGATCCATCCAGCAGGGACTTTAAGTAATGCAACTTGCTTTTTCAGTTTTTGTGACACTAAGCATTTCTAACACTTCCAAAAACACTGTGTTAGTAAGCCTAGTGTGAGAAGAAGTTGCCAATGTTGCCAAATTGTCAACATAAATGTTGTGGTCTTTTCCAATCAGCTCAATTCTAGTAACATTAAAGCCCTTCATTTTCTATTTGGAAAGAGCTAAGTACTCTTCCATTCTTTTATTTCGTGCTACATACTCCCCTTTCAATTGGTTAGCCATAAGCTGAGAGTCTGTCTTAATCAGAATATTCCAAGCAAAGAGGCATCGGGAAATATCTAGCCTGGCCAAAAGTGCTTCATGCTCGGTGATTGTACAGTAAAAAGTACAATCATAAGCTTTAATTTGAGAATTGCTATGCAAATTATTATACTAAATGAATGGAAATGTAAATTCTCTTGCAATGATGAAGGCTGTATGTGATTTGCAAGTAATTGAGCATAAAATGCTAGAAAAGAGGACCAAAATAAACCAACTAAGTAAGTAGTTCGAACACATGTTCGGACCGCACTTGGTTCAAACCATAGTTTTAACCACAAAAGGTGCAGGAGCTAGAAGAATAGAAAAATCTTCTAAGTGTCACAACTTGGTTCGAACCTTTGTTCAAACCATATGATGTTTGAACCCTGGTTAGAACAACAAAGTGGCAGAAACATCTCAAGGTAGAAAAAAATTCTAAATGTGAAGATTTGGTTCGAACATTAGCTCAAACAAGAACCTACTCTAACATTCATTCCATCAGTAAAAGAGGGAACATAGCTTAGCTAGAGAAAAAAGTTGAAGTGTAGGAAGATGGTTTGAACCTTTGTTTGAACTATAATTTGTTTGAAACATTGTTCAGTCAATAGAAGGCATGCCAAGGTCCAGATGAAGAAAAATGCCCAAGTCCCAAAAAGCTGTTCGAACCAGATTCTTGTTCAAACAAACCTATATTTCAGGAATTTTTGTAATTCAGTTATGATTGGAAAAGGTATTTGAGTATTTTTGTTTTTTATTATAAATATATAAGAGCAAGGTCATTTGGGGGAGCCCATTTCATACTTACATTTCCGTTTTAGAGATTTCCATTATAGAGAGAGAATTTAGAGAGAGAAAGTAGATCAGGGAATTGTTGTTATTGAATTTTACTTCAGAATTTGAATTCATGGATGAAATTTACATTACTTTATTGATTTTCATTCCAATTATGAGTGAGTAGCTATTTCTTCTTGGATTCAAAGCAAGGATATTGTTGGATTGTATGGATTTTAAGGTAATGAGTTTTAGTGTTCTATCTCTTAATTGTTTGATGTTTAACTTATGTTGATTTAAATTCCTTGTTGATTTTGAGGTTGAAATTCAATTGAATTCTGATTTGTATAGTTTATGAATCTTTTATATGAATTTTTATTTAAAATTTTCATGCATTCTTAGAGGATTTGTATGGAAATTGCTGATTTAGATTTCATATGTAAGAATTATAGATTATGCACATTGGATGTTTGATTAAATTCTCAACCAAGAAATTATACTTAAACTTCTATTCAATTCGTACATAGGTTGTTCCAACGTGGTTTTCACATATAATATCCTCCAATCTACACTTATAGATGCATTGAGTATTGTAGCTCCTTAGAATTCATATAATTCACTATATCACTTGTTTTAGATCCAAGGTTTTTATTAATTTGATTGAATTATAACTCAAATCAAATCAATTTCTATCATTCACTGTGAGATCAATTTTCATTTAAAACTTTTCCAAAATTGTTCTATTTATTGATTTTTACTTAAGGCTCTTTGTGGACACGATCCGGTACTTACTGGTTATTGTGCTTCAATAGACACCCTACACTTAGGGTCGAGCCAATGTTGATTAACATTTGGACAAGCAAGCATTTTTTACGCTGCTGCTGAGGAGTTTTAAGCAACAGTAAATGGACTTTTGGGAAGCTTAAGCGGATTGATACTCACCACCATTTCGAACAATAGATTGCACACATGTTGGGTAATCTTGTTCTATTTTATTTTACTTTCATATTGGTTAGATTTTTCTTTTATTGAAATAAGCTAATGGTAGTAAGCACTTATAAATTGCCTGTGCTTATGGATTTGTTACATCTTGTGCATACATCTTAGATCTGGTAGGATTGTTCAGTCTATTTTGCATCTAAGACCTCCACCTATGGAGGAATTCATAGAGTTTTCACTGACTTTATCATTCACATCATCTGAACCACGATCACCCTCATCTTTTGTCTCTATTGATTTGGCATATCTGATCGAGAATTTGGCAGCTAACAATGGTCCAGATGGCCTTGATGCTATTATACTTTTATATGCATGACCTTTGAGGGAACTATTGCATCCTGCATGACAAACTACCCCTTCTTGCATTATCCTTCCCCTAAACCAAAGGAATTTTACTTTCAAGCCTAGCACAATACAATTGTTACCCATATTTCATGGCATGGATTCAGAAAATCCATATACATATATGAAGGAATTTGAGGATGTGTGCGCCATATACATGGATTAAAATGTAAGTGAAGACACTATACGGTTGTGGTTGTTTCTATTTTCATTGAAGGACAAAGCCAAAAAATGGCTCAATTCCTTAAGAACTCGCTCCATTGGCACATAGAGGGAAATGTAAGTGGAATTTTTGAAAAAGTATTTTCCTACTCATAGAATATTGATGATGCAAAAACAAATCATGAATTTTGCATACAATCGGGTAAGACATTCTTTCATACATAGGAAAGGTTCAAGGATTTGTATAATGCATATCCTCATCATGGGTTTCCAATTTGGCATTTGTGCAGTTTCTTTTATGATTCTTTGCCATCTAAATTTAAACAATTAGTGGGTTCCATAAGTAATGGTCAGTTTCTTGATAAGTTTACTAAGAAAGCTTATGAGTTTTTCGAGGAGCTAGCTAAATATACTTAGGCTTGGGAAATAACATCACCTGCACATTTAGAGTCTAGAGGAGCACAAGCACAACCTGATGGAAGGATAATTTGAATGAGAATAATGATCTAAGTGCTAGGATAGCTGCTCTTACTCAAAAGGTGGAATCATTAGAAACTAAGAAAGTAAATGTGGTTAGCAAGAGGAAAGTAAGATATGTTATATGTGAGGTGTCTAATCATAGTACAGATGATTATCCCCCTGTGCTAGCTTTTAAAGAAGTCTTATATGGGCAAACTTCAAACACTAACACCTCACATACCTTCCCTAAGCAATACCAAAGTCAACCCTATGCTCAGTTAGGACCATTTCCACTTCCTAATCAGTATCATCTTGGGTTGAGAATCATCCCAACTTCTCATGAAGAAATGATTAAGTTATACACCATATCCTTCACAATTCAACTTGAAACCTTCTCAAGGTCAAGCCAAAGGTCCATCCTCTATTTCTTTCTATCCTCAATATAGGAAGTCTCTATTAGAAGACACTCTTCTGCAATTCATTCAAGATCAAATAAGTATTAACAATCAAACTGCAAAAAATAAGGAGCAAACTAATAGAGCCATTGAGGACACTAGGAACTGATTAACCAAGCTCATACAAAGTCAGAGTCATGCTAAAAAGGGTAGATTACTTTCTAAAACTATTTAAAACCCTCAAGGTCAAGTTCACATGAGTGAGACTTTAAGGGAGAAGTCGAACCAAGAATATGTCCAATCAATAATGACATTTAGGAGTGGGAAGGTGATTAGTAGTGAAAATGAGAAAGAATAGATGGTGTATGGAAAGAAAGGGGAGAGTAATGAGAAGGGTGAGTCAGGCTATGAGAGATGAAGGAGTAATGGTGATAAGAAGAAAAAGAATAATGATGATGTGGAGTAAATAATGAGAGATAAGACAGTTGAGAAGAAGAAAAAAAATTAGGTTAAGGAGAGCCGATTGAATTCTAACTCCAACCATCTTTTTTGAGCCGATTGAATAAGTTAAAAAATGAGTTGTTGAATTCTAAAATTATTGGATGCCATCAAATAAGTCCCTTTTTACTCTAAGTTTTTGAAAGATCTTTGTACTGTTAAAAGAAGGGTGAGTGTTAAGGAAACAACTTTCATAGCAGAACAAATTAGTGCTATCCTCTAATATAAAACCCCACCAAAGTACAATGACCAAGGATGTCCTATCACTGTATGTGTCATAAAAGAGCACAAGGTAAAAAAAAAAACACAAAAAAAAGCCCTAATAAGTTTAAGAGCAAGTGTCAACCTTCTTCCTTACACAGTTTATCAACAGTTAGGTTTGGGGAAGCTTAAACCGACTAGAGTAACCTTACAATTAGCTAATAGGTTTGTTAAAATTCCTAGGAGCATTTTAGAGGATGTGCTCATTCAAGTGAATAAGTTTTGCCATCCAGTGGATTTCATTGTCTTAGACATTTAACCCGCTCTTCAAGGTTCTATTCCACCAATTCTCGTCATCTTAGGAGACCTTTCCTAGCAACTACCAATGCTATCATCAATTGTAGGAATGGTCTCATGAAGATTTCTTTTGGTAATTTGACGACAAAGATGAATATTTTTTAAGTCACCCAACAACTGATGGATGTAAAGGACATAAGAGAAGTAGAAATGATTCAGACAATTACATAAGAGTATTTTAAAAAAGAGTTTATAAGCAATCTTTGGGATAGGGCATTGACATTAAGCGATGGAGTTGATTATAGGAATGAGGTTGATGACCATGATCTATTGGAGGTCTCAAATTGGTTAGATAGCACCCCAAACATGTTAATAGAATAGTCAAACCAATCTATGGGGGATCTTGTCCCATCCTAAGCTAAGCCTAAATTTCCCATTGTCAAACCAACTAAACTTGATAGGAAACCACTTCCTAGCGAGCTAAAATATGCATTTTTAGGAGAGAAAAAGTCATACCCAGTGGTAATATCCTCCCGGCTTACCAAAGATCAAAAGAAGAGGTTAATATATCCCATTTCTGATTCTCAATGGGTAAGCCCCACCCAGGTTATCCCAAAGAAGTCTAGAGTTACGGTTGTTAAAAATGATAGAAATAAACTTGTGCCCACTGGGATTCAAATAGGGTGGTGCATGTGCATTAACTATAAGAAGTTGAATGTTGTGACTAGGAAGGACCATTTTTCCTTACCCTCATTGATCAAGTGTTAGAGAGGGTAACAGGACAACTATTTTATTGTTTTTTTTATCAGTATTCAGGCTACAATCAGATTGAAATAACTCTTAAGGATCAAGAGAAAACAACTTTCACATACCCTTTTGGTACTTTTACTTATTGGCACATACCTTTTAGTTTATGTAATGCACTAACCACATTTCAAAGGTGCATGATGAGAATCTTCAATGATTTTATAGAAAAATTTCTTGAGATATTCGTTGATGATTTATAGGAGTAATTTTGAGGCATGTTTGGGGAATTTGGAGAGAATGTTGGCTAGGTGTGAAGAGAAGAACCTAGTCTTGAATTGGGAGAAATGTCACTTTATGGTGACACAAGGTATCGTCTTAGGCCATGTTATTTCTTCTAGGGGTATAGAAGTAGACAAAGCTAAGGTAGAAATTATCCAAAAGCTTCCTACCTTTAGGTGTGTGAAGAATGTTAGTTCCTTTCTGTAGAAGACTTATTGTATCTTTTAGTGCTACAGCCCGACCTTTGTGTAACCTTTTAGCATATGATGCACCTTTTGAGTGGACCCCAAATTGTGAGGTTGCTTTTGAAAAGCTAAAGGGGTTACGTACATTAGCTCCTATTATCTAGACACCTGATTGGACGTTACCAATTGAATTGATGTGTGATGCCAGTGGCTATACGATTTGTGTAGTTTTGGGACAAAGGAATGATAGAAGACCTTACATTTTGTTTTATGCCAGCAAATCCCTTAGTGACTCCAAAAAGAATTATACCACAACTAAGAAGGAGTTATTGGTAGTAGTCTATGCACTTGATAAGTTTAGGTCTTATTTGATTGGATCACATGTCATAGTTTACATTGATCATGTTGCCTTAAAATACCTTCTCACCAAACAAGATTCTAAGCCTAGGTTAATTAGATGGATTTTACTGCGTCAAGATTTGATTTAGAGATCAAAAATAGAGGGGTAGAGAATGTGGTAGTTGATAATCTTTCTATACTTCCAATGTGGCAGTTGATAATCTTTCCATATTTCCCCATCAAGACTTAACTGCTTTTGATTCTCAAATTAATGAGACCTTTCTTGATGAGAAGTTCCTTCTTATGTCTACTATTGAGTCTTCTCAAGTTCTTTAGTTTGCAGATATAGCGAACTATCTGGCTTCAAGAGTGACACCTTCCCATTGGAGTTTGCTGGATAGGAAGAAATTCTTTAGAAATGTGAAATTCTTTTTTTGGGATGAGCCTTATCTTTTCAAGTACTGTCTGGATCAAGTCATTAGGAGGTGCATTCCTGATAATGAATTTCAGAGTGTGATGAGGCTTTGCCATACTTTGGCATGTGGTGGCCATTTTTCAGCCAAAAAGAACTATAGCCAAGATTTTACAATACCGACTGTATTGGCATACAATGTTTAGGGATGTACATGCTTTTTACCTTGCTTGTGATAGGTGTCAATGGCTTGGAGGCCTAACTAGGAGAAGTATGATGCCCTTGCACCTCGTCTATGTTTTGGATATATTTGACTGTTAGGGAATGGACTTCATAGGGCTATTTTTGAATTCTTTTAGCTATAAGTATATTTTGGTGGCTATGGATTATATGTCCAGAGAGGTAGAGGCCATTTCCACTAGAACAAATGACCATGGGGTAATGATCAAGTTTTTGAAAGAAAATGTGTTTTCTCGATTTAAAATGCTAATTGCTCACAATCATTGTTGATTTTAACCTCATCTCACACTCTTTTTTGGAACATTTTATCAAGTGAAATTTATTTCTTATCATGTTTTGATTATTTATGTTGTTTTTGTGTGTTTTGTAGTGGTACGAAAGGAAAACACCCTAAGAAAGGCAACTTGGAAGCTTAAAGAAACAAATCAGCAGAGAAGTAGGAAAGCGTGTTGATTACAACTTGAGGCATATCTTGAGTTTCTAGGATCCAATTGAGATAATTCAAAAGTCCAAAATCAAGTACATATTCTGAGGAAGAATCCAAGCCAATAGAGGTCTACATCTATCTTGATTACCTTGCAAAGTTGCACAATTCGAAATTCTTCAGATGGTTCAGCATGACACCCTGTCAGTATTTTGACTATAACTTTTTACTCACAACTCCAATTGATGCGATTCTTTTTGAGTTGGAAAGAAGACTCAAAGAGCTATAATATAATGGAGCCAAGCACTATCCCCTAGTATCCTAACAACATCGAGATGGCAAATACTAGTAGGTTCCTGACTCCAGACTATAAAGTAGACATCTTCACTACCCAATGGCGTCGGCAGCCTCGATGGTTCAGATTTTAGGGTTTTTCCATATTCTTCCATAAATACGGACATTCTATTAGACTTTAGGGAGCTGTTCATATGTTTTAGGGTTATTTTTCTAATAGTTTTCTTTGAGTTTTAGAGAGTTTTCATTACGTTTGATTTGAAGATTTGGATTCAAGCATTAGATTTAGTTAAAGTTTCATAAGGTGTTCACTTTTCTCTCTCTTATGGTTTACGCATGTAAGTTACTTCGTATTTAATTATTTCAATTCCATGCTTTAAGTTTAGATTGATTTCATATTTCTTTTCATTTCTTTAGTCTTTAATATCTTCTTTTGTTTTCGTTTTTCATTTTACATTAATGGATGATTTGCAAGTATATTTTCCTCTTTGAAGTTCGAGCATATTAGGCTAGGGATTGTTCTTGGCTTCAGGCCATTGAAGGTGGTGTGATAGTTTGGTGAACTCAAATGTAAAAAAATATTTTCAATGAAATATCTTTTTGATTTCTCATTGAAATCTCATAGTAAGCTAGGGTTTTTTCGAAATCAACTCACCCATGTTACAATCATAACTTGGTAACAATTTTTCACTTCTGCACACCAAGTATTTGGTTTAATGTCTCTGTGAGTTAGAAACATATTTTTTAAAACCCAAATGAGGTTTTCTTACAAAATCAAATCACCTGTGTTATAATCGTAACTGGGTTATGATTGGCCACTCATACATACCAAGTGTTTGATTCAATGGCCTGATGATTTGAAACTTATTTTCCTAAAACCATAACATGAGGTTTTCTTAAGAAATCGATTCGCCCATGTTACAATCAAAGCCTAGTTACGAGTTGATACTCGTGCACAATAGGTATTCAATTTAATGTCTCGATGAGTCCAAAACCAATTTCAAAAGCCTCAACTTACCTTGAGTTCCATAAATTAGGTTTAATGAAATATCTTCCAACTTAGCAATACATGCGCATTCACTAGATTGAGTTACAAACACATTTGAGTAAACCACTACTATCCCAGTACCGAGTTTGGTTCAAAGCCAATATTATCTTAGTTATTTTATTTTTAATATTTTCATTTTAATTTAATATCACAATTCTTTCACTCCATCATTCTCAACCAAACCATACTCAAGCATCTTATAAATCCAAAGTTAGTTTAGATTAACTTATGTTCATCGACTAACTAAGAGAACAAGTCTAGAGTTTTTAACAAAGCCCTCCCTATAGAAATGACCTCGATCACCGAGTAAACTACGATCACCCTCTTGCACTTGAATGGTAAAACCTGAACAAATTTCAGAGTTGGTCACACGCCTAAGGCAATAATTTGTGATAGAAAGACACATTTTTGTAATAGTCACGTAGGCTTATTAATGAAGAAATATGGAGTAGCTCACAAGGTGGGAACGGCTTATCATCCCCAAACTAGTGGTCAAGCCAAATTAGCTAATGGGGAGATAAAGAAGATAACTGAGAAAATAGTGAACCCAAATAGGAAGAATTGGTCTTTGAGAATAATCGATGCAGTTTGGGCTTACAGAACAACATATAAGACTATTTTAGGTATGGCTTCTATAGACTAGTTTATGGAAAGGCTTGTCACTTTCCCGTGAAGCTAGAGCATAAAGCATATTGGGTCATAAGACAATCCAATGAGAACATAGATGAGTTGGGCACTCAAAGGAAATTACAATTAAATGAGTTAGAACAAATAGGAAGAATTGGTCTTTGAGAATAATCGATGCAGTTTGGGCTTACAGAACAACATATAAGACCATTTTAGGTATGTCTTCTATAGATTAGTTTATGGAAAGGCTTGTCACTTTCCCGTGAAGCTAGAGCATAAAGCATATTGGGTCATAAGACAATTCAATGAGAACATAGATGAGTTAGGCACTCAAAGGAAATTACAATTAAATGAGTTAGAACAGATTAGACATGATGCTTACAAGAATTCAAAGGCCTCAAGATCACCATTAAAAGGCTACATGATTCGAATATTTTGCAAAAAGAGTTGTATGATTCTAGGCTACATCTTTTCTTGAAAAGTTGAAATCGAGGTGGGTTGGATATATTACATCATTAAATCCAAGAATGAATTTAAAGCATTTGAAATCGAGAATCCCTTAGATAGATAAGTGTTGCAAGTGAATGGTTATTGTTTGAAACCTTATCTTGAAAATTTTGTGGCTGAGGTGAATCTTGGGAGTTGGAGGATCCACCTCCGTTTGAGTACTTAGAAATTGTCATTTTTTTTTTTTTTTTTGTGAATGAAGATAGAACAGAAGTAGTGTCCTTTTTGCATTTCTTTTCTATTTTTATTAAAATTATCACTCATGATTTAAACCTTTTTTTATTGCCTTCCTAATAATCTTTGTGAGCTTTATGATTCTATAATGACAATGCCATCCAAGTTGGGGGGAAACAAGAAAGGAGGTTCAACTTCAGGTTTTGATAGTTGTGTGCATCAATTCAAGCACTTTTAAAAGGAGTTGACTGATTGAGATAACTTCCAACCAACACTTGTTATGTTTTGACTGCATATATTGAGGACAATGTTTAATTCAAGTTGGGGGGAAGGAAAACATATTCATGATTGTGATTAGTGTAATGAAATGATGATGCATAGCAGATATACTTGGTTGTGAGTGTTTGAAAAATAAAAAAAAAATTGTAAATTTTTAAAATTAGAAAAATTTTTAAAAGTTTGAAAAAAAATTGGTTAGTTTTAGGAAAATTAAGTCTTTTTAGTTGGTTTTTTGAGTTAATATAAGTCTTTAAAGAGTCTTTATAAATTGCAGACAAATAAGAAACTCTCTTATTGAAATTTATTGAGCTGAAGGTAAATTATAGATTGTGCCTAAAGCAAAAATTTTTTATGTAAAGACTGGTTCAAATGCATATCCAGACAAAGTCTGAAGTTCACACCTGTTCGGACCATTAGGATTTTTTCTAGAATATAAATAGGACACTTCAGAATTTCAGGGATTCAAATTTACACAAACTAATGACTTTTACAAACCCTTGTAAGAACTTAATTGAGAACCAAGGACATTATCTCCCCATACTTTTGATTCTAGAGTTTCCAACCTATGCTCATAGTGATATTGATCCTGGTATCTAACATTTCATCTCGTCTCAAGAAGCAATTAAAAATTCTAGGGTATAAGGAACTTGAGGCTGATTATCATCAGTTGAGGTAAGGTTTCATTTTTTCACTTACTTTATATTCAAATTGAATTAAAAATTTGTTAGAGGAGTGTGTGGAAATTTTATGAAGTGTTTGAGAGTAATTGGGGTGAGAATCTTTTAAGGGTTACTTGTATTTGAAAGGAGAGTTGTGAACAGTGATTGTCTATGAAATTTTCATGAAATGGAAAATTTTGAGTTGAATTTGCTTCAAGTGAGAATGAACCCTCCCAAAAAAGTTTATAAAAAGAAAAAGAAGGATAGGCGAAGTGGTTCTAAACCTAGTGCCCCTATTGAACGTACTCAGAAGAAAGCCAAAACTCAAACTCCTACTCAAACCACTGATGAGCATCTACCAGTTTAGCTACAACCCTGAAACCCACACTGAAGCCCAACTTCAATCAGAATCGTAACCTCACACTCAATCACATCTTGAGCCTTAAACTTTGAACCCATCTAAATCTCAACAAGTTAATGTTATGGAAAATATTATGCAAATTGTTCAGTAACTAAATGAAGGAGGTAAGGAAGGAGATGAAGAAGACGTGGAAGGGGGTGATGATCATAGATCTAATGAGGAGAATGCAGAAGAAGAACCCTATGATGATTTCAAATTTTCAAATAGAAGAGTTGAAAGGAATTTTGTAAACATTGGAGTAAGAGGTCAATAATTATTGAGAGGGGGATGAATTTGAATCACTTCCAAACTAAGGAATTCAACTTGAAATAGAATTTTGAGAAAAAGGGTTAGATTAAGTAGGCCCAGTTTAGTGGTGTGGCTATGACCCCAATTGTGCAAGAGCTTTATACTAATATCTTAGGCACAAAACATAAAGGGAAAGATTGTATTGTAACCAAAGTTCGAGGAGTACGTTTCAAAATCTTCCCTAAGGATATGAGAAAGTTTTTTGGATTGAAAGAAGAGAAGCACTCTCAATTTCCATTTCTGGTTTGAGAATGTGTTGGACAAAGAGTCTTTGCCAAAGATTCTAATCGGGAAGCAAAATGCAGAGTGAGCCCATAAGAAAAAATTAGCTAAGAATAGTTGACTCCTAAATTCAATTCATTCTATTTCTTAGCATGCTCATAGCTCAACTTGGGTTTGGACACTTTAGAATTGAGCTATGAGAGAGAGTTTTTCTTATATGCTATTGATGAGGGCTTCAAAGTGGAGTTGGGACAATTGATTTGGCAGAACGTAACTAAAATTTCAAGGATAAGAAAAGGAGTTAGTGGATTGCCATTTGCTCATTTTATCACAAAATGTGTTTGTAAGAAAAAAGTGATTTTTGAATTGGGAGAGCAAGTCGCAAAGCCTTTAAGATTGATAACTGCTTCATTTAGAGAAAGAAGTGCAAGTCAAAAGAAGAGAAAGGAATGTGTTGCTACTAAAGAGCTTATGGAGAAGATGAATGGTAAGTGGGATGAAGTAAATTTCAAAATTGGAGAGGTTAGAGATACTTGATACTTCATCAAACAAGAATTGCAAAGTCAAGGTAAAAAAATTACACTTACAGAAGCAAAGCTTGCTCTCTTGATAACTTCTTCTGAATTTGACCCCAATGAGCTATTTTCTCTTCGAGTAGAAGATCCTTCTCCAAAAGAACAGCTTTCTTAGGATGAGTTTTTATCTTGTCACCTAGTCTAGTAAAGTCTTTAGATAAGTCTGATGAAGTGTCTTTTGTTTTCTTTATCAGAAAGCTCAAACTTAGATTGACTCTTTTGGTTGAATTTGGGAAGTAAGAAAGTTTGTTTTTATTGTCAGTTGAATTGAACATTTGTATGAATTTGAACTAGAAATAAATGGAATGAAGCACCTTTTGAGTTCACAACTTGATTCAATTTTCTATATGATTAGTTAATGTTTATTTTTGAGAATTTCTTGTGATTTTCCCTTAAGCATTGATTATTAATGGGATTCATAACTGTGACACTTTTAAAGTTGTGTGGAATTGAATTATGAATTGAGGAATTGTGTGAGTATGAATTTATAGAATGTAAGTTTAATTCAAAAAAAGCATGCACTTAATCTCTAATAGTGGAGAGTACCATTGTGAGATTTGAGCCTACTAGCTTCTTTTTTTGAGTGGTTGAATAAATTTTTCTTGTTTTTTTATGTCCATAACCTTTCAATAGCTCTAAACATTTGTTTTGAATTCACGACAATAGAAACACATCAGCTTGAATTATGAACATTAGAATGAATGTGGAAACTCAATGAGACCTTGGAAGTGAAGTAAGCCATCTTTGAATATTCTGAGCCTTATTGTCCTTTCTTTCTTATTAAATGCCCCTGAGAAACATGTTTAGCCTTGAATGCATAAATGCACATTTCTTTTGGAGCCTTGAATAATACCCTAACATTGGAAAGATATTAACAGACAACCTAAGTGTCATGTATTAATAAGCTAAGGAGAGGGAGAATTAAGGAGGTAAAAAGGAAAATGGGGATTTCAAGGACATAGAGATCAATAAGATATAAGAGAGGAAAGTGAGGGTAATATAAAGAGATGTATTGAGGAATTATTATGTCACTGTTTCTATTAAAAAAATAAAAAAATAGAAAAGTTATGTATATGGTTGATAATAAAGGAAATGTTTCCATCCATTGATTCAATAGCACGAGAAATTGAAAATGCTAATTTTTGTGGATAACTTCATATGAAGATGAAATTTGAAAATGAGAAATAAAAAAGAAGAAAGAGAGAAAGAAAAGATTGAGTGAGATTGAACATAGAGGGATAAAGTTTATGCAATAAGGCACTTCTTTAAATATTTCATCCCTTCTTTGGTCCCACGTCTAACCCTTTAGCCCTATTACAACCTAAATGAAGACCTAACAGATCTAAGGTATCAAATGAGTTGAAATTGAAGTTCTTAATGTAAAATAGCTCAAGATTCCCTTTGTTATGAATTATTCCTTTCATAGAGCTCCATCAAGTTAAGTATTAATTGAATTCTATCATTCTTAATTTAAGGTAGATTCTTATTAGAACTTGCTTGACCGCTCGTAAATAGTGCAGTGCTAATTAACCCCCAAGTGCAAGGGTGTGCGGTGTAGTTTTAAAACTCAGTAAGTCCGAGGTCGAATCCACAGGGAAGCCTATGTGTTTCAGTTTCTAAGTTCAAATATGAATTGTAGGATTGAATTAGAATTAAAGTTGCAATTAACTTAAATTGGATTTGATAGAGTTGAAATTTGAGAAATTAAACTAAAAACAAAATAATTACTAATTAAAGGAATGTTTCAACTTAAATAAAATTCGAACTAATTTAAATAACTCAGCAAATTAAAATTACTAAACTTGAATTTAAAGAATAACCTAATCTAAGAAGCAAGAGTAATTCAGTAATCATCTAATTGAACTGAAATGCTTACTAAATTAAAATTCTTAAATAAGACAAGAAGATAAATTCAATTGGAGAGATTCTAATCAGAAATTTTGAAATAATTATCCACTTTTAAAATTAAACTTAACCTTATCAAATTGCAAACAGGATTTATAAGAAATTTAAAACAGTGATTTTATCAAATTGAAATTCTAATAGAAAAGGGTTCTTGATTCAACCTTCACAATTCCAAGTAATCTGTTATTTCACCGAGGGATGATTTTAAATACAATCCATAGTTCACGTCAAAGGATCTATGGATTGGGAAAGATTTTCAATACATTCCAAAATTCCTCGATACACAGTTTTAAATTCACGTTTCATTATGGAAAATAAAACTGGAAAGATTTTATGATAAAAATACTCGAGTTCAAATCTAGATTAAAATTGTTTAAAAATTATCAAGAAAATTATAATCAAGAGTGTTTATCAGTGATTACAGAGAATATGAACAAACACTCTTGTTTTCAAAGGTTTTCCAAACAACAAATCAAATTTGAAAATAGTAGATCACTTCACATAGGCTTTTGAAACCCATGTGAAGGATCTACGTACATCCCTCAGTTCATAACAAATTACCCTTCATTGATTCAGTGAATCAAGAACAAAGGTTTTTACCCTAGCATGCTTTGAAACAACTTAACAAGCTTAGATGAAGACATAACTGTTAAAGCTTCAAAAACGTAATTAAAACAGTCCTAATGAATGTAAAACCTACCTACGAACATTCAATTAATAATAATGAACCAAAACGAAATACTAGATTAATTAAAGTTAAACCTTAAGATCAAAACGTACAGCATTCGTATCAAACTCTAAATGAAACCCTAATATTTTAAAGCATCCGAAGATTAAACAAACTAATGGCATTAATCATAAAAATCATCCACGAACATTCAAAAACTAATAAAGAGCAAGAATGAAATATTAACTTACTTGAAAACGAACTTTGAAATAAGAACTTGAGTAGCAATTCGCAATGACAATCGTCTTAAAAACTTGGAGTACGTAGAGAAACATTCACGAATAATTAAAAATCTTCAAATTCTTCAAATAAATAAATAACTAAAACTAAACTTAAACCTAAGAGAAGTAGGAGAAGAGGAAGAAAAACAAAAATGCAGCAGCCCCCTCATTCGGCTACACAATGTCATATATATACGCAAACACAAAACCCTAATCATTCAAAACGCGGAGCAACAATTCCGTATAAGGGGGTCCGGACCGTCCTTCAGGGGGTCTGGACCACAGTGTATGTTTTATTCAATCAGCAGGAAGGCAAGCTTCTATGGTCTGGACCATCAAGCAAGGGGGTCCGGACCACCAAGTGCAGTTTCTCCATCCTTTGATCTTTCAACTTCAGCCGAGCTTTGGGAGGCTTGAGGCAACCTTGATACACTTGATTCCGCTTCGTTCCCTTTTTCATCTAGATCATTAAAATCACTATCATCTTCAAGAATTATACCCTTTTCCCTGCAATTAGAAAGAATAGGATATAAGCAATAAAATAATGATAACTTGAAGAAATAACATGCTTAAAAGTGTGAATAATGATGCAAATGACTAGTTTGTAATTACACTTTCTAAGTGTAATCACACCCCCCAACTTAAGTCATGTTAGTCCCTAGCAATGCAGTTTATTGAAAAGTAAAGCAACTATAGTCCTATCTCTCTTTTCGTTGGAGACACGGCTACACTTAGCTACGTGCAGCAAGCCTTTAAACCCCTAGGTTCCCCCTAGTGGACGAGTAAGGTCTCGTGAAGGTTTGCAGTGAATCTACCCACAAAATTCAATAAACTAGTTCAATGTATAGTAAAAGTCTTTCAAACAATTTCTGGTTCAATCTCAATAAAGAATTGGTCACTACACCCAAAAATTGCATAAAACCTCCCAATGCATGTTAAACTTACCTAATTCTCAACCCATTAATTCAAATGTATCAATTCATATCATTCATTCAAAATAGTCATCAAATATACTCTAAGATTGTGGCCTTGACTTCAATTCTCACCAAGATGCCCACTCACAAATAAAATCACTCGAACAAGGTTACTCTCATGGTTCATGCAAGAATGCAATGTCAAATAAGTGCAATGAACCCAATTCACGAAGTGACTAAAAGAATTAAGATATGGAGTGTTGCATAGCTTCATGAATGGAATGTATTAATGCATTACAAGAGAACTATTATCAACCACATGAAATAGATCAATGCTCTTATAAGTGTTGTTCACCTAAAGTCCATTAAGTCTTTACTAGGTTGTAGCTTGGCCATGGGGTATTGGTTAGACAAACAAAGGATAGGAAAATCAAAGTGCATGTCTAAGGATTACAATGATAGTGCAATGACAAACCCCCCAACTTCTCTCTTTTCAACTCCTTGAATACTAAACATTGAAGCTTTCTTATTATTATTATTATTTTTTTTTCATGGGACTAATAATAATGAACTTATGAATTGCTATGTCCCTATTTTTTTTTTCTTTTTTTTTTCACATTTTCTAATATAAGCTCCTCCCTTATACACCTTGTTTCAATTCTTGCACAAACATCCCAAGACATACAAGGGTTGGCTCACCTATATATCTAAGGCTAAGGGTCAAAGATGTGGCTAAGACAAAAAATTTCATGTATATATATTTTTTTTCAAATGCTTCAAAGTGGCTCCAATGGTAATGTAATCAAAGAAAGGTTATAAGCTTCCAAATGTATGAAAGATGGCCTAACATCACTCTCTAGGTTTCTAACACTTTTTTTTTTTTTTTTAGAGACATTGATCCATACATGTAAATCAAAAATAGTATCTTGTGCATTCAATACCAAAGCAAAATAATATGACGAAGCTATTCAAGAACAGTGAGATGAAAGAAATCATATAGAAGTTAAGTATAAACCCTCAAGAATAAAAGATTAGGCTCTAAAGCTCACAAAATATGGGGTTTTAAGTCTCCACCTTTATCTTGGCATACTTGAATGACTAATTCTCATGAATTCAAATCCTTAATACATTTTCATATAATGGTTTCAAAATGACAAGTTATCAATGCAATAGGCAATTTTATACTCAATTTGAATTAAAGTGCCTTCTTCAAGATTGAAACCAAACCATTCATTATTTTCATGACTGATACTAGCATTAAACTAGTTAAGAGAACACATATACAGTCTAGTCATGCAAATTCAAGAAAGTCATAAATAACAATGATTTTCAAATTTTCAAAAAAATTTTCTCATTCATGTAAAATCTTTTCATCATGCGACCCTACCCCCCAACTTAAATGTCACATTGTCCTCAATGTGAAAACTATGAAGTATATGTGAGGATGTAGTGTGCAAAGTGAGCATGATGAGGTACAATAACAGTAAAGCATAACTAAGACTGAACATGCATCTATCAGATTAACCACTAAGAATAGAAATATTCATGGCAATGCAAGTGGTTAATAATCGTAACAGAAGAAAAAAAAAAACGAGACAAAAAGAAAAGAAAAGCAATAAAATAAAAATGGAAAGGAACATACCTTCTGATAGCATCCTTCAGGTCTAAATGTTGACGAATGTTCAAATAAAAACTGTAAAGGAATTCCATAATCATCCACATCCGATTCATTTAAATTATCGTCAATTCCATTTTCAACCTCATTGTTAGCACTCCCCTTCTCAGAAAACCCCAATGGTGATGTAGTGGCTAAGCCAGTCTCAGAGTCAGAATAAATATCGGTGTCAATAACATAAGTAGGAGCACCAGGCCAGTCAGTAGAAATATCAGTGATCTCAGTCCACTCCATATCTAGGAGAAGCTGAAGGTCAATCTCATCCCACCACTCCCCCTCAAGAGGTTGATCAGGGTTGAAATGAACAATAGGAGGAAATACAAGTGGCAATGGTAAGGAATTTCCCTCAATAAAATTTTCTTTAGGCCATAATTCCAAGTCATTGTCAGAAAAATCCATATCACTCCCCTCACTGATTATAAAATGAAAATCGCCCCTCTTACGTTTCTTGCCGATAATCAATTTAATACGAGACTCTGAGTTTTTAAATTCTTTAGTAAAATCACTCAAGATGAACCTGTGCTTAAAAGAAAAGACATGGAAATAAATTTAAAAACAGCAATGAAAGCTCATCCAAGCACAAGGAAATTAACATAAAGCAAATAAGGCATAATACATCACCATAGAATCAAAAGTAGCATAAATATCCAATAATTACATCCCAGAAAATAAATGCACCCTAAAAGAGTTTTAGGAGTAACAAATTATACAATGAGTGATCAAAATCCTAAACTCTCAGAATCCAAAGGATAACAAGATCTCCTCAATGTGGAGGTGGAAAAGAGTCACGAAGGTGATCCAGGACACTCTGCAGCAAATGTTCTTGGGTATGCTGTGACTGCTGGATACGTAGAAGCAGCTGATGGTCCTCCTCCTGATTCTTTTCTATACGATCCATACGTCCTTCTAAAACATCAAGCTGATCAGCCAACTCAGTATTGGTGACTTCCTGGCCCTCCTCGGTTTCCTTCAATATAGGTGCTGACGTATGTTCATGAACCATTGTGGCTTTCCTCTTTTTAGTAGCCATGTTGCCAAGGGATTTGGAATAAGAAGTTATGGTAAATGGTTGCAATCCCAAGGCTATAGGCATATCATCCGTAACCTGGGCCCCCTTCCCCCTAAAGATCTCTGTGAGGGCACCTCCAAAGGGCAAAGCTGTCAACGAGTTAGGTTGCTCGCAAACATAAGCAATATGGTTCCATAGGTAGGAAGGTAAATCAATAGTCATTCCGGTACCAATTGCATAGATCAATCTGGCCCTAAGAGGTGTGCAGTCTGAATTTCGATTTTGAGGAAGTAAATTGGTGCAAGAAAACATGTGCAGAGCCCAGTATTTATCAGTAAGTATTGAGGCTGGCTTTCTATATTCTGCCTCCCATTCTTGTCCTTCTGAGACGATTTCTGACACTAAATTCAGGAAAGGTGGTGTCCCTTCATCTGGATAAGAAAATTCGGGCCTTTGAACCCGGGGTAATTGAAAAACTTGGGCTAAATCATCCGGTGTAAGAATGATTTCAACTCCCCTAACCCAACTGACCAGACATTCTCTTCCTCGTCTCTTACTAATGGATCCTTCTTTGAAATTAGCAAAGAATTCTCGAACCAAGTCAACCACACAGTAGGCATTGAACTTAGCTATACCGAGCCATTGTCGCCCCTCAAAGTTTTGTTCTAATAGAAAGTCTTCACTTCTAAAATGTTCAATACTCCAATACCGTTCAACCACTACTGGTTTGTTTACCCAATTGTCATCGTAACTAAGTTCAGCTTCTGCCCTCCAAAATTGATTTCTATCAAAGACAGGCTCAAGTCGTCGATTGGCAGCATGCTTAGTACGTGGGGGCATGGGAACTACAACCCAACAAGGAGAAATAATGAATCATTCTAATCAATCCTATGTCCACCCAAATGTGGTGGCCCCAATCTAATGACAATTCAATAGAGTAAACTCAATATACAGAGCTAATTCACCAAAAATTTCTTCTATAAATTCAAGGTATACCCACGGTAAAGAAAGTTTGTAAGAGATGCAAACTTGTAAATTCAATCAAATTAACACTACCCTTGAAGATTAATGTCTAAAGTGAGTGTTTTGGTGATAGAGAACATAACCCATGAAGCTTTGAAGCTTGAGGTGAACAAATAAGGAAGAACCGAACTAGGGCTTGAAGAATGGAGAAGACATACCTTATAGATGATGTGAAAGTGCAGAAAATAGTTGATTTCAGCTGAAATAGGACTCGGATTCACTTGTTCTTGAATAATCTCGCATGAATAGGTTGTAGTTAAAGTGTTTTGTGCTAGGGAGAGAGATAATTTGAGAAGAGAATTGAAGAGAGGGCTGCCGAATTGAGCTGAAAAGGGAACCGATTTGCTTTAAAGACACCCGCAGGGTCTGGACCGTCCCTCAGGGGGTCCGGACCACAGTATACTCGGCCTACATCCCTCCTTGCAGGGTCCGGACCATTCCCTAGGGGGTCCGGACCACAGAAACGGCTCTAATTCTTGCTTGTTGCTCTAATTCTCTCAATTTTCCTAATAATACTAACTAAAAAGAAAAAAAAACTAAAATAAATAAATGGCAAGCTAACCTAGATCTACTAATATACACTACAAATACTTAAATGCGGACTATTCATAAGGAGGGGGATCTAAAAGATCCCATGTTTCGATGCAAGCCGCAAAGTTTTGTAAGTATGGTTTCAACCTATGCCCATTCACCTTAAATCGATGTTTATTCTTTGGATTTTCAATCTCAATGGCTCCATGATCTGACACATGCGTTACTATGAAAGGTCCTGACCACCTAGATTGTAGTTTCCCTGGGAATAGATGAAGTTGTGAGCGATAAAGTAATACTTTTTGGCCTTCATGAAATGATCGTCGAGCAATATGCCGATCATGTATTTTCTTTATCCTCTCTTTAGATAGTACGGCATTCTCATAAGCGTCATTCCGTAATTCTTCCATTTCTGCAATTTGTAGTTTACGGTGTAACCCCGCCTCATCAAGATTAAAGTTGAAGTTCTTAATTGCCCAATAAGCTTTATGTTCTAATTCAACGGGCAAATGGCATGGTTTACCGTAAACTAACCTGTAGGGAGACATTCCTAAGATAGTTTTATATGCAGTGCGATATGCCCATAGGGAATCTGTCAATCGTAGTGACCAATCCTTGCGGTTAGGATTAACCGTCTTTTCTAGGATCGTCTTAATTTCCCTGTTTGCAAGCTCTACCTGGCCACTTGTCTGGGGGTGATATGGAGTTCCTACTTTATGTGCCACCCCATATTTAAGAAATAGAGTGCCTACAGGTCAGTTACAGAAATGTTTCCCCCCATCACTAATTATCGCTCGAGGTACCCCGAAGCGTGAAAATATGTTTTCATGGAGGAATTTAAGAACTACTTTATGGTCGTTTGTCTTAGCAGCTACTGCTTCTACCCATTTAGAAACGTAATCAACTCCTACTAATATGAATTCATACCCAAAGGAGCTTGGAAAAGGACCCATGAAGTCTATTCCCCAACAATCAAATATTTCCAAAACAATAATAGGGGATAGAGGCATCATGTTCCTACGAGTTAAGCTACCTAGCCGTTGACATCTGTCACAGGTAGTACAGAATTGATGAACATCCTTAAATAACGTAGGCCAATAGAATCCACATTGTAATATCTT
The DNA here is from genome assembly GCA_019916065.1 of Vitellaria paradoxa. Taxonomy (NCBI): domain Eukaryota; kingdom Viridiplantae; phylum Streptophyta; class Magnoliopsida; order Ericales; family Sapotaceae; genus Vitellaria; species Vitellaria paradoxa. The sequence goes on along the minus strand of CM034241.1, from coordinate 25,676,018 downwards.
TGCAGCTGTTTTGTTCGTGGAAAAATGGCCACCACACGCTTGAGAATGGCAGAACTCAATTATTCCTTGGACTTCCCAGTCAGGAATACACCTACGGATAACTTGGTCAGGGCAGTATTTAAATAAATACGGATCATCCCAAAAGAAAACTCTCACATTCCTAAGGAATTTCTTCCTATCTTTAGAAGTCCATTCATCCGGGATTTGTCTTGTCACTAAGTAGTTAGCAATATCAGCATACCAAGGAGGGGTAGAGGCTGTTATTGCTTGCACATGAAATAGCTGTTCATCAGGGAAGCTATCATTGATTTGAGTATCATCTTTAGGATAGACTTCAACCGGTAAACGTGACAAATGATCCGCCACCACGTTCTCTACACCCTTCTTATCTCTTATTTTGAGGTCAAACTCTTGCAGTAGCAATATCCATCGGAGTAATCGTGGTTTGGCCTCTTTCTTGGTCAACAGGTACTTAAGTGCAGAATGGTCAGTGAAGATGATAACTGTTGAACCAATGAGATAAGATCGGAATTTCTCAAGGGCAAAGACAACTGCTAGTAATTCTTTTTCAGTTGTTGTGTAGTTCTTTTGAGTGTCATTAAGGGTCTTACTAGCATAATAAATAACATGTGCTTTTTTATCTCTTCTCTGTCCTAGTACAACTCCAATAGCATGGTCACTAGCATCGCACATCAAGTCGAATGGCAGTGACCAATCAGGAGTTTGTAAAATAGGAGCTGTAGTTAGACATCCCTTGAGTTTTTCAAAAGCTTGCTGGCATTGATCAGTCCATTCAAAGGGTGTATCTTGTGTTAATAATTTACACAAAGGTCTGGAAATTTCACTAAATGATTGAATGAACCTTCGATAGAATCCAGCATGTCCCAAGAAAGATCTAATATCCTTTACTGATTGGGGTTTGGGAAGCTTTTGAATCAGCTCTACTTTCGCCTGATCTACCTGAATACCTTCTTTTGAAACTATGTGCCCTAGAACGATGCCTTGTGTCACCATAAAATGACACTTTTCCCAGTTAAGGACAAGGTTCTTTTCCTCACATCGAGTCAATACTAGATCAAGGTGTTGCAAGCATTGCTCGAATGAGTCACCATAGACAGAGAAATCGTCCATAAATACTTCGACGATCTCTTCTACCATCTCACTAAATATGCTAATCATGCAACGCTGAAAAGTGGCAGGGGCGTTACATAGGCCAAACGGCATTCGTTTGTATGCAAAGGTGCCAAAGGGACAGGTGAATGTAGTTTTGGATTGATCCTCTAAAGCTACCTCTATTTGGTTATAGCCCGAATAGCCATCTAAAAAGCAGTAATAAGCACGCCCAGCCACTCTTTCTAAAACTTGATCTAAGAATGGAAGAGGAAAATGGTCTTTTCTAGTACTTGCATTGAGTTTCCTATAATCAATGCATACTCGCCAGCCAGTTTGCACTCTCGTTGGGACTAGCTCATTATTTTCATTCCGAACTACGGTAATACCTGACTTCTTAGGTACCACTTGCATAGGACTTACCCATTGGGAATCAGAAATTGGGTAAATTATTCCTACATCAAGCAACTTTAGTACCTCAGCCCGTACTACCTCTTTCATATTTGGATTGAGCCTTTTTTGCATTTGTCGTACCGGCTTGGCACCCTCTTCTAAATAAATGTAATGTGTGCAAAGGAGTGGACTTATACCTATTAAATCTGCCACTGACCACCCTAATGCTTTCTTATGGGTCTCTAACAGCTCTATCAAGGTATGTTCTTGGTCAGTAGTCAATTCAGAAGATATTACTATAGGGTATGTTTCTCCTTCACCTAGAAAAGCATACTTCAAATTAGAAGGTAATGGTTTCCTATCGGGACTTGGGGCTTTCACATTCGAAGATTGAGCTTTGTTCAATAGTGGCCCTAGATTTTCAAACATCGGTTTCCAATTACCTATTGACATTAATGGGCAAACGTCTAACCATTCATATAGCATGTTGCTGAGTTCACTAGGTATCATAAAATCCCCTTTTTCTATATCACTACATAGTATTCTTTCTAAAGGGTCTTCTATGAATTCCCTATCAACGTAATTCTGAACGATGGTTTCGACTACGTCTACCTCTTGTATTTCAGCCACTTCTTTTGGTTGTTTGGTAACATGAAAGATATTTGTTTCAAACACTATGTTACCAAAGGACATCTTCATGGATCCATTCCTACAATTAATCAAAGCATTTGACGTTGCTAAAAATGGACGTCCAAGAATCACAGGTGTCTGATCAGGTGCTGACAAACTGGTTAGTGGTTGTGTATCAAGGATTATAAAATCCACCGGAAAATAAAAATTTTCCACTTGCACCAGTACATACTATACCTCGTGGGACTTTTATAGATCTATCTGCAAGTTGCAGAGTCACACGGGTAGGTTTAATCTCTCCTAATCCTAGTTGCTCGTACACTGAATAGGGAAGTAAGTTCACACTAGCTCCTAAATCAAGAAGTGCTCACTAACAAAGAATTCCCTTATATAACAAGAGATAGTAGGACACCCAGGGTCCTTATATTTCGGGGGTGTGCGACATTGAAGAATAGCACTTGCTTGTTCTGTTAGGAAAGCTTTTTCCTTAACATTCAGTCCCCTCTTCACAGTGCATAGCTCTTTCAAGAATTTTGCATACACTGGGATTTGTTTAATTGCATCTAAAAGAGGTATATTGATTTTTACTTGTTTAAAAACCTCTAGCAATTCAGCTGCTTGAGCTTCTCTCTTAGCTTTCAAGAACCTTTGGGGAAATGGTGCTTTAGGGATATACTCCCTAGGCACTAAGATAGATTCTTTTTCCTTTTGATTCTCCCATTTTTCTTCCTCACTCTTCTCTTTCTTAGATTCCTCTTCCCTCTTAGATTTTTCTTCTTTCATGCCTATGGGTTGTTTTCCTTCCCTCCTATTATCTTCCAACATCCGCTTAGGTTCTAACTCTTCCCTAACCTCAACCATCTTAGGGTGAATGGTTTTATCTATAGTTTTACCACTCCTAAGCGTCGTGATATTTTGTACCTGCTCAATATTGCCAGGCATATTGGAAGACCCTTCAACATTTTTCACTTGGGCAATTAGATTTGGACGTGGTTGAGCAGGGAATTGACCTTTAGGTTGTGTAGTCAACGTTTGAGTTAAAAGAGTCAACTGCCCCCTAATGTCGTCCAAAGTTCTATTATTTTGAGCCCAAAGTGTGGATTGTGTGTTCATGAATTGTTGAAGTGTTTCTTCTGTGGACCTCTTATTTGGGGGAATATATGGAGTATGAGAAGGTCCCACATTCTGAGGCAATCCTGGATTAGTGACTGAAACCTGAGGATTTGGAGGAGGTGGAGGATGATAAGATTGTGGCATTTGAGCTGCTCCATCATTTCTCTAACTAAAATTTGGATGGTTCCTCACACCTGGATTATATGTTTCAGAATAGGGATTTCCTCCCAAATTCTGTCAACGACATGGAGGTCGGTATTGGTTTATTGCATGGATAGGAAGTTCACTAAATAGCTGATTTTGCACGACTTCTCTACACATGGGCATACTAGGACAATCATCCGTTCTATGAGATTGTCTATCACAAGCTACGCAATAGACATTTGCTACGGATTCTTTAACTATAGGTGTGTCCTTTTTAATCTTAAGGGTCTCTATTTCTCGGGTCAGAGTTGCTAGTTTTGCCTTAAGATCATCGGTTTCACTTAAGTGATGCAAACCTCGAATAGGAGTGCTACTAGTATTCTGAGTATTCTGAGGTCCCGTGGTATCCCAAGTTTGTGCATTTTCAGCTAAGAATTCAAAATATTCATAAGCTTCTTCAGGGGTTTTATCGTAAAACTGCCCATTGCACATTGTTTCCACAAATTGTTTCAATTGTGGTGTCAGGGCTCCGTAGAAGATGCTAGCAAGACGCCAGATGACCGCTCGTAAATAGTGCAGTGCTAATTAACCCCCAAGTGCAAGGGTGTGCGGTGTAGTTTTAATCTCGATGAGTCCGAGGTCGAATCCACAGGGAGCCTATATGTTTCAGTTTCTAAGTTCAAATATGAATTTTAGGTTTAAATGTGAATTGAGATTTCAATTGAATTAAATTGGATTTAAGAGAATTGCAAATTGAAGGATTAAACAAGATACAAACTAATTAAAGGGATATTTAAACTAGAATGCAAACTACTTTGAAATAACTTAGCAATTTAAAGTTACTGAACTTAAATGTAAAGAGAATTGAATATTTTCAAATTAAAAGCTATTCTAATTTAGAACTTGCAATGCAATCAATTCAAGCAAAAGTGATTTAACTTAAGACAATAATATTTAAAAGAGTTCTTGATTCAACTTTCACAATTCCAGGTAATTCGTTATTTTGCCAAGGGATGATTTAAAATACAATCTATAGTTCACGTCAAAGGATCTATAGATTGGGAAAGATTTTCAATACATTCCAAAATTTCTCGATACACAGTTTTAAACTCACGTTTCATTATGGAAAATAAAACTGAAAATATTTTATGATAAAAACATTCGAGTTCAAATCTGATTTAGGAGTGAATAGATTCCAAAATTTCTCGATACACAGTTTTAAACTCACGTTTCATTATGGAAAATAAAACTGGAAATATTTTATGATAAAAACATTCGAGTTAAAAAGTTTTCTAAACAAACAAATCGGATTTGAAAATTGTAGATCACTTCACATAGGTTTTCAAAACCCATGCGAAGGATCTACGTTCATCCCTCAACTTATAACGAATCACCTTTCATTGATTCAGTGAATCAAGAACTAGGGTTTCTACTCTAGCATGATTTTAAACGAAACGAAAGCAATAAACGAAAGCATAAACATTAGATCTACCACTAGAAAATAATAAATCATATATTAAATTAACGAAACGAAAGTCAACTTACACGGCAAGCAACTCTGAAACTACGTAATGAAAGAGCAGTGCAGCGAAGAATAACCAAACATCGAATAACTCCATAAACAAGACAAGTAATTGAAAACTCCCAAAAAAAACTATTCTAAAACTCTCAAAGTATCTGAAAAATATGAAAAAGAGGTTCCTAAAGTATGTAGAACTAAAAACTAGGGCCTCTCTTGGGTCGGCTATGTAGCAGATGTTATAAAGAAGTTGTAAAGAAAACCCTAAAAGACGGAGTGAAGTCGCGCGCGCATAACAGACTGTGGTCCGGACCGTTTGGCAGGTGGTCCGGACCACAGAAACTTTGTTCTTCAAGTTCTACTTCTCGTTTGCTGCTTCTGACAGCTTTCTGTCCTCAACTTCGACTGCGATTTTGACCTCGCAAATGATCGATTCAGGCTTCGGCTAAAGCACAAAAGTTGTAGCCCTTTGAGTCTTCTTTCCAACCCAAAAAGAATCAGGTCAATCCGAGTTGTGAGTGAAAAGTTATGGTCTAAATACTGATAAGGTGTCGAGCTGGAACTTCAGCTGCACACCACTTCAACTATCTTGAACTTTGGACCATTTTTTCCTCCTCGGAAGCCACTTTCAACACTGCTAATCTCACGTATTTTCCCCTTTTACCTGCAATTAAGAGAATAAACACTATAAATAATAAAATAACGATAAAACTTTGAAATTAACTACTTAAATGCATCAATGAGTATCAAAATGTGGAGTTTGTAATTACACTTTTCAAGTGTAATCACCAGACTTCAAATCCATGGTGAGGACAGGAATGTAAGAGAGTTTTAAACCTCTCCCAATTTTGGTAGAATGTCTCACCATGTTGTGAAGCGAAGTTCAGAATCTGATGCTGAATTGCATCAGTTCTATTAGGTGGGAAAAATTTCTTTAAGAATTTGGCTTGCATTTCATCCCAGGTGCGAATGGAATTAGATGGTAGAAATTCAAACCATCTAGCAGCCTTATCTTGCAATGAAAATGGGAATAGCTTAAGAAATACGAGCTCTATTTGGCATCCTTGATCCTTTATAGTGACACAAATGTTCCTAAAGCTAGTTAAGTGGTCATATGGATTCTCAGAATCCATCCCATGGAAAGTAGGTAACAATTGGATCATCCCTGGTTTAAAGTGAAAAGTTTGGTTTACAGGCCAAACTATGCAGGATTCAGGAGTATGCCTATTCTGCTGCAAGATATCTCTCAAGGATTGTCTTGCTGCGACAGCTTGATCTTCAGCAGCCATTTCTAATGGTGGAGTAGGAATTCTAGGAGTTTGAGTTTCTCCTAAAGAGGACTCTAATTCTAAAGGAACAGCTAATGATTCAGGGCGTAACAATCTACCGTCTTCCCCTCTAATCCAACTGTGCATAAGCCAAGCGAATCTTTCTAAGGAAAATTTAACTAAGAGAGATTAACTTTCAAATTTTTAAGTTTTAAATTTTTTTTGTTTTTTTTTTTTTTATCCTAAAGATTCTAAGAACCTAAAAACTAAAATTGGCGTCCCCGGCAACGGCGCCAAAAACTTGACCACTCGTAAATAGTGCAGTGCTAATTAACCCCCAAGTGCAAGGGTGTGCGGTGTAGTTTTAAAACTCAGTAAGTCCGAGGTCGAATCCACAGGGAAGCCTATGTGTTTCAGTTTCTAAGTTCAAATATGAATTGTAGGATTGAATTAGAATTAAAGTTGCAATTAACTTAAATTGGATTTGATAGAGTTGAAATTTGAGAAATTAAACTAAAAACAAATAATTACTAATTAAATGAATGTTTCAACTTAAATAAAATTCGAACTAATTTAAATAACTCAGCAAATTAAAATTACTAAACTTGAATTTAAAAATAACCTAATCTAAGAAGCAAGAGTAATTCAATAATCATCTAATTGAACTGAAATGCTTACTAAATTAAAATTCTTAAATAAGACAAGAAGATAAATTCAATTGGAGAGATTCTAATCAGAAATTTTGAAATAATTATCCACTTTTAAAATTAAACTTAACCTTATCAAATTGCAAACAGGATTTATAAGAAATTTAAAACAGTGATTTTATCAAATTGAAATTCTAATAGAAAAGGGTTCTTGATTCAACCTTCACAATTCCAAGTAATCTGTTATTTCACCAAGGGATGATTTTAAATACAATCCATAGTTCACATCAAAGGATCTATGGATTGGGAAAGATTTTCAATACATTCCAAAATTCCTCGATACACAGTTTTAAATTCACGTTTCATTATGGAAAATAAAACTGGAAAGATTTTATGATAAAAATACTCGAGTTCAAATCTAGATTAAAATTGTTTAAAAATTATCAAGAAAATTATAATCAAGAGTGTTTATCAGTGATTATAGAGAATATGAACAAACACTCTTGTTTTCAAAGGTTTTCCAAACAACAAATCAAATTTGAAAATAGTAGATCACTTCACATAGGCTTTTGAAACCCATGTGAAGGATCTATGTACATCCCTCAGTTCATAACAAATTACCCTTCATTGATTCAGTGAATCAAGAACAAAGGTTTTTACCCTAGCATGCTTTGAAACAACTTAACAAGCTTAGATGAAGACATAACTGTTAAAGCTTCAAAAACATAATTAAAACAGTCCTAATGAATGTAAAACCTACCTACGAACATTCAATTAATAATAATGAACCAAAACGAAATACTAAATTAATTAAAGTTAAACCTTAAGATCAAAACGTACAGCATTCGTATCAAACTCTAAACGAAACCCTAATATTTTAAAGCATCCGAAGATTAAACAAACTAATGGCATTAATCATAAAAATCATCCACGAACATTCAAAAACTAATAAAGAGCAAGAATGAAATATTAACTTACTTGAAAACGAACTTTGAAATAAGAACTTGAGTAGCATTCACAATGACAATCGCTTAAAAACTTGGAGTACGTAGAGAAACATTCACGAATAATTAAAAATCTTCAAATTCTTCAAATAAATAAATAACTAAAACTAAACTTAAACCTAAGAGAAGTAGGAGAAGAGGAAGAAAAACAAAAAATGCAGCAGCCCCTCATTCGGCTACACAATGTCATATATATAAGCAAACACAAAACCCTAATCATTCAAAACGCGGAGCAACAATTCCGTATAAGGGGGTCCGGACCGTCCCTCAGGGGGTCCGGACCACAGTGTATGTTTTATTCAATCGGCTGGAAGGCAAGCTTCTGTGGTCTGGACCATCAAGCAAGGGGGTCCGGACCACCAAGTGCAGTTTCTCCATCCTTTGATCTTTCAACTTCAGCCGAGCTTTGGGAGGCTTGAGGCAACCTTGATACACTTGATTCCGCTTCGTTCCCTTTTTCATCTAGATCATTAAAATCACTATCATCTTCAAGAATTATACCCTTTTCCCTGCAATTAGAAAGAATAGGATATAAGCAATAAAATAATGATAACTTGAAGAAATAACATACTTAAAAGTGTGAATAATGATGCAAATGACTAGTTTGTAATTACACTTTCTAAGTGTAATCATTGCTTTATATTTAATCATTATAAAAGAATCTTCCAAGAGTGTGTACCTAATACTCATTCCTTGAAGAGAATATGCCATGTGAGGATTGAACTTAAAGATTTGAGAGAACTTGTGTGCATAATTGAGTTGAATTTTATGTTTTAATGAAAATTATGAGCACGAGAAGTTGATTTGGTACTTCAACACCTTACAATGAATTGAGTGTCGCATTTATGGAGTGTTCATGTTAACTTTTGATTGTTGTGAGGAGTTGAACTTGGAAATTCAAAAGAATTTACATTAAAAAATTATATGAAAGTGCTATAAGGTGAATCTTTGTTAAGCTAATTTGCTAGGGTTAGCAAATCTCAAGTTAGGGGGCCTGATTGTACTGTAAAAAGTACAATCATAAGTTTTAATTTAAGAATTATTATGCGAATTATTATACTAAATGAATGGAAATATAAATTCTCTTGCATTGATGAAGGCTGTATGTGATTTGTAGGTAATTGAGCATAAAATGATAGAAAAGTGGACCAGAATAGACCAACGTAGTAAGTAGTTCAAACACATGTTCGAACGACACTTGGTTCGAACCATGATTCTAACTATAGAAGGTGCAGGAGCTAGAAGAACAGAAAAAACTGCTAAGTGTCACAACTTGGCTCAACCTCTATTTGAACCATTCCTTGTTCGAACCATCGTTAGAACAACAGAATGGTAGAAACGTCTTAAAGTAGAAAAAAATTCTAAGTTTGAAGATTTGGTTCGAACACTGGTTCGAACAAGAACTTGTTCTAACGTTCATTCGATCAACAGAAGAGGGAACACAGCTCAGTTGGAGAAAAAAGTTGAAGTGTAGGAAGATAGTTTGAACCTTTGCTCGAACCATAATTCATTCAAACCATTCTTCAATCAAAAAAATACATGCCAAGTTCTGGATGAAGAAAAATGCCTAAGTCCCAAAAAGCTATTCAAACCTATGTTCGAACACTTGTTCGAGCCAACTTGCATATTAGGAATTTTTGTAATTCTACTATGATTGGAAAGGGTATTTGAGTACTTTTGTTTTGTATTATAAATATGTAAGAGCAAGGTCGTTTGGGGAAGCACATTTCATACTTACATTTCAGTTTTAGAGATTTACATTGTAGAAAGAGAATTTAGAGAGAAACAGTAGGTTCGGGAATTATTACTATTGAATTTTACTTTAGAATTTGAATTTATGGCTGAATTTACATTACTTTGTTGATTTCTATTCCAATTATGAGTGAGTAGTTGTTTCTTCTTGGATTCAAAGCAAAGATGTAGTTGAATTGTATGGATTTAAGGTAATGAGTTTCAATGTTCTATCTCTTAATTGTTTAAGGTTCAACTTATGTTGATTTGCATTCTTTGCCAATTTTGAGGTTGAAATTCAATTAAATTCTGATTTGTATAGTTTATGAATCTTTTATATGAATTTTTATTTAGAATTTCCATGCACTCTTGGAGGATTTTTATGGAAATCGCTGATTTAGATTTCATATGTAAGAATTATAAATTATGAACATTGGATGAAATTCTTAACCTAGAAATCGTACTTAAACTTCTATTTAATTCGTATATAGGTTGTTTCAACTTGGTTTTCACATTTAATATCCTCTGATCTACACTTTTAGATATAGATTGAGTACTGTGATTCCTTAGAATTCATATAATTCACTATAACACTTGTTTTGGATTCAAGGTTTTTATTAATTTGATTGAATTACGACTCAAATCAAACCACCATTTTCAAGTCATATCAACTTCTATCATTCATTATGAGATCAATTTTCGTTTAAAACTTTTCCAAAATTGTTTTGTTTATTGATTTTTACTTAAGACTCTCTGTGGACATAATCTGCTTACTAGTTATTATGCTTCAATGGACACCCTACACTTGGGGTCGAGCCAATATTATTTAATACTTGGACGAGCAAACACTCAACCTCATTATTAGTGGCTTTAAAACCCAACTTAATGGTGTATTCAATGGTTACCCCCTCTAGGGTTATCAAAACGAATCCAATTCCAGCTCCCTTTTTGGATAAGGAATCATCCACTTCAATTTGCCATGATGGTGTCGCCATTTCTGATTATGAATTGACTTGCACCTGCCACACCTCATACACTTCCTCAGGGGCTGGAGGAGTAAACTCAACTACAAAATTCACAAGGACCTATGCCTTGATTGTTGTTTAGTGAATGAATCTGACGTCAAGTACCTTAGGATAACCGACCACTTCACTATCCTTCCGGTGATGTCATCTTTCTTCAATACTTGACCAATTGGTTGGTCATTAATCACCTGGATGATGTGAGCATGGAAGTAAGCTTTCTAGATGCCACCACTAATGCCAAGGTAAACTTTTCCAAAGTAGGTATCTACATTCTGCCTATAAAGTTTTACTTATGTAGTAGATGGGCTTTTACTTTGAATCTTCCTCCTTAAGTAGGATAGCACTAATAGTATGTTTAGATCTCCCAAATAAAGTTGAAGAACGTCCCTTGGTTGAGGAGTTGATAGAATAGGGGCAATTGTCAAGTACTCATTTAGCTTTGTCAATGCCCGATCAGCTTACTCGTCCTAGATCACCTTGTTTGCCCTTTTTAACAATTAAAAATTTGAAGGTTGGCTAATAAATCTGTTGAGTGTGGTAACCATTCCATTAATCTTTTGAACCTTATACTTTGTCCTCAGGACAGTGATCTCTTTAATGGATTTGATTTGGTTGGGGTCAACCTCAATACTTCACCTACTGACCAAATGTCCTAGGATTTGCCCGAGCTCACTCCAAAGGCACACTTGGCGGCATTTAGCTTTAAACCATATTTATCACGAGTAGAAAATATGTGTTGTAGTTCTTAAATATAGTTCTTAGCTTTTCTGCTCTTTACCACCATGTCATCAATGTAGACCTCCCTTATCTGGCCAAGGTCTTTTTTGTACATTTTCATGACTAACCTTTGATAAGTTTCTCTAGTATTTTTGAGACCAAAGGGTATACCCTATAACAATAAATTCCTCGTGGAATAATGATCGATGTCTTCTCCTCATTAGGCTAACACATTGGGATTTGGTGATACCTCGGTAGGCATCTAGGAAAGACATTCTAGAGTTTCTAATAATTGAATCTACAAAGTTGGTCAATTTTAAGAATTGAAAATGGATCATTGGGGTAGGCTTTGTTTAAGTTTGTATAATCAACACAAACCATCCACTTCACATTCTTTTCTTCACCATTATGGTATTGGCAAACCATTTGGGGTATGATACCTCTCCAATAGTTTCAGCCTCTAATAACCTTCCCATTTCTTCAATGATTGCCGCTACATGTTGCAATACAGATTTTCTAGCCTTCTGTACAACAAGTTTCATCCCAGGATTAACATTTAGCTTATGACTCATAATGTTGAGATGAATACCTAACATTTATTGAGGAGTCTAGGTGAAGGTGCCAATGTTTTTGAGAAGCATTTCAGTCAGCTTAAGTTTTTCAATGGTTTCTAGGTTAGATCCAATCAAAGAGCATCGATTATCCTCCACTGGGCCAACGTGAATTTTCTCCAACTCTTCTACTACCTTTTTTTTAGGGCTGCCCCTAACATCATCAACCTTGGGGGTATTCTCTGTCAACTTTATCAATTACACCTGCTCAGGCAAGATTTTGGACTTTAGGGCTATAATAAAACATCTCTTGGAGGTGTCCTAGCCCCACCAAATCTCTATAACTTCATCCTCGTATGGGAACTTCAGTACTTAATAATAAATTAAGGGGACTGCCTTCAACATATGAATCCAAGACCTTCCCACAATAGCATTATATGAAGATGGTGCATCTAGATTAATAAACTCGACTTCATATTCCACTGGGATAGCCTGGACAAAAATGATAACTCTCCCCAAAAGCCAAATTGGGGCAGAATTAAAATTAGTTAATGAACAATCAGCCGGTTTCAGGTCTTTTTCTATCACTTTGATCTTTTTAAATAAGCTCAAGAGCATTATCTCTGTTGAACTTCCAACATCAACCAAAATTTTCTTCACATCTAATTGAAACATCTTTAGAGTGACCACTGATGCATCATTGTATAGATGTTGCACTATCTGACCTTCATCTTCACAGAATAATATATCCCCAGCATCATTTTGCCTAGGTTGCTTTCCTGGGGCATTTGTAACTTTCAACACTTTGCCAGCTTGGCCCATGCTTTGATTCTCAACTCGCAGACAAGCCATTATACCTTGTGGTTGGGTCTCCATATGGATTACATAAATGACTGGTTGCCTCTCAACATCCCTCCTTAGACGTTGTCTCTAGGGCTGATTTATCTCTATAATGTCATCAATTTCCTCTACTTCTTGTCCCCTCTTCCTTTATTCTCCCCCACCTGCTCGAGGTTAACCCACTTCCGCTTAGGTTTTTGCCTCATTAATGAACTATTTCAAAATCTCTCTTTCACCAAATCCTTGAAAAGTAACACAGAGATCTGTAGTTTCCCATTCAATGCCCCCTCACTTTATAGTAATTCCAATAATCTGTGCTCTGACTTCTACTTAGATCTTCTAGTATCTTCTTCAGCCACTTAAAATAAGACTCATTTCTAATTTGGGGAGGATTTTATAGATCAATTCCTTAAAGACTATGTTGATGGCCTCATAGATGAACTTCCTTGCATCACTTTCATATTCCTCCCCACGTTTCCTTTCCCTCTTTGACATAAAAGACTTGAACTCTTTGTAGTCAATTGGCTTTGTCTCATCTTTAACCTTTGCATATTTCCCTATCCAGTACATGAGCTCAAACATGTTTGCTGCTACTTTTTAGTTAAAGACGGCCATAGCTTATCACCCTTCTGTAATTCAAGTTTGAACGATACCACCACCAATACTCGATATATCCCTCCACTTCATTGTACATTTCCATGTACCTTCAGGAGTAGTCCTTTAAGCTCTCATTGCTTTTTCTCCTCAAAGTAAGCAAAACATCTGTAGATTTTAGCTCTGTGGCATTCGCCAAGAGTCTAGTGTTAAACTCTTCCGAAAACTACTTCTACCAACTAATGCTTTCAAGGGGCAACCTATGGAACCACTGCAAAATTGTGTCCCCTAAACTAGATAGGAACACGTAGCATATCAACTCATCATTCTAGCTTTATAATATTATGACTTGCATGTAATGATTGTAATTCGCCAAGGGTCTAATTTTCCATCATAAATGGTAAACCAGAGTGTAGTAAACTTCTTCTATGGCTTCAATTCACATATGTCATCTATGAATGGAGATGCTAAAATTCCTCTTAAAGCTTTCCTAGCCAACATACGAGTGGTTAACTCAGAATTTTCCCACTCAGTATGTCAGAGTTTCTCCACCACCATTTCGTTACTAGATTTCTTTGACTTTCTACGTATTGGACTGCCACTAAACAAACTATCAGTTTTGTTGTTATGTTTCTTTTGATCTGTTTGCTTATGCTTGGGGGCCTCATCCTTATGTTGAGACCTAGATGGTCTTTCCTTCTACTGTGAGCATGCTGGATCCTGGCAAGTAACTTGCGAATGTTAGACTAAACATGCTTTCACAAGCTTTTTTCCAGTTGTCATACCTGAGCCACCACCCACTTTTTTTTTTTTTTTTTTTGCGTATCAAGTTGCCTCTTAACAGGCTAATCACTTTCCCGTCATTCTTCTACCTCATATCGATCTCTAAACTCAGTATCATATCCTTTAGGATCTCATTGCTTTGAGCCATTAAAATCATTTTCTAATCTATCATGATTAGAAAGATCATCGTCCATTTGTTTTTTTTTTTTACGTAACTTCTTGATCATTGCATCAAGCTCCAACTATCTAGCCTAGATTAAAGCTTCCAGGTCCCTCTCTCCTAACCTGGATTACAGCTTTGGCTCCTTTAACATCACTTGGTGATTTTTTTTTCTAGTTTGATTTCAAACCTTTATAATGACATAAATTTTCCATCCATAGCTTAACTGTCATTTTGTAGATTTGGAGAGTATTTTTTAAGTCAAATTATTTGGTATTGGAACTAATTTTGTGGTCTAATTAAGAGTGCTGATTAGGTTCTACATTTTTTGTGCTCTTTTGTGATGTTTTTAATTGTTATCATAGATTTTTACTGAAAAGAACCTTTAAATCGATCCATATGCAGGTAATTTTAGAAAATAAAAGATTTGAGACCAGTAATTTGGTTTCTACATGCATGAGGAAAAATGAAAACATATGCTAGAATAAGAAGATGACATGTAGTTTACTTTTTTCTTTTTGTATGTATAAATTTGTATATTTGAATTCAGATATTGTTGATTATACTTCTTTCTAGTTCTATACACTCATCATTATTTCTTTGATCTCCCTTCATATAAAGTCATTTCAATTGATTCATGCTAATTTCATTTAGAATTCGAATGTTCTCAACATCCACATCCCCCTAACACAAATATATATCACATCATATTATATGCACGTGCATGTGTGTTCATATGCCTGAGTTAAATTTTTCCAAATTTTTTGTTGAATAAAGATTTTGTTTCATTTTATTACTTTGAAGTTGATTTATTCAAGTTTATAAATGCATATTCATGTGAAGATTTTAAATGCATTTACGTATAAACGATAGGAAATATAAGGAGTGTGCATCCATTTGTTTCGATTGAAAAAAAAATCCACAAGAAAAGTGTTTGTGATGTTTAGCAAAGGATAATGTAATTGAAAATCTAACCATAATTTTTGATAAATGGGTTTTGTATGATAGATTAGATTATGTAACCTTATCTGGATCTTGGCTTGAAAATGTAATGGGGATTTGTAATTATACCTATTATTCAAAACAAAGTTGTTTGAAGTACTTTCTTAACTTTAATTGTTGCAAGAGAATAGCAACTTGAATTTATACGAATCATAAATTGTTTGAACTGGTTCCTATTTCCAGATATGTTAGATATGTTCCTTTCTTATGTAATACAATTACTTCCTTTTAGTTCTAAATTTATAGTTTTTTTGCTTACAAATTCAACCTCTTTTCTTAAATAGTAACATGAAAAAAGCCAAAGATGGATATTATGCTTCTAAACATGAGAATATTTGAAATCCTCTCCTTAGATTGTTCAAATTTTGTTAAAGGCTAAATTACACTTTGGCTCTCCAATGTTCAATTGTAGCCGTCAATTCCTTGCATTTAAGATATCAATACGACCCTTCTGCAAATTCATTGATGAAAAATGTTGCGTCTCAATACTAAATCAAGAGTTGAGTGCAAATGTATGAGGATGACCATTACAATTGAAAATAGAGGGACAAAGTGAGATTTTGAACTAAACATAAAAGTGTAAAGTGTAATCTACTCTTTGATTGAAAAACTAAGTCTATAATTATGAGTCCGTTTGCTAACGCTGTCATTTTTCTATATATGTTTAAAAATACAATTTTGTTTAAATATTTATGGTTTCTAATATCATTTTTTTTAAATAAAAACTAAAACTACGTTTAGAAATGCAATTTTGTTTATGATAACTAATTTTTTGTTTTAATAAAATATTTAATTTTATTGGTTTTTTAAAAAATTAATCAAATTTAATAAAATATGTTTCATATTAATTTAATTATAGTATTTATTAAAATTAATTTTAGTTTAATAAAATATTTGAATAAAATAATTCATCTTAATATGATCTAACAAAAATGAAAAAGTGTTAAATTGACAAAATGTTTGTAACATAAAAAAAATAAAAAAAAAACAGATTGAAAGCACTTTTATTTTTGTTTACGTTTTTCTATTTAAGTTTCCATTTTTTTGGAAACAAAAAAATAAAAACAAGTTTAATAAATACATTTTTATTGACAGTTTTCAAAAATCTATAAACATAAATAAAAAAATGATAAATATAAAGGCTACGAAACAGGGCCTAAGTATTTCATTAAATGTTGCATTGCACAAGAGGTTGTAAACTGTACCACAACCTAAAAGTTGAAAATAAACATATTAACAGGTTAATGGTTTGGATAAGAGGGTTATACATGTGGCGATGATTGAACCCTAGACAAAATATATTGCAAGCCAATTCTCCTTTACTTGAATTGCTGATTTTTGTTTTTTTTATCCCTTTACTCTCTTCGTGCATGACAAATTCTGACATTTGCAGGCACCTTTGTGACTATCTTTTTTTTTTTTGGCCCTGACACTCTGAGGTTTATGGGATTTAGAGAAGCAAGAGGATCTATTATTACAGTCTCTTTGCTCGTTGCCCTAGACATTTCAATCTTATTCACAAGGGAGTGACCTTCGCTTGCAAGACAGCATACACTCTTAAACTGTTGAACACCTCATTGTTTCCAACTGCGTGATATGCTAAGCACATAGACTTTGAACATAAGATGTTGACCACCTGTGAATTTGTCAAGTTAAGGGGAGGACTTTCACAAAAAACGAGGCCACTTTTTACATGCTGAGTCTCCCTTTCAATGATGTACTTATTTAGAATTTTGTGAATATGACATATGTTGAATAGCTTCAAAATATGCGCAAGAAGATATCTGTGCATCTCATACAAGTAACATGTACAAGAAATCATCGTTAATAATGGGTCAAAGTTAATCTTGCATGTCAAGTCCACTTTGTTTGCAATCTTCACATTGAGGCATTCAATACGATCATCCTTGTCCAACCAAATTTTATGCTCCAAACTAGAATGTTCATTAAAAACCTAAACATGTTAAGGGTGTATGTTTCTGTAACTTGCCTCAAGATGGTAGAATTCTTTATTGCAAGGTAAGAAAAAGTCTACCTAGATTCACAATTACTCTGCAATCCCTTTTCCTTAATGCCTATCAAATGAGTATCGAATCTTTGGAAGAACTTTTTCATGTTTAGCTCGCTTCCCAATACTAGTTTTATCCTCGTGTTGGCACTTTCGCTCAATTGTATGTTGCGCACCCAGACAGTGAATGTATCTTTCATGTATGTAATATACCATTGATGCCTCTTGTGTTAAAGTCCATTAAACCACTTGTTTCTAGCAAGGTCAAACATTTTCTTCACAGTCCCCGATCACTCCTCAAACTCATTAACGTCAAGGAAGTCATACATGCAACCATGAAGTTCTGATATAAGATGTTTTGTGTTCCCCTAAAAAGTACTAGCCAAGTTCTTCACTGCATTCTAGCCAATATGCCAAGTACACAGTTCATGACATACAGCAGGCATCATAATTTCTAAAGCCTTTCCTATTACCGCATCTTAGTCTATAAATATCACTATAGGCTTTTTTTCCTTGTGACACTAAAAAAATATTTTGAAAAGTCATACGAAGGAGGCTTCGCTCTCATCGAATAACAAGGTACTCTATATTACTATTTGCCTATAATTGTTAAAACCAGTGGAAACCCTAGAAGCTAAGATTGATTGCTAGTGCCAAAGGTGGTGTTGAACATTACCATGTCATTGAAGGCTTGATAGTCAACTAGCATTTTTAAATCGGCCCAAAACATATTGGTTGTCTGCCTTGTATAATCAAGTTGGAAGTCATGAAAGAAAGAAAAGCTTTGCTTGGACTATTCTTGAAAGTAATCTAAAATTATTGTAGTCTCTTCTAGTTCCATAACTTTTAGGCATTTAGTGTATAGGTGTGATTTCACATCCTCCCTAGTGAAACCTACATTTTTTGAGCCCCCAGTTTCTATGCTTATATACATGTGTGTTGTCTTCGATTAGCCTAGCCCTTATGCAGCAACAATAGCACGTGCTTGGACTTCATTGATGTCTCAATGTGCTCTAAGTTGATGAGTGGTTATTTACCCTTTAGCTCATGATTATGCTTTTCTATTAAGGATGTCACATGGTACTTCCTTTTTTCTTTATTCAAAATGCTTAAAAGAACACCATAGTCACATTATGTTTTTGCACGACGCTTGCAATGAATGTGTCACGGATCTTTAGACTTTTTAACCTGCCTGAAACATACATACGTCCCAGAGTTCACCATTCCTTCATTTCTCTTATTCATTCCTTTAACTCGGCCACCAAATCTAATATCACATGCATATTTTTTCCAAAATGCATAGCTTGTTTTAACTGTGTTAAGCTCTATCCCAAAACATGGCTTGCCAACCATCTCAACCACCATGTTACTTATAACTTAAGAAGAAATCCCAACTACCAATGGCTCTTTACCTTTAGTAAATTTTGGAAGGTTGATTTCTACAATTTTAATTCCATTATCTCCATGATCTAGATTAATTATTGTAGCCCTATGTAGCAATAGAACACATAAATGAAAGAAAGAATTTAATATTCTAACAAATTTTTTTATACATTTGTATACTAAAAAAGGAAAAAAAAAAAAAAAGAAAAGAGACTAACCCAAAACAATTAATGTGGTCTCTTATTCTCTCCCTCTCTCTCTCTCTCTCTCTCTCTCTTTCTCTCTCTCTTTTTCCATTGTAAAAATGAAAAAAAGATGAAGTTTTTGGTGTAGGGAAGGAAAAATCTTATTTTTTCGAGAAATAACTTAATATTCCAACACATTGTTTATGCAAGAAAAGCTTTTGGTGTAGGGAAGAAAAGACATTTTTTTGTGAGATTTTTTTTATTAAATTGCTCTAAAAGCAACAACAATTTTTAGTTGATGGTCCAGGAGTTTTATTCACATTAATAGTATTCCAACATTCAAATTATAATTGAACACTCAATATTTTAACATTCAAATTAAAATTAAACACCTAATTAAAGTACATGATTATAGCATTCAAACTAATTCTTCACTCAGAATTTTAAACATGCCCACACCATTCTAACATTACAAAATTTTAAAAAAATATTCATTAAAATGGTAAGCCATTGCTTATAAGCATAAAAAAACATTTCCCTATGAAGTGAAGCTTTGAATGAGGCATTACTTAAAAGCAAAGGTCATATAAGCTGATGCATGTATAACAATTTTCAAAATGTTCTTAGAAATACAAATATAAAAAATTTTGAACATGCCATTCAAACCACGCTCTGTCCGTTAGAATTCCTGAACGCACTTAAAGGATTTGCTGAAACTTTTTTATTTCTTAGTTATGTGAATTTTTAAAACTCACGTGCACTTGATTTCATCCAACGACTACAAAATGATGCCTGTCAGCTACCATTATAAGTGATCTCAACCACCAGTTCTTGAAGTCGAATAATGTGCTTGAGAGTCAAAAATTCATGAGTTTTAGAGAGTTTTTAAAGTACAAATTCTGAGGTGTTCATGCAAACCATACTTGTTTTTAAGTGATGGGTTTTGAGGTGTTCTTATAGGTTTACTGAACACCTCAAAACCCATAAGCAGGCATATTGCTCTAATTTTTTGAACACCCCAATGTCATGATTTATCATGGGTTTATAAAATTTTTGATAGTAATACCCGCATTAGACTATTGAAATCCAAAATTAACATTTCTTAACAAAACCTATTACAGGCCCACATGGTACCATTTCTGTTTACTAAATAATATAACTAAAATAATTAATAAAATTAATTCTATAATTAAATTAACTAAAATAATTTATTAAATTAATTCTATATTAATTAATTTAATATGAAATATATTTTGTACATTATTTTTAATATATAATATAATTAAAGTATATCGTAATTTAATAATATTATATTTTTATTGAATTAAATTATCTTTAATAAATAATATAATTAAGAAATACAATTAATTAATTAATATAAAATATAATTTATTAAATTCAATTAATATGAAATATATTTTATTAAATTAAATTAATTTCATTAAAAATAAATAAAAGTAAATATTTTATTAAAATAAAATTAATTACTGTAAGCAAAATTGTATTTTTAAATGTAATTTCAATTCTTATTTTAAGAAAAAACAACAATAGAAAACAAAACCAGAAAATATAAATAATTAAACATGAGCAAAAAAAACAATAACAATGCCAAATGAGCCCTTCATGTTCCCAATTTCACATTGCTACAACCTACATATTATATATTTTGTATAATTTATAATTTGAATTTGACTTATTTGGATAAATATTTTTATTGTTATATATTTTAGATGATCTATAATATGGATGTGACTTATTTGGATTAATATTTTTGAACATCAATTTCGAAAGACTTTTTTATTTATTACTTCAATATAAATTATAATATATTATTTTATATGTGCAATGCTTACTCCTTAGCAGATAAATACTAGTGTTGACCCGTGTGACGCATGAAATTTTATAATATTTTTTAGGTAAAATATAATTTTAATATATTATAAAATATTTTAATAAAGTTGTATAAATTTATAAAATAATTACTGAGTTGTCTTTTGTATTTTTTATTTGTATTAATATTAGTGAGTGAGTAGATTTGATCATAGTCAAAATTTTCATATAAAAACTAAAAGTTTATATTTTACGAAATTTTGATGTGACCCAATTGTAAAAATTAAAATTTGTTCTAAAATATATATTAAATCACAAACTTTCCTCATCAACCTGATCTCTTTTTTATTTAAAATCATTAGTTAATTTTAATATATGTTTTTATTTTTTAATTTTGTATTCATTTTGCAAAATTAAGCTGAGTTAGAAATACTATTAATCTTAGTTTTATTAAATTAATTTTTGACTGGTTTTATAAAAATAGCCCAAACTAAAAATATTATTTTTGTTAATTGTTTGTTGTAATTTATAAAGATAACTCAATTATTGAGTATTATCAATTAAATTTTTTAACCAATGGTTAAGATGACTAATTTAATTTTAAAATCAGGCTTAAAAAAATTCACTATCTAGCCTAACTGATATTTAGGCATTTTCATGTCTAATTAATACTAAGTAGTTTTTTTATTTACTTAAAATATACTGAAAGTTGTTATTATAAGAAGAGTTGGATTTTTTAATTTAATTAATTTTTCTTTCAAGCCTAATTAATTGTTTAAATAAGTAAATTTTGCGACGATAGTTAATCAGTATTGAGAATGTCACACAAGATTTAGTCATAATTTTTTAATTAATTTTATAAAAATGACTTAAATTAAAAATACAATAATTAATTTAGAATTTAGAATTTAGAATTTAGAAAAAATCAATTCCAAAACTAATTTTATTCAAAAATTTGTAAAAATAAAAAAATAGTATAGTGTACATAGAATTTGTTAATAATTTTTTAATTAGTTTTATAAAAATATCTCAAATAAAAAATATTATTACTAATCATATGTGTTTTATAAAATAAAACAAATATAGTCAACGTGACCAATTTAAATTTAAAATTACTTAGAAAAATAACTACTCGTGATCCTAATTAATATTCGATGGTTTAAATTCAGTACTACCATACAATCAAAAATTAGGATCAGAAAGTAGGATTACAATGATGTGTCAGAACTGGATAGCCACGTCATTCCCTATTAAAGAAGAGTTTTAAAAAAAAAAAAAAAACAAACAAACAAACTCTTGAAAAGATAATAAATGTAGCCAATTAAAGAAGAGTTATAAATAGAATAAACTCTTAAAAAGATAATAAATGCACCGATTTTCAATGTCTATTGTGTTTTTGAGTGTCCAATATGATTCAACCATTCGTTCTTTCTTGCTTTTGCTTCTTTTGCAACTTCTCAGCGTTTATGGAAAATCAAGAAGTATGCTTTGATGAGGAGACATCTACTAGAGAGGAAACAAAAGAACAACAATCACAAACAACAATAAATGGGGAAGAAAAAGTAGGAATTCCACAGGTTAGGATGATATTTGACACTGTAGATGAAGTTCATAATTTCTACAAAAAAATATGCTTACGATCATGGGTTTGATATAATAACTAAAAGCACAAAAACAAATGAAGATAGGAATATAAAACACTATACAATTTTATGCGCTCGAGTGGGTAAAACCAAGTTTATTAGAAAAAAAAAATCCCTTATTACCACTTCCATCAACCAAAATTGATTGTAAGGATAGGATCAATGTGAGAACATATGAGGATGGAAGACTTTGTTTGTTTGGGGTTTTTCTTGAACACAATCGTGGATTGAGTCCAGGAAAATCAAGGCACCTTCTTTGCAATAAGCAGTTGGATTCTTGGGTAAAAAGAAGACTTGATTCGAATGATCAAGCTAATATTTCATTAAGCAAGAATTTTCATTCATTGGTTGTTGAAGCAAGGGGTTATGAAAACTTAACATTTTAAGAAAAAGAGTGCAAGAATTACATTGCCAAAGCTAGAAGATTAAGACTTGGTACAAGTGATGCTAAATCCCTGTGTAATTATTTTGTCCATATGCAAAATCAGAACTCCAAATTCTTTTATGTGCTGGATGTGAATGAAGAAAGTCATGTGAGGAATATATTCTAGCCTGACGTAAGGTCTCAAGCAACATATGAATCTTTTAGAGATGTTATTACATTTGACTCCACACATTTGACAAATAAGTATGGTATGCCATTTGCTCCATTTGTTGGTGTAAATCATCATAGACAGTCTACATTTTTAGGTTACGAGTTACTACCTAATGAAGATACAGAGACCTATATTTGGCTATTTAAGTCATGGTTAGCATGCATGTCAAGTCATTCTCCAAAAGCCATAGCGACAGACCAGTACAAAGCAATTCAAGCTACTGTTGCAAAGGTTTTTCTAAAGGCTAAGAATTGGTTATGTCTATGGCATATTTTGAAAAATCTTCCAATGAAGCTAGGTGGATTAGCTCAATACTGAGCAATCAAAAAAACTTTGAAGAATGCTGTGCATGAATCACTAACCCCATGTGAGTTTGAAGAAGGTTGGACTAAATTAATTGTAGAATTCAAACTTGAGGATAAATGAATGGTTGAGGTATTTATATTTGGATCAAAAACGATAGGTTCCAACATTTATTAAAGAAACTTTTTAGGCAGGAATGTCTACCACTCAGCATAGTGAGAGCATGAATGGTTTTTTTGATGGTTATGTTCACTCTAAAACTGTATTGAAGCAATTTGCAGAACAATATGAGAATGCATTGGGAAGCAAGGTTGAGAAGGAAAAGAAGGTTGATTTTACTTCTTTCAATTGAATCATACTAGCGATAACTGATTTCCCTCTTAAGAAACAATTTCAAGAAGCATATACTAATGAATTGTTTAAAGAGTTTCAAGACGAGAGGATTGATCTATTGCAACATTTGTTTTGTCAAAACAAAGGGTTCGATGTCTACATTTAAGTGAAAGATTATGCTTAAAAAAAAAAAAAAACAATAGCTCCAGGAGAAAGTTTGTATATGTTGTTCTTTACAATGAAGCTAAATGTGATGTCCGATACCTTTGTCACTTGTTTGAGTTTCGAGGGTTTCTGTGTAGGCATACAATTGCTGGTTTGGTTGATCAAGATGTGAAAGAGGTTCCATTGCGTTACATCTTAACACGGTGGAAAAAAGAGATTAAGCAAAAGCATACATATATTAAAAGCTTGTATGATAACTTGAGTGATACTAAACATATGAAACTTTATGATATGTTATGCACTTGGTTCCATAACATTGCAGAGATTGGAGCAAAAACAGATGATAATGTTGATATTTTGATGAAGATTCTAGATGATGCAGAGGAGACAATGCTTATAAGGAAATCATTTTGTGGGAATAGCCAACTTAATTAGGAGCCTTTAGCTAAGGATGGTAATGAGCTTAGCCACTTGAGTAAGAAGCTACACAATCCTTTGCAAGTACGCACCAAATGATGTAATAACCTGAATTTTTTTTTCTTAATTAAATTGCTTAAGTGTGGTGGTGATATTTGATATAGTAAAAATTTAGAAAATTGAGGATTTGAAAATTTTTGGAATAATAAAATTAGTTGGAAAAATTTTCGGATTTAATTTCACCCTATGTGGGAGTTTAATGTAGAATTTCTAAAATTTTTATCCAAACACTTCCTAGCCCAATTACTTATTTGGTTCAAACCAAGCCCATTAACCCATGGGTCAACCCTTTTCTTTGACTCACCTCAACTCACTTCAACTCACTTTAACACTCAATGAGTTGACTCATGAATAGTTGCTCTAAATTATTTCCCGACAACTTCATTTTCCATCTTCCATACACTCTCACCATCTTTCAAAATTATTTGACTAATTAGACAAAGAGAAGACCCACATTGATGACCTTAAAGCATCTTTTTTAAAATTATTTGGCAAACAAGATTTAAAGCATTTTGTTTGAAAGCTAGCATGATTTAAAGCATTTTGTTAATTTGTCAAAAAGCTAGCATGATTGTTTAAATTTGTCAAAAAGTTAGCATGATTCCCGGATCATGCCACCCATCCTCACCCATCCTCCAACACCTATCTTAAATTATGTGGCTAGATAGTCAAAAAGGCTAAGCTAGATTATTTGTATTATACTACCTAATGCATAATGCAATTTTAGTGGTTTTCAAGTCTAGGTAGTGGAGCTTGTTTTTCTCTACCGACACTTTCTCTACACTCCCTATAAATTGTGTGTCTTCAAAGAGAAGAAAATAAGAGACAAATAATAATAAATTATTAATTAGTGAGGCTGAAGATTTGGTGTTGCTTGGAGGAAGAAGAAAGGCTTGGAATTTTCCAATTTGGGTGGTGTTCAAAGCTAACTCATTTTTCCTTCTCAGACTTGGTCATTAATATCTTCATTGAGGTAGGATGATGAACCTCCTACAATATATTTGATGCATTTTCTGGTTTGAAGTATGAAACTTGATTGTGATAAAAATAAATACCCGTATATTGGGGGTAGGGAAGCCAAAATTTTGACTGATGTAACTCAGTATGCTGACAGCTCTCTATTTGTAACTTCTTATGTGCTTTTGACCCCTAAAACGGTGGAATTAGGCTTCGGCTAAAACATAAAAGTTGTAGCCCTTTCAGTTTTCTTTTCAACCCAAAAAGAATTGCATCAATCCGATTTGTGAGTCAAAAGTTATGCCCAAAATACTGAGCACGTGTAAAACTGTATTTTCTGAACAAACTGAATTCAAAGCTATTTTTGTACCTTTAGACCTTAGAATTTTAAAAAGTGTAAAACATGAAAGTTGTAGGTCTTGAAGTCTAGTTTCTACAGATATAAAGTTTATAGATATTGGAGTCCTGCTCTATTTTATATGAATTTTCTTTCAAGCTGCTATTCTGCTTAGCTTTAATTGATGCTTGTTTGGATTTGTTTAGAATATTATGTTTAAAGATTTATTTAAATTTCCAATTTCCTTCTGCTAGTTATTGTCATGTTAATAATTTTTATTGATATGAAATTATTTTAAACTAGGTATTATGTATTATTTGACACTCTAATATTGATGATAATTGACTTAGATAATCAGTTTCATCATGGATAGTTGGATGACTTATTCAAACTAAAATGCTAGTATTTGATAAAATGCCCAAAAGAAACAATGGACTTGTTCTTTTCTCATTTGGTCTTTCTTAAATGAATTTGAATTATTTTTAGGCATTGTTTTGTCAACCTAGCAAGTTATATAATTATATTTTTATGATTAAGTGAATTTAATGAAACTCATTTAATACCTTCCTAAACATTGGAATAATTCTGTGGACATTTGTGGATATCTTGAAACCAAAAACCTATGATAAGGGTTTGGTTATAAATAAGATGATGATTGAAAATTTATTTAAATTATTTTTGAATAAAATAAAACTTATCAATTTTGCTAAAAATTA
This sequence comes from Vitellaria paradoxa, assembly GCA_019916065.1. Taxonomy (NCBI): domain Eukaryota; kingdom Viridiplantae; phylum Streptophyta; class Magnoliopsida; order Ericales; family Sapotaceae; genus Vitellaria; species Vitellaria paradoxa. The sequence continues at coordinate 25,649,854 of CM034241.1, read as the reverse complement.
AATATAAGTCCAAGAGCTATTTATTATCCTTATATTCCATAAAATAATAAAATAAAAGATAAAAGAAGCAAAAACCAAGATTTGCAGCCAATGAGGTTCGAACTTGCGACTTTAAATCGCAATTAGGGTCGCCCACCCACTAAGCAACCAACCTCAGCCTAATTAATATACCATTAGAAATAATTTTATTCTTATCAAATTTGGTACGGTAAACTTGTCAAAACAATTAACTAAAATACTAATTCGTATTCTAAATTTTTTTTTACTTGCTACTTGTTAATTTACATATAGTACCTACCTTTGTGATAATGATATTGATGACTATGTTAAACCTTTGATTTATTGAGAATTACTATTAAATTATGAATTTAGATAAAGTGCTTAAAAATTACTGCATGTGACTGAATAATCCCACTTTTGATTCATTGCCCGGGAACATTGTCGGTTGTTATTCAAAATGTCTGATTTCCATACAAGGTACCCTGGGAATGTAAAAGGGTGAGAAGAAATTAAGGCACTCGGTGCTAAAGTTATTTTTGGCAATGGGGTGATGGGTGGGTAAAAATGGCCTTTTAGATGAAGATGGGAACATGCATTTTATTTGGGAGATGCTCCCTTCTGACCTGGCCAGTCAGGTAGCCGATCGCGACGGCTAGGTTTTTGGTAGGTGACACCGTTGGCATGCATTGGATGCTAAGCCCATAAAGTCACTGCTTCCCAAGGCTGGGGGTAGAGAAGGATAGGAGTATGATTATCTTAGGAGGATTTAGATTAAACTCCTTTACAAAATTTTATTGTAACTAGCAACCTCTCTTGTTATGTATGAATGATGTGTTGGAATTATTTAACTATATTTAATTTCTCTGGATTAATAATTTATATATATATATATATATATGTATGAAATCTGTATCGCTACGGGGTTTGATCCCGAGACCTTGAAGATCTAAATCTGAGATCCCTACCACTGCGACACAAACATCATTGTGGTACACACATCAATATTTAACTATTTTTACATGTAAGTAAAATAGTAGTTACGGTGACGGTTTCATCGAACCGTTGTAAGTATAATTTACATTATTCAGTTGAGATCTATTGAATTAATTGTTGCATGAATAGTATGCCACCTAAACACATTCACTTCATACAGTGTAGTATTACAACCACTGCATATAGGCACCTAGGAGATTCTGATTACTGACCTTTAGTAGCTCACCCCTTGTGAGAATATTTTTTTTAGGATATTAAGCACAGGGATACAGAAGATGAGCTGGAAAGAGATTAATTTCTCTTAAATATTCTATCAGAAGAGTTATCTATTTTTTTCTTCTTTCCTGTGCAAAGCTGGAGGACTTTAATTTTTGTCTGTAACAATTGTTAGATGATTGTAATTATTAAGCATAGACCTAATTTACTTTTATTTGGTATGTAATGTTAATCGCGTGGTTGGGACACTTAGATGGCTCTGTAATATTTTTCTCTATCTTTATTTTGTGCCCTGTAGTTGAAATCCCATCAAATGGTTCAGTCCAATGACTTATAAATATTGTTTGGGATAAACAAGGGATTTTGAATATCTCAAACTTTTCTTGCTGGTTAACCCCAATTTGGAGGAAAATTATGGGGTGTGACAGCGTGTTATTATCATCTTATTTTTATACCTAACAAATAAATCCCAAGTCACCCCTGGGCATTCGGTTATGAAAATCCGGAGCGTGACAAATGATGTCCACCATCAAAAAGGAGAGAATCTAAGGTGGAACAAATATTGAGAAGTAGAAAAAAAAATAATCTTATTCATTACTTTTTATATATGTTTTCCATTACCAAAAGTTTTTATTATTTAAATATTATATCATTAGGCATTCCAAAATGAAAAAGTTAAACAAGTTGGTGGAGAAGAAAGTTTACAAAGGTGAGAATGAAGGAAGGTAATCCCAAAGCACTTAATTTTCTCTTGAGATAATTTTTTGATTTTTTTAATAATTATTGGATTCATAGGTTTGTCAAACAAATGCAAGTAAGGTGAATGAAAGTGATGCCACTTCAAGCCACCTATCACTAGTTCATCAAGTTCCTTACATGGTAGTAGATAACTATTCTAAACAAGCAATATCATTTTTGCAACTTTTACAAGTAAGCCTTTTCCTTTTTTAATATTACCTATAAATCAAATATTATCTCTCTGATGATTTCTAATCAATATACATTTTCGATGGCATTTGAATATGATCACAGGCATACATGGAATTTGGAGCCAGCACCCCCATCTATATCGATTTTGACCCTAAATCTTAATTAATGGTGTATTTTGATTGAAGGCTCCATATCTCATTCCGTCATTTTTATTTTATGTTACCAATTTGACAACAATAAGATATGTTGTAGAGAAGTGTGAACACAAGAATACCATTATAGTTTTGGTTATCAACTTCTTTTAGGGTTTGTTTAGAGTAAAAAAAAATGAGATAAATTGAGATAAATTGTGATTTGGGAAGAGTTCGTAATGCGTGCAGTGAGTGAAAAAAGTTGATGTGATATAAAATTAACAGAGATTTATAGAGATTTTCAGAGATTTTCAGCAAATAATTGCATGCCAAACAAGCCCTTAATAGTGTTGTTTTTTTTTATTATTATAATAGAAAAACTAGTGAGATATGTACTATTAACTAGCTATGAAAAGTCATGGTTGGAGAATTTTTTTTTCTTTGTAATACTTATTGTAGCTAGGAAGCTTTGTTTTCTCTATTTGGTTTTCCTTTTAGTACCCTTTTGGCCCCTGCCTATTGTTTTGGTCAGGGGCTAATTCTCTAGATGGTCTTGTTCCTGTGAAGGGAGTTTTTGCTCTTAATAGATTACTGAAAACAGTTTAAGAGATAAGTAAAACAATTGCATTTCTCTTATTTTCCAGTGTTTGGTTACAATTTCTAAAATAATTTGCAAGTACAGCCAAGTCCGTCCACAAACAAAGTCTACCTGTACTTTGTCACGCCCCGGATTTTCATAACCGAATGCCCAGGGGTGACTTGGGATTTATTTGTTAGGTATAAAAATAAGATGATAATAACACGCTGTCACACCCCAAAATTTTTCTCCAAATTGGGGTTGACCCGCAAGAAAAATTTAAGATATTCAAAATCCCTTGTTTATCCCAAACAATATTTATAAGTCATTAGACTGAACCATTTGATGGGATTTCAACTACAGGGCACAAAATAAAGATAGAGAAAATATTACAGAGCCATCTAAGTGTCCCAACCACGCGATTAACATTACATACCAAATAAAAGCAAATTAGTTCTATGCTTAATAATTACAATCATCCAACAATTTTTTTACAGACCAAAAATAAAGTCCTCCAGCTCTGCACAGGAAAGAAGAAAAAAAAAAGATAACTCTTCTGATGGAATATTTAAGAGATATTAATCTATTTCCAGCTCATCTTTTGTATCATTGTGCTTAATATCCTGAAAAAAATATTCCCACAAGGGGTGAGCTACTAAAGCCCAGTAATCAGAATCTCCTAGGTGCCTATATGTAGTGGTTGTAATACTACACTGTATCAAGTGAATGTGTTTAGGTGGCATACTATTTATGCAACAATTAATTCAATAGATCTCAACTGAATAATGTAAATTATACTTACAACGGTTCGATGAAACCGTCACCGCAACTACTATTTTACTTACATATAAAAATAGTTAAATATTGATGTGTGTACCATAATGAAGTCTGTGTCACAGTGGTAGGGATCTCAGATTTAGATCTTCAAGGTCTCGGGATCAAACCCCGTAGCGATATAGGTTTCATACATATATAAATATATATATTTTTATAAAATATTGATTGAGAGGAATTAAATATAATTAAATAATTCTAACACATCATTCATACATAACAAGAGAGGTTGCTAGTCACAGTAAAATTTTGTAAAGGAGTTTAATCTAAATCCTCCTAAGATAATCATACTCCTATCCTCCTCTACCCCCAGCCTTGGGAACCAGTGACTTTACGGGCTTAGCATTCAATGCATACTGACGGTGTCACCTACCAAAAACCTAGCCGTCGCGACCGGCTACCTGACTGGCCAGGTCAGAAGGGAGCATCTCCCAAATAAAATACATGTTCCCATCTTCATCTAAAAGGCCATTTCTACCCACCCATCACCCCATTGCCAAAAATAACTTTAGCACTGAGTGCCTTAATTTCTTCTTACCCTTTTTCATTCCAAGGGTATCTTGTATGGAAATCAGACATTTTTAATAACAACCGGCAATGTTCTAGGGTGATGAATCAAAAGTGAGATTATTCAGTCACAAGCAGTATATTTTTTTAAGCACTTTATCTAAATCCATAATTTAATAGAAATTCTCCATAAATCAAAGATTTAACATAGCCATCAATATCATTATCACAAAGGTAGGTACTATATGTAAATTAACAAGTAGCAAGTAAAAAAAAAATTTAGAATACGAATTAGTATTTTAATTAATTGTTTTGACAATTTTACCGTACCAAATTTGATAAGAATAAAATTATTTCTAATGGTATATTAATTAGGCCGAGGTTGGTAGCTTAGAGGGTGGGCGACCCTAATTGCGATTTAAAGTCGCAAGTTCGAACCTCATTGGCTGCAAATCTCGGTTTTTGCTAATTTTACCTTTTATTTTATTATTTTATGGAATATAACGAAAATAAATAGCTCTTTGACTTATATTTAATTTTTAGCAAAATTGATAAGTTTTATTTTATTCAAAATAATCTAAACAAATTTCTAATCATCATCTTATTTATAACCAAACCCTTATCATAGGTTTTTGGCTTTAAGATATCCACAAATGTCCACAGAATTATTCCAATATTTAGGAAGGTATTAAATGAGTTTCATTAAATTCATTTAATCATAAAAATATAGTTATATAACTTGCTAGGTTGACAAAACAATGCCTAAAAATAATTCAAATTCATTTAAGAAAGACCAAATGAGAAAAGAACAAGTCCATTGTTTCTTTTGGACATTTTATCAAATACTATCATTTTAGTTTGAATAAGTCATCCAACTATCCATGATGAAACTGATTATCTAAGTCAATTATCATCAATATTAGAGTGTTAAATAATACATAATATCTAGTTTAAAATAATTTCATATCAATAGAAATTATTAGCATGACAATAACTAATAAAAGGAAATTGGAAATTTAAATAAATCTTTAAACATAATATTCTAAACAATTCCAAACAAGCATCAATTAAAGCTAAGCAGAATAGCAGCTTGAAAGAAAATTCATATAAAATAGAGCAGGACTCCAATATCTATAAACTTTATATCTGTAGAAACTAGACTTCAAGACCTACAACTTTCATGTTTTACACTTTTTAAAATTCTAAGGTCTAAAGGTACAAAAATAGCTTTGAATTCAGTTTGTTTAGAAAATATAATTTTACACGTGCTCAGTATTTTGGGCATAACTTTTGACTCACAAATCGGATTGATGCAATTCTTTTTGGGTTGAAAAGAAAACTGAAAGGGCTACAACTTTTATGTTTTAGCCGAAGCCTAATTCTACTGTTTTAGGGGTCAGAAGCACATAAGAAGTTACAAATAGAGAGCTGTCAGCATACTGAGTTACATCAATCAAAATTTTGGCTTCCCTACCCCCAATATACGGGTATTTATTTTTTTTTTTTCACAATTAAGTTTCATACTTCAAACCAGAAAATGTATCAAATATATTTTAGGAGATTCATCATCCTACCTCAATGAAGATATTAATGACCAAGTCTGAGAAAGAAAAATGAGTTAGCTTTGAACACCGCCCAAATTGGAAAATTCCAAGCCTTTATTCTTCCTCCAAGCAACACCAAATCTTCAGCCTCACTAATTAATAATTTATTATTATTTCTCTCTTATTTTCTTCTCTTTGAAGACACACAATTTATAGGGAGTGTAGAAAAAGTGTCGGTAGAGAAAAACAAGCTTACCTAGACTTGAAAACCACTAAAGTAGCATTATGCATTAGGTAGTATGATACAAATAATCTAGCTTAACTTTTTTGACTATCTAGCCACATAATTTAAGATAGGTGTTGGAGGATGGGTGAAGATGGGTGGCATGATCCGGGAATCATGCTAACTTTTTGACAAATTAAATAATCATGCTAGCTTTTTGACAAACTAACAAGATGCTCTAAATCATGCTAGCTTTCAAACAAAATGCTTTAAATCTTGTTTGCTAAATAATTTGAGAAAGATGCTTTGAGGTCATCAATGTAGGGTCTTCTATTTGTCTAATTAGTCAAATAATTTTGAAAGATGGTGAGAGTGTATGGAAGATGGAAAATGAAGTTATCGGGAAATAATTTAGAGCAACTATTCATGAGTCAACTCATTGAGTGATAAAGTGAGTTGAAGTGAGTTGAGGTGAGTCAAAGAAAAGGGTTGACACATGGGTTAATGGGCTTGGTTTGAACCAAATAAGTAATTGGGCTAGGAAATGTTCGGATAAAAATTTAAAAATTTTACATTAAACTCCCACATAGGGTGAAATTAAATCCGAAAATCTTTTCAACCAATTCCAAAAATTTTCAAATCCTCAATTTTCTAGATTTTTACTATAACAAGTATTACCACCACACTTAAGCAATTTAATTAAAAAAAATTCAGGTTATTACATACTTCGAGAGTCCACAGCTCCATTTATTTATTTATTTATTTTTGAAAGAAACAATTTAAAGTTGCATTATATTGGCAAAGTCTAATCTTATTACCTAATGTTTCTGATCATATGACATGTGCCAAAGTCCAAACCATCATCCCAAAGGGGTGGAAAATAAGAAATAAACAAGAGTAGAATGTTGCAAAAAGTGGATATCCGTCAGTGAATTTCTCAAAATTTTCCAATTTTCACAATGCTATGGCAGTGATTAGCTCTTAGAATTTCTCAAATTTCTCAAATTCTCTAGAATGATCTGATTAATCTTTGGCCTCTTCTTCCAACTAGTTTTGCTTATGTAATTGATAAAATTGAGATCCCTTAGCAAAAAAAAAAAAAAAAAAAAAATGAAAGCATGGAGGAGATCCTACAGCTCCATTCATTAAGACATTTTGTCAAACAAAAAGCCTGCTACTTGCTCAACCCACACATTCAGTCCCAAGAAGAAGAAGAAGAAGAAGAATAAAACCATTAAGAAGAAACTTCCATACAATCACAAGCTTAACAAAAAAAGAAGAAGAAGAATTCAGTTTAAACACTATTATTATAGGTGTTTTAGATTTATATCATCAAACTAGTCGGTATGAAAAATATGATTATGCATTGAAGCAAAGACAAATTCAATTTATACATAATATGCATTTCCCTCTTAACTTGCTGCTGCACCCCTCTGAACTTCTTCTGATGGGTGAATTCAAATTTGGGCGACCCCAAGCTCCGCAATATACATATGCAGAAATTCTTTTAGAAAACTCTTGTGCAATCATTATCTCATTCCACCTAGGTGTTTCCTTTTCGGATACTTTCCAGATTAGCTTTTTAGCTTGAGAGAGAGGCACAAAGGAGTGTTTGGTTGACTAAAATTAACTAAAATCTATCAACTTTTACCACGATTTTATACTTTTTTTAATTAAATTTTACCATATATCACTTTTACTTACTTTTTTTAGCTAAACTTTTGTCAATCAGACACTCTAAAGATAAAGATGTAAATGGAGATAGAGAGATAAAGAGATGGAGATAGGGAGAGAGAAAGAGGAGTAAATGGGAAAGAGAGAGAGGCGAGAGAGAGAGAGAGAAGGCTGGAGTAAATGGGAGAGAAACAAAGGTAGGAGTAACTAGGAGAGAGACATGAATAAATGGTTTTGGATTTGGGAAATAGCGAGTGTCTAGTTGTATTTGTCAACTCAGTGCCACCTCATTCTGGTAAGTTTTTTTGTATCTATTTTTTAGAAGAATAGCATTTTCCTTTTAAATTTTAAAAATATTAAGAATTCTTATAGGAGAAATAATCTAATGATTTGTGCTCTTTAATTTAATTCTAGTTTTTATTTGTGTTTGTAAATTAATTACTAACATATTTAAAATATATAAATTTTAAACTTATATTAAATTTATACGTAAGCAAGTTCTTTTTTAACTCATGAGTTTATTTATATGAAATTTATAATTAAGTGTGTCATTTTTTGGAACAAAAAGAAGTAAGTCCCCTTTTGATTTGAAACCCAAACAAGTAGGTCCCTTTTTTAAACTCATGATAAAAAGAAAAAAAGTGGGTCCCTTTTAGATAAAGAAACGAAAGTTTTGTGAATGAAAAAAAAAAAAAAGAAAAAAAAAAGAAAGAACGAAGGGATTTTAAAAATAATTCAAAAATATGTTAAAAAAAGAAAAGTAAGATGGAAAGCAAAGAGACATGATACGTAAATGAGAGTGAAGAAGAGATGGAAAAAAGAAACTATATTGTTTTAGTATTATAGTGTAAAAGAGTACATGTATCATTATATTTGTGTTTGGTGCACTAAATTTTGGCGAAAATCTCTTTAAAAATCTCTGAAAATCTTTATATATTTTTACACATTCTTATCTTCTCAAAGTTCAAAAAAAGTTTAATACTTTTCAAAAAAAGTCGATAACTAGAGTTAGATTAATCAAATAGTAAAAATTTTTTTGTCATTCTTACCATGAATTCTCAAGTTACCAAATGATATCTATTTTGACTATTTTTTATAGGGTCGTACAAACCGTTCCGAGGAATTGTAGAAACAGTCCAACGGATTCACACAATCAACTTTTGTGTCAACAAATTGTAGAAATTATTTCAATAGATTATAGTGCAAAAAAGTCATGACAGTTACAAAACTTTGAATTCGTCCAAACAAAAATTCAATCCGTTAGAACGAGAATCTTACTATCCTTCTCCAAAAAATACGATTTGAGATGTGCACACCAAATACAAAAAATTTTCTCAAACTACATTTTATCTCATTTCATTTTATTTTTTATCATTCCAAATATACCCTATATATTTTAATAAACATACCTACTTAAAAATAAATTCACAAGCGCAAAATTATTATTTTAAAACTCAAATTCCAAACAATGCTTTCTAAACACCTCGAAGCAAATACTTCCACAGACACCTTAAAACCCGTTCTTTAGAACTCTCCCGCATACCCGAAGTGTTTCTATGGTGCAGAAAACCCCTCGCCCTTCGCCGCCAAGTCAAGTGCAGTAGCTGCTGCTGCCACTGCCCTGAGAAATGGCCGCCGCCGACAGAATCCGAACCTTTGAGGAATTCGTCAAAGTCCACGGCCTCTTGCTCGCTGCCTCGGGATTGCCTCAGTCTCTGCACCGCCAATTGTTCGAGAAATTGTCTACGGAGACCTTCGACGGCGGTGACTTCTTCCAGGTTGAGCCCTGCGAGGACGGCCGCCAGAGGCGCCTTGTGCTCACATCCGAATTCATGGAGAAGGGGTCCCATGTCTTGCTCATCGATCACGCCTGGACTTTTAGACTCTCCGATGCCCACAAACAGGTTTGCATTCGTGCTAAACCCCCGTGACCCCCGTGTGGTTGTTTCCCGGGAAAGTGTGGGGAAATTTTAGTAACGATTAGCACTTAAGTAGTTTCTGGGTTTTGTGAACCCTGGAGTGTTTTGTTTCTCGAAGACGATGGAAGAAGTTAAAATTTCAACCAGCTTAAAGAATATTTAGTGAAACGAAGTTACGTGAGATTAGTCCTAGTCTAATGCTAATTACTTTTTGATTATTAGAGACTCAGTATTAATTTTTGTTCATTTCTTTGTTAAACATTTCAGCTTTTTATCTATTTTCGATTGGTCTGGTGCTAACTATCTTTTTGCCATGTGCTTGTTTTTATTGGTTCTTTTATATTGAATTTTGGTAGTTTTTGAGTGATTTTGCAGTTGGAGGAAGTTCCTGGTCTGGCTGAAAGGATGGCTTCGTTAATGTGTGTTGATATTGACTTGAATTCAGATGCTGAAGAGTTGGACCATTCTGGTGGAGGCTCAGATGAGAATGCTACGAGGTTGAGGGTCATGGAAATTGTGGAGAAGGAAATTTTTGAAGCAAAAGAGAGGGGAAATGGCACTGTGAGGTGGTTGGAGCTCGAGGAGCTTGATATTGACGATGCTATGCTACTGTCCCTTGACTTGCCCCGTAAATTTCCTGTAAGTTATTTCTGTTCTATTTATGCCTTGTGTGTGTGTGTGTGTGTGTGTGTGTGTGTGAAGCTTGGAAGATAGTTTTCAAGCGACAACATTTACCTCAAATGCAATGTTTCAAGAATTATGCATGTTAAATTCCCAGATGGCTGCGATTGGTATAACAAATTGATTGTTGTTATTATATATATATATATATATATATATGAACTGTTTTGCCATGCATGACCTTCATAGGCAAGACAGGACATATAGGGAGTTAAGAAGCGGGGTATTTCTAGGAAGGTGCATTGTCCATGTTGGACACTTACGGCCTATTATGTTTTATTTTATTTTTTAGACTCAGACACTTTGAGGACACACGCATTGATTATGAACACATATATGAAGCATATTGCATATTTGAAGGAAAAAACTTGAAACCAGATAATAATGTCAAAACAATAGGGATTTATCCTTGTTAATCCTAATCTGTTATATTATTTGATTTTAGAAATTATAAAATTCAAAACTTTCATTTTGTTTATATACATGGCTTTCAAAGTTATTTGTTCATATTTATTTGCTGTGATGTATAATGAAAAATGATCTAATATCAATATATATTTATTTATCGATCTGTCCCTCTAGTGTTGTTTCTGTATTATTATTATTATTATTATTATTTATTTACTTATTTATTTATTTATTTATTTATTTATTTTTAAGTTTCCATGTCAAGGTGTCTGTTTGTGTTGTATCCATCTGCCATATCCATAGCCATGCTTCTAAGTCAGGGAGCATGTGTGCATGTGTTTTGTGCGCATATTTTTTTCATACTTTCTCACTGTGTCTGGTTTTGTCCCGTTTAAATTGTCTAGGGTATAACGTGCAGGGCTACATAAACCTTTTTATTTGAAAAAAGAAGCAAGTTGTTAAAACTTCATATATATGATGATGTCTATCCTCACCTTTCCAAGCTATGAGTCAAATTAGTTTTACTGTGGTTTAACCTACTCATTGTGATGGTAGTTGTGTCATCATCTGATGTCCAATTGTGTGCATGTGTCATACATCTCATTCAATGATTTTGATTGTGTTTGGTCTGGTATCTGATTTCAGTACTAAATACGTTTTAAATTGTTTCTTTCCTGAAGCTTTATTTATTTATTTATTAATTTATTTTTTGCTCATATTGCATTAGAATTTATGTGCACTTAGCCTATGTGGAAACAAGCTCGAGGATGGGGACACTGTTACACAGGAAATTATCAAGTTCAAGCACCTAAAGGCACTTTGGCTGAATAATAATCCAGTTCTACTGAAATCGTAGGTTTGATTGACCTGTGTAAGATTGTTATCATTGTGTGGTAAAGGATACCTTTTATAGTTATGATTATTGGTTTCTGTTGAAGAAATAACTTAGTTATTCTGTTTCTAGTGATGATCACATGGCAGATACAATTTTCCAAGGTTGCCCAGGATTGGAAATTTACAATTCGTGTTTCACCTGCAATTTTGGTGAGTGGGCGTTGGCATTTTGTGGAGGAATATATAATAAAGATAATCCAGGATTTTTCCATCAGACTGATGATCCATTGAAGAGCGTGACCTCTCTTGACCTTTCAAATAGATCCATTCAAAATTTAATCAATAAGGTCAGAGTTATTCAGCGTTATATCTCCATGACTTACGTATAAGGTTTTTTGGAGTACTTTTTTCAACATAATACTCCACATTTTGCATAAATAGAAGATAGGAAAGAAATAGGCTCTAGCATATTTCCATTTGATGATCATTCAGTCATTCTGACAGTGTAATTTTCTCAATTGACTCGTATTTTATTAATTCAAGTCCTGATGATTGGACATCCAACAATTCCTGAAGCAAGTTCTTTGCTGATCTTGTTTTTATTGCTCCTTGTTCAGGCATTTTTGCCCGCTGAAATGCCATCTTTGTCATATCTGAATCTTCAAGGGAATCCGTTGGAACAGAACTCAGTTAGTGAGTTATTGGGGCTTCTAAAGGGGTTTACTTGCTTAAATTCTCTGGAGGTATCTTGCTTAGTACTGGCTCCAATTATTCATACATCTTCCGACTTTTTTTTTGGCAAGTGTCTTCTTACGTTATGCTGATAAAAACAATGGAACAGGTAGATATTCCGGGCCCATTTGGAGATAGTGCTGTAGAAATCCTTGAATCCCTTCCTAGTCTTTCTGTTCTGAATGGTGTTAATGCAATGAAAATATTAGAATCTGGAATGCATGTGATTGATTCTATGCTTCAACGACGTCTTCCTGAATGGACTTCTGAGGATCCTTTTGCCGATCGTGTTATCAATGCAATGTGGTTATATTTGATGACATATAGATTAGCAGATGAAGAAAAGATTGATGAAACCTCTGTATGGTACATAATCAAACTCCATTTCTTACTATTGATGCTTCTTGCCACAGGTTATCTTGATGCTTTTTGCTTTGATTTGTGAGGGAACAGAGATAAGTTAAATTTGTTCTCTGAATACTTAGATCTATGTTACAGGAGTTCTTAGTGGTTGAGTTTGGAGTTTATTTATTTATTTTTTTGTAGCTTTACCTAATTGGTAAATACTTGATTCAGAGAGTTTATTCAGTATTTTGTGGCAAATTTGAACTATTGCAGCTTCTACATGCCTTTATTGGTATAAGATGTTTTTGTGCTGAGTTGGAATATGAGTACTTGATGAAGAAGATTTAGATGCTGCACATTTTATTTATTTATTTATTTATTTTTTGTGACAAGTCAGATGCTGCACATCATCTTGATATATAGTCACTAATATATGAATACAACCGGGACACTTCCCAAGATTGACCACATACTGTGGTGTGCTTCTGTTTTTTTTGGGAAGTCTGTGGTGTGCTTCATGGTATTTATGATTCAACTAGGAGCCAACTCTCTAAATGGTTATTATTGTCAAGGAGAAGGATTGAATGGAATGGCTTAATGGGTGCCACCAAGTCTATTTATATACATGAACTTTACTGAATTAGGAAATAATTAATCAGTTCTCCTATTATAGGAAGGAATCAATCTAAATCAATCTATGCCTGTTTCTATATTTAAATATCTCTAAAAATTATGATTTCAATTTTATTTTGGCTTATTAATACAAGAAAGAGGTTTTATGAACCTGATGCAAGCTTTCAGTTGGCATTCAGTTTGAACTATATAAATTGTTGTATTGGTAGTACTGGTGTGTAAAACTTTAATTGGAAAATACTAGCAGATAATGTTTGCAAGTCCATCTTACTTTGTTGGCAGTGCCTGTGGATCAAGTTAATTATACTGAGATGCAAATGGTCAAGTGTGCTAAGTTTTAGTTGGTTTATTCTGTTTTAATGTTCAATTAATGTAGTTTGTTTCCGTGCTTTTAGGTATGTGATGGACGAACTAGGCTCAGCTTTGCGACATAGTGATGAGCCAAATTTCAGAGTCTCACCTTTTCTTTACATGCCAGATGGTAAACTGGCATCAGCCATAAGGTTTGTTTTACTTCTTGTTTCAAGCAGCTTAATTACTCAAAATTCTGTAAAGGTTTTATTTATACCGCATGACTGAACAAAAATATATCTGTTTTCCAGCTAGTAAAATAGTTGGACATCTTGGTTTATCGATGCAGCAAAGTCAAGTACCTTTATATTCCTATGTTCAATGCAAGGGCATGGACACCGTCTGTGCTTGTCTACATATGCAACTTGTAGTTTGTAACTATTTCAGAATTGGAAGTTTGTCTGGCAATTAATTGTAAATACATTTTTCAGCTTTTCTATTCTATGGCCAACCAAGAATATTGGTAAAGGTGATGAGTGTACTCGTGATTATTTATCTGGTATTGGGGAGGAGAAGCAGCGTTCTGCCAGACTGACTGCTTGGTTCCATACACCACAGAATTATTTTGTTAAAGTATGCGTCTTCCTAGACTTGTCTGAACTTCTGCTTTATTAAGACATAAGTCACTGTCTTCTGGAATTAAATTTACTTCTATTCTTCAGCAATATGAGAAACACAAGCAGAAATTGCAATCAACAAGTTTTGCTGCCCCTCCCATGAAGCCATCTACAACCAATAGTTTGCTGCGTAATGATGGAAGTGCTTTACAAGTCTACACTGATATTCCTCAAGTGGAAGAATTTTTGACACGCCCTGAATTTGCAATAAGTACGTGTAGTGATTAAGTGCCAATATAACCTTTTCTTTTTTTTTTCTTTTTGTTTAATTTCATTTTTATTATACCTATAAATTTACTCCATACTTTCTAGAGATATTCTGTGTGTTTTATTAGAATTTATTATTTTATTAGCATACACATTAAATCCAATTTGAATGCAGCCTCATACAAGAGGCCAGTCCTTTTTTTTTGGGGGGGGGGGGGTTGTTTTCAGTTCTAGTTCCGCAAAAGTTTGACATGCTCAATTTCTTTATAATTGTGTCAGTGCATGTACACCCTAACAATTTCTATTTTTGATTTTCTAATTGCAGCTACTGACCCAAAGAATGCAGATATAATATGGACAAGTATGCAGGTGGATGAGGATATGAAGGCTGCTGTTGGACTGACAGATCAACAATATATAAATCAATTTCCTTTTGAGGCTTGTCTTGTGATGAAACATCATCTGGCAGATACTATTCAAAAGGTCTTGATAGCTCACTTACGTTCTATGACATAAATCACATGATTGATGTGTCAAGCAATGTTGTTAAAATCCAGATTTAAATCTTAAAATCTTACGATTTTACGATGTTAGAGTAGGAAAACTTGTTCGATTTTATATAAAATCTTAACAGGGGCAAAATAGGTAAAATCTCAATTTGGGACGTAAAATCAGTAAAATCTCGATTTTATAGGTGATTTTACCGATTTTAAAAATTAAGTATTTTTGTGTAATTTGTCAAATAAAATAAATTTTTATGATTTTTTTTCAAATAATATGCCACAACTATTTCACTTATTACTTTTTTTTTTTTAGTTTTTTTAATTCTATAATACTATTATTTACTATACTACACTAGTTGAAAACCATGTGCGTTATTACACCAAATTGACTACCATAAATTAAATTTAGTTACTAAGATAGAAACCAAGAGACTTATGATAAAATATTACAAATACATTTCAAGTCAAACAAAAAATTAGGATAAAACGAAATCAGTATTTTAATATCAACTGTATAGATCACACCAATTATTTTATTAGTCTCAATTGGATAGTTGGGTAAATGAATTATAGAACTAGATATAGAATCTTTTGTAAACTTTGTTGAGGATTCATTTTGTTAATATGAGTAAGTTTTCGGGTATGACATTTTTCTTGACACATATATTTTCTCTCTTCTCTTATTAATAAAATTATTAACTTATCAAAAAAATGAAAGCTCTAAATAAAAAATTGTAACATAATAGACTATATTTTTATTTTATAGGCATTTGGTAAAATATTACGATAATACGATTCGATTTTTGGACCCTTTACCGATTTTAAGTAAAAACTTGATTTTAACAACCTTGGTGTCAAGAGCAACCTTGAGGGGTAGCCTAGTTTTGTGGAAGATACATTCCTCAACCGTAAACTCGGTGAGGTTGTGGGTTTGAAACTCCGCTAATGTTTCTCCTTCTCAAGGCTACCCACATGGGCTTTGCCTATACTTCCCTGGTTCGTGGATCTTATAAGGTGTTTCATGAGCCTTGGATTTACTCTCTAGGGATGGGGTCCAATGTGACCTTGCTTGAGGAGATTCCTTGTCACCCCAAGAAAAAAAATATATATATATATATATGTCAGGTGCAAAACTGACAAGTGGTATTCTTATGCAGAAGGTTACTAATTTTGATTTATTTTTTCCCTTCTAAAAGGCACATGGATGTCCAGAATGGTTGCAGCCTACTTACGATCTTGAAACACAGCTAGCTTATCTTATTGGTGACTATCTTGTGCGCGAAAGGGCCGGTCTAGACAACTTATGGATCTTAAAACCGTGGAATATGGCACGTACTATTGATACAACTATAACTAGTAATTTATCAGCTATAATACGTCTCATGGAGACAGGGCCAAAAATATGTCAGAAGTATATAGAACACCCTGCTTTGTTTAAAGGGAAGAAATTCGATCTGCGTTACATCATTCTGGTTCGCAGCATAGACCCCTTGGAAATATTCCTTTCTGATGTTTTTTGGGTATGTGCATCTCTCTTTTGACTAAATTTGTTCGTCATTGCTGTCCAACAGGACATAGTTCAAAAATTATAACAATGGGATTAAATGTTTCAGATTTAGTTTTAAATATGTTATTCATTACTGATACCCCCCATTAAAGCTGTTATTTCATTTCCTTTCCAGGTAAGATTGGCAAACAACCCTTATTCTTTAGGCAGGCACAGTTTTTTTGAATATGAGACTCATTTCACTGTTATGGTAAGTCCTGACTCAGCTGTAAGCAAGAATTTTTCTGGTTGATTCACTGCCCCAGTTTCATTATTAATTGATGGGAATCCTCTAGTGCGGAGGGATTTCCAGAATATAGATAAAATATAAACTAATCAATTTAGGAATTTCTTCTTGTTGGGAGGCTGGGTTTCACTATTTTGATACCAATTACTCCCTTAATAACCACTTTTATGGCCTACAGAATTACAGGGGGAGTTTGAATCACGTAAACACTCAAGAATTTGTTAGGGAGTTTGAGCAGGAACATCAAGGTATTGGAGTCGGACTATTCTATTCTTATTTTGCTTGCCTTAATGTGTAACGAAATGCCAATGCAATGTTGGTTTCATTCTGAATTAAATTATTAATGCATATTTTTGTATTTGTTGCAGTTAAATGGTCGGATATCCATATGAGAGTGAAAAGGATGATCCATTCAGTTTTCAAGTCAGCTGCAGTAGTGCACCCAGAAATGCAGTCTCCAAAATCTAGGGCTATGTATGGTGTGGATGTAATGCTTGATTGCCATTTCCAGCCGAAGTTATTGGAGGTGTGTGACTCACATTTCCTTTTAAGCAAAATGTATAATATCTACCACAATTTGAAGCCACATTTTTTTTTTGGGTGGGCCTGGGGGGGGGGGTTGCTTCTGCTTTATCTCCCATGTATTTGTATGAGATTTGTGCTTGGAGGATAGGCTGTTGCATTTGATCTTGATTACCAGAAGTGCACAGGTCATCGGTAGCAATTTAAATTTATAACGGTGAAGTACCGGTCGTTCTTCCATAGGGAGACACAGTTAAGACACTTAGCTTGCTTAATAAACTAGTAGGGGATCCTAATCTATCCTAATCTAAACTACACTAATTTGGAGTGAGGGAGTGCTTGTGATGTTTGGGTTGATAATGGTGGGTTGCAGGAAAGAGAATAGAATTAAATTAAGCTAATAAATAAAAGGTTGGCATTAGACCATTGGGACAAGTATCTAAGCTAGCATGAAATCAAGTGGAGTTTAGAGAAGAGATTGTGCTTGGACATGTAGGAATTTGATTCACAATTAGGCTAGATGTCGAGTTGTTTACTTGTGAGGCACTTGTGATCATAACATCACATAATTAATTTCTAAAAATAGTAATTTAGGTTCGAAATGGCAGGACATCAAACCATAAAGTGCCCACAAACTTGTGTTAGAAGGCCAAAGCTCTGAACCAGAAAACCAGAAATCACCATGAAAATGAAGAGAAAGGGAAGAACAGAGAAGAGGGGGAACATAGAGAGAATAGATGGGAGATTGTATCAGTAGGGTTTGAAGACCAAATGGTTACATAGCTGGAGTGTATTGAACTTAAGCAAGGTAAAGCAAACCATCAGATTGTTTGGGTTGGAATACAGGTGGATGGCCTAGATGATGCCTCAAATCTACTCAATCCTTGCCGTCCAATAGATGAAGCAACAATGACCCAAAGCAGTTCGAATGGGTTGGCAGTTCATGAGAAGAGACAGAAGACAAGGGGGGAAATCAAAGAGGCAGAGAGCATAAGGGCAGATGTATACATTGAACCTTCCAGAAGGGGTATCAATGTAATTGAAGCAAAAAAGCATTGAAGGGCCAAGCTTGCGTTTCTCAAATGGCAGCTTGGGAGAGTGTTTGAGTTCCAATGGGCTTGGCCCCATCTCACTTAGAATGATCATCATTCGGTTCAGCTGCAACAAATCCATATGAGCCCACAAACCTTACTACTTAGGCCTGCATTATTAAAGCTAAAACTAGCCCAATTAAATGTGCTTATTACAATGATAGAATAGTAGTATAAATAGTAGGTGGTAGGGTTGTGTAGGGTTTCCTATTGTGGAAATTTTGCTGTAAGAGACTGTTGATCTTGGCAGAGGAGGTTACCACCCTTGAAGTGGATTTTTATCAATAGAATTTACTTCATTTCTCTCTAATTTTCCATTGATTTTCCTTTCTTTTAGTTCTTGCAAATCAAGATAGGCAAACCAAAGGTGACAAAGAAGGGCCTCTATCAACTTCCAACCTTAACATTGCTTAACAGGGTTGGAAAGGTCTAAAGACAAAACCATGAAAATGGGGATTAGCTAGAATTTAAGGAAAATAGTTTATGGTTGACCAAGACATCAAATTATAAGTTTTATGATGAGCCAGAATCATAAAATTGCTGGATTTGATTTCTAAAACAATTTGGAAGAATTAATTTCAAATGGCAAGCCATCGAATCTTGAATTCCCTACAAAAAGTTATAATCATTGGCCAACCAATTTCTATGGTTACTAGACAAAAAGCTCCCAATTTCCATATTAGAAGTGTAAGTTAATTTTAGCAAATTAAGTGTAATGTTGGGAAACCAAGGGATTCTAGGGTTTCATAATCCCCAAATAAATTCTAGAATCATAAAACCCCAAAATATAGAGAAACTCAACACACCCAAGTCTCTATCTCATTACTTATCACAATTCAACACAAGAATTGGTCATTCAAGCATCAAGCATTCAAGATTCAAAAAGAAAACTAGGGTTTATATGCAAATCACCAGGAACACACATATAATTGAAATAGGAAGAATTAGGTCTTACATTACCTCACAAATCATTCATACAAAGTTTTGAATACAAGCCCACAAGTCCAAACCCACAAAAACCTAAGCTAGATAGAAAAATCTATAAGAATTTGTGAAGAGGGATGAAAAAGAATGAAGAAAGTGAAGGAGAGGGAGAGGAACCCTAGGAGGCGAGTTCTTTACCATAATAAAAAGGTGGAAAGAGAGAATACCAAAATAAGTCAAAATTGACTTATTTACGATAGTAGAGGCAAAATCATTGATGCTACTGACGTTTTGCAATTAATGAACTCGTCAATAGCATTAATGTTTTTATGCTCGAATCTTTGCTAGAAATCGTAGATAACATCGACTTTTTTTAGTAAATCAAATCGTATATAGAATTTTCAGTAAATAAGATTCTACAAAGTCATAGATAGCATTGATCGGTAGATAAAATTCTACAAATTGTAGATAGAATTTTTCAGTAGATAGGATTCTAAAAAGTCGTATATAGCATTGATATTTTCAGTAGGTAAGATTCTACAAATCGTAGATTGAATTTTCCGTGTGTTAGATTTTACAAAGTCATAGATAGCATTGACGTTTTTAGTAGATACTGCTCTACCAATCTAGAATTTTCAGCAGATAGATGGTAGATAAAGATTCTACAAGGTTGTAAATAGAATTATCGGTAGATAAGATTCTACAAAGTTCAGGAGAAGGTGTGACTACTAGAAGCTCTAAAACTCCTAGTTTTATAATTTTGTCGTAATTATCAATCTCAATTTTAGAATTATATTCTAGTTATAAATTCTCTAAAAGTGATAAAAGAAATTTAAAATTAAGATGTGCTAATTGGTGTAAATTTGATTAGTTTGTTTTAACAAATTCAGGATAAGTATTTAAACTTATAAATAATTGATAAGTATTTAAATTCATAAATAATTGAAGATAGAGCTTGTAGGTTTGTAATTTTATAACTCCTTTTGTAAATAAAAGATTAATTGATATTTAAAAATTATGTTTTATATGAATATTATAATTTTAAAATATTATTTTATGAAATGTTATAAAAATTAAAAATTAAAATATAAAAGCTGCTCAGAATCTAAATCAAGGAACCTTTTAACTGGATAATAATCAAGTTCAAACAAGAACCCCATTGCCTCTGCAAAGCCACTTCTGCTTTCTTCCAAAAAACCCTTGTCAACTAGTTGTCAGTGACATTCCTAGTTTACCTTAGCTACCCAAACACAAACCTTCATGTGTTTAGTTCTCAGGGAAGCTTTTATATTTCAATTTTCATAAAATAATATTTTAAAATTATATTATTTTTATAAAGCAGTATTTTTCTTTTAAATAGCGTCTATTTGTCTATTTATATAAGAAGTTATAAATAAGAGGAAATTCTAAAATCTACAGCATCTCTATCGTAAGGGTAAAATTATAAACCTACAAGCTCAACTTTAATTTTTATTAATTTAAATACTTATCAACTATTTATAAATTTAAATACTTATCCATTGATGAATTTGTTATAACAAACTCAATCAAATTTGCTCCAACCTATCTTGATTTTCATAGGAGTTTCAGAGCTTCCATAATAGTGACGCATGTCAATGCTATCCAGGAGAATATTGTGGAATTTTATCTACTGAAAAAAATTCTATCTACGACTTTTGTGGAATTTTATCATCTGAAAACGTTAATGTTATCTATGATTTCTATCAAAAATTCTAGCATGAAAACGTCAATGCTATTGACAAATTCATTAATTGGAAAACGTCATTACCATTGACAACTTTACCTTTGTTATGTTAAATAAGTTTAGTTTGATTTTATTTTGGTATTTTTTCTTTTCACCCTCACTATTATGGGAAAAAACTCCCAGGAGGCTCTCTCTCCCTCTCAAAAAGTTAAAAATAAGAAGGATCTTGTCCAAAATACCCTAGGTGGGTATATATACATAAAAACATGGAATGACAACTTTAGCCTTGAAAATTTGGTCAAGAACTTCGCATGTGCACCAAAATGTATCAGGCATGTGCACACAACATGGATAGAGGCTGCTGGGTGCTAGTAGGAGCTTGGACATGCCCAAAATAGGTTGTAGTAGGGCAGGATGCACCAAAATGGCAACAATCCTTGGCGGGACATGCCCAAAGTGGCCTCTGGGGAGGCAGGACACAGCAAGGTGGTGCGCTGGCATGTGGGACATGGTTGGGAGATGTCCTGGAAACACGGCACCACGAGGGATGCGTGTGCATGAGGCAGTGTCCACACTCGTCTAGGGCCTTGGCTGCACCCCGAGGAGGCATGTCTGCAGTCTGTTTGGGTGTGTCTGGGTGCATGTCACAACATTTGTTGGGCCTGTGCACGCCTGGGGGCTTGCTGTGCGTGGCTGCTTGGCCTAGACATTGCTGGGCTGTGTTGCAATCTTTGTTAAAGGGCTGTTGAGGTGCCATGCTGCTCTTGGCTGCCTTTGGCTTGGTCTTGGCCCTTGGGTGGCTTTTGTAGCCTTGGCTTGACTTAGATAGGCCTTGTGAGGTCAGTTATTGGGTGCATGCAGGGGTGTTCAATAAAATGTTTAAAAGATTCCCTTGGCCCATTTTCCACCAATTTTGCTTCCATTTTCTTTGAACTCCAATAAGTGAATCTTGTGGTGTGTTTAGGCCTCCAAATGCTTGTGCTTAACCATGCAAAATGGCCTGGGGCCTCTTGATCTTGGTATTTCTTTCCTTTGATGACATGGCCTTGGCATAGCCCTAAGCTTGACTTGGCTTTGTGTTTGGTGGCCCTTAAGCTTCATTGGCAATGCTAGGCTTGTGTGATCATGATTCAGAGTGGTTAAAAATAGCTCGAGGGTTGACTTTAGATTTACGCTACATATGTTCGGTAAATTGCCTCAATGACTCCTGAGCCTTATTCTTGCACTTGTGTCCAGTCTCTTTGCCCTGGCTTATCTTTACGTATATCCTTTGGTTGGGTACAGGCCTTAATCACCATTTTCAATGCCACCAATGCAAGTGTGTAAGATAATTAAACTAAAACTGCACGCATAGCAATAATAATTGGGTAATTGGCAAGCTAGAATGATATGAAATTATGCACTATTTTATGCCAATCAACATTTATATGTTTAAAGTGAGAAGTGTCTCGTGTTGGGTTCCAATCCAAAAGGTCAACCCATTGGGTGGAGTTATCGCCTAGACTTATGTAACTCCGGACCATCCCTTCCTAGACCAATGTAGGATAGTGGCATACCCACCCAAATCCACAGCGTCCTTGTTGCATTCTAGAAAGCCTCGCTGGCTCTTCCATTGCTCCTTGGCGTGGAGTCGGACGTTTGACAGTCGATTAGATACTACTTTGTCACAGTTTGGGTTCTAATTCAAAAGCTCGATCAGTTGGGTGGGAGAATCACATGGACTTATTTGACCCAGGACCATCCCTTTCTAGATCGATGTGGGATTGTGACCCAAGGATTGTCCTCACCTCTCATTGTTTAATTGTCTTTGTTAATTGGTGTATTGGCCACTTGGCTTTCACCAAGTCCATCACTAACTTTTGTTTTTTTGGTACCAAGTCCGTCACACCTAAATGTTGGGATTTATGTTATATATTTATGTCATCTTTAAGAATGCTATTCATCATGCATTTTAACGTGGAGAACCGAATCCTGTAAACCGAAGAAGAATGCTATCTGCAAATTCCAATAATATCTTCCACCTGGGCCAAATGATGTATTTTGGAGAAGACTCCTTGGTGAGGACTTCCCCTTGGATGATTGTTGGTTGAAGCATCCTCCTTGAATAAATTGTTTGGTTGCATCAAACCTAGTTATTGGCTCTCTTAAGGACAGTGTGCTGGTTTTCCTTGTGTTATCTTGTTTAAGTAAAAGATTGAATGTTGATTTTTCTGTTTTTGTGGCTGATTCTTGAAATGGATAGCTAGTGAAGTTTATTTTCTATCACCATCCCTTTTATCATCTTCTTCCTCTAAAACTTTCTTTCTCTTTTCTAATATTGTTCTACTTTGATTTCACATCATACTTGGCATAAGAGTCGAAATTCCAAAATCCCAAACCTTCACACCTTCAATTGGAGCCCAAAGTCATTCAAAAATCCTAAAAATTTCATAAGCCTCCATTGCTGCCGCAAACCAACCGCCGATTTTGATATCAAAAATTTCATAACCACTATTTTGATATCAAAAACAATCAACCAACCATCAATGAGAATTGTTGTCGGCCAGCGACTACACAAGACTAAAGGCTCTAAGCTATGTTGTAACCAACTTATGACAATGGTATCAACAAAATGTTGATCCTAATTAGTAGTAGACGGAGAATTTGTAATAAAGTGCTCTATTTGTCGGCCAGTCAAGAAAATCCGAATAATTAGTCGCATTCAGCTTCTCACAAGTGATAAGACTTGGGAAGACTATCAATTGGCACAACCAGAACTGCAAGAGAGATGAATAGAATCCTCACTAGAAACGTTAACCTCAAAATGATTAGCAACCATAAGGATAGTATCAAGGATAAGGCCGCAAAAACAAGTCAAAGGTAATCTCATCGGATAAAAAAACTAGATGAAGAGATGTGATGAGTGAGAGATAGATGAAAGCAAAGTCAAGTAGTGGCACAATCGTGTTATTGCAAGACCAGCTAAAAATGAACCAAGCATTTGACAAGCTACTTGCGAATGAGCTCATCTATGTTTGTTTGATAAGTTAAAATGAACAAGCTTGAACACATTTTTTAAGCTTAATAAATAAACGAGCTGATCTCAAACAAGAGTAAGCTCAACACAGTAAGATTTACGAATAAACTCGATATCATTCATGAATAGGCATTGGCAAACAAGCTCATTTATAGCTCCTAAATAGTCTTGTTTAAATGTTCATGAATAAGCTCATTTGTTACTCATGAACAACCTTCATTTAAATGTTTGTGAACAAGAACATTTATAGATCGTGAACAGAGTTACATTTAAACGTTTGTGGATAAACTCATGAAAACTATTCTTTACTATACACAAAAAAATGTTAAAAAGTTGAAGATTAAAGACGTTAATTTAAAGATTGCTAAGTTAGAAAGGATAGCTTGTTTGTTTTTATGTTTATTCATTAACAGGCACATGAGCTGCTTTTTCAAAAAGCTCATAAGTTGGCTTAACAAAAAGCTCACAAACAGGCTTAATAAAAGTTCACGAGTAGGCTTGATAAAAGCTCGTGAGTAGACTCGTTTTATTGTAACTGAATTGGGTTCAAGCTAGCCTATGAACTAATGAGACACACCTGAACACAAGACTTTAAGCTTGAGCTCGAGGACGTGAAAAACTTAAAAAACAAGTTTGAAAACCCTAATACTCGACTCTTTTGTAGCTCTCCTCTTACCCAATGTACTGAGTTTCTACATGGTCCTTAAAAGCAAATCATGGTAGTTATTTGGTCCTTGAGCACGCCACCAATCCATGGATATGGCCCCTAGGCCCTCATGCCTTGCTCATATCAAAAACAAAAAGAAAATAGGCATGCTGCCAGGGAGAACTATAATACCTAGTATTCTAAAAGGTTATGGTTAGGACATCATGCAGTTTTCATGTCTGTTCTGCTCGTGTTATCTGGACTATTTCAGAGGAGGACTTAACCTTCTTCCTCATAAACCTCCTTATGATCAGTAGCCATGTGGTGAACAATTTAAATGGTAGTTCTGTTTGCTTTTTGGTCAAATTCCTGCACAACATTTGGTGGTACCATTATTTTATTTGTATATCTATTTGAAGAGATGAACATATTTCTTTTCAGTCTCTTTGTTGCAATCTGTAAAAAGTTGGAATTATTACTGATTTGCTGTATTGTTTCTTCTTTAATTGTTAAGAACTTGTGTGCTTTCTGCTTGTACAGGTGACTTACTGCCCTGATTGTACTAGGGCTTGCAAGTACGACATGGAAGCCATAGGAGGGAAAATCGTGAAGGCTACTGATTTCTACAATAATGTGTTTGGTTGTCTCTTTCTAAATGAAGCAACCAACTCATCCCCGTTAGCATTCTAATTGAACTCCAAATGACGATTTTTTGTAATACCCCTTTTTTGTAGCCCACGATTGATATTTTTTTCTTTCTTCTTTTTTTTTTGGGGGGGGGGGGGGGTGGTAAGTTGCCTATGCCTCTGTGTTGGACTGAACTGAAGAAAAATAGAGGAAAATTGTATCATTGAGTTTCATCATGTACAGCTCCAAGAAATTTAGGTGTTGGAAAATAAAACCATATAATTACGGTTGGAGCACTTGAGAGGCAGTCGGAGGCGACTTGGGTCTGCCTGCACCAACAAACGAACTTGACAACTTTTAAGGTACAATGTGAGATCAATATAGGATAAAAACTAAAGTAGAGAGGGGATGAGTAGTTATTCGTAAGTGCTCCTTTTATGGTCATGTTAGGGCTGTCAGTATCTGGCGAGTTATGAACGCGATACGAAGTTACGGGAGTTAGGCATAAATGGATTCAATCCATTAATGGCACATGGTAATTTAGTCATTAAAAAGGTTGGCTTTTATTGACATAGTTGGAGTTTAGAAGGTAATGGTACTAATATTGAGGCCGTTTGGAATTCAACAAAATTATTCAACAAAAGTTCACGAATTTCTGTAAATATTTATAAAATTCAATTTATAAAATTTAAGACTAATTCTTATAAATTTGAACTAATTTTTTACCACTTTAAAATCGTTTTGTTTGAAAGTTGAAATCTGAATCTTATTTTTAGATTGATAGTTAATTAAGTGTGATTAAATATGTATCCTAGATATAATAGCAGATAAATGTGTATTATATATGAATCATAATTACTAGTTGTATTATCTTGTAAATCGAACCGTTTAATTAATAAATTATGTTATAATTTGACATGTTTATTAAATATGTTAAATGGGTCATGTCGTATAACTCATTTTAATAAAAATATTGTACTAAATTATGTAATCCATTTTAACAAATTACATGTTAATGTTAATTAGGTGGTTAAATTACAGATATTTTATCATAATTTATTTGTAACTTGTACATAAAAGCCCAAATTGTCTTAGCTCAAATTCGAGCTTCAAATTTTGTAGTTCTGTATAAAAAATAATGGTAAGAAGTAAAATATTCGAACGTTTGTTCAAGTTTTAAATTTAATGACCAACAAAAAAACGACGCAATTATTCTTCTTCGTAATTTTTTTTTAAAGAAAAATTACATTTTTTAACTGTTTGGTGTAAAAACGACATCAAAAGTACTAACTAAAATTAATTAACAGTATTTGTGTTGAATTTCACCCTTTCCCATTGTGTTGTGCATTATAGTTCTTTGAAAAAAAAAAAAAAAAGGGAAGGTTAAGAGGCCAAAGGTAGACTAAAACATAATTATTATTATAAATTTAAACAAACTAGTTATTTTTTTATTTTCTTAACATTATCTATTATACAAGGGAGATCAGTGTTTTGAAGTGACTTTTGTATGCGTGTTAGCATTTGGTGGATTTGCTGGGGGGAGAGAGAGAGAGAGAGGGGGTGGGAGGGTGGTTTGCTGGGAAAGAGAGAGAGAAAAAGGGGGGTTAGGATTGAGTGAGAGAAAAAGGGAGATGGGGGGAGGGAGAGGGAGTGGGGCCCGTGGTGCAAGAGAGAGAGAGAGAGAGAGAAATGGGGGTTGGGTTGGGGCGGGTGGGATTTTAAGGCACAAAAATAGGAGGGTTTCAAGATATAAAAATAATATTTTGACTTTAAATAAAGATACAAAATTATATATTTAACTTATAAATAACTCAAATGTAAATTTGTTTTTTTAATTTCTCTCTCTCATTTTTAAATTTGGTTTTTATATATTTGACTTATAAAGATACAAAATTTATTTTTTATAAAAATAATTTATAAAAATAAAAATCACTAATAATAATAAAAGGTGTAAAATTTTATTATTTATTACAAATATTATTTATTAAAAATGTGATATCTTTTAATTAATATTTCCAAAATGTGATATCTTTTAATTAATAATTTTTATTTTTACATGTTATTTATACAGTTTTTTTTATGCACGTTTACTTTATAAATTTATATTTTTGTGCAGGAAAGAGAAAAAAATGGGGAGAGGTGGGGGTTTCAAGACAGACAAAATAATATTTTTTATTATTTTTATTTAAAATAATATTTTAATTTTTAAAATAAAGGCACAAAAATATGATAATACTAAATAATAGATGGATAGTTAATAGACAAAGTCAATTAATCTTTTTAATTATATATTTAGATTTTAATACTCTGTAAAATTTTATTAAAATTAAACATTTAAATTAAAATTTCTATTTATGTTTATAAATTTTTATGAACTGACAACAGAAAAATATTTATTAAATTTATTTATATTTTTTGTTTTAAAAAAAATGTAAACTTAAGTAGAAAAACGTAATAAAAAAATCCTTTTACTCTATATTTTCTATTGCAAACATTTTGTTAATCTTAACACTTTGTCTATTTTTATTATATCATATTACAGTTAATATGTATCATATTCATTAATTAATTTATTTTTACTAAATAGTTTTTAAATTAAATAAATAGTTAATTAATTAATTTAATATGAAAATAAATAAAAAAGACAACAAAATTGTATTATTTATTACAAATATTATTTCATATTGGTTTATTTTATGAATTCAAAATAGAGTTATTTACACGCTAAATAACTCATGATTTTATATTTGTTCCAATCATCGCTAAAATTTCGCCACGTCAAAATTGACAAGATTTTTCATTTTCTTCCCACTTTAATTGTTTTTTTCGATCACTTTATATGAAAATTTTTTAAAATGTGATTACAAACTTATTTTTATTTTTTTAATTTTTAATTTTGTATATTTTTTATTAAAATTTTAAAAATTAAAAATTTTTTTGAATTAATAAAATAAACCAATATGAAATAATATTTGTAATAAATAATATTTGTGATTAATATATTTCAAAACTGCAGCATGCCTGCTCGACACGCACATAAACATCACATTCAAATGTTCTTACAACTTAAAGTTTAAATATATACACTTTTACACTATGTGTCATTCATATAATAAGGAAATTTAAAATTTTCTACTATTAAATTTGTTAAATGACTAGAATTATTTTTTTTCTCTCACTCTTTTCATATTTTTTTAATACTTTTTATATAAAAAATGTTATTTATATAATAAAAAAGTTTAAAATTCTGAATTTGAGGTATTTTCAACTGTTGAATTTGTTAAATGGTCAGAATTATTTTTTTCTCCCCCTTCTCATATTTTTTTAATATTTTTATATAAAAGATTTTAAACTAATATTTTAAAAAATGTGATAATATTTGTAACAAATAATAAAATTTTATAGTTTAATCTCTTTGGATTAATGATTTTTATTTTTATAGATTATTTTTACACTTTTTTTTATAAATTTATAAATTTAAATTTAAATTATTTACACGCTAAATTATATTTCTGTGCCTTCAGACACGGGCAATTGCTAGTGTATTTTTGAATTCCCATTTGCTTCTCCTTTCCTTTTTATTTAGGTTACAATCAATAGAAAATCAAAACACAAGGTATTTATATAAGAAAATGCAATCTACTATATAAGAAGTTACAAGAAGATAATTGCAAAAATAATGTGACTTTTTTTTTTAGGGGGAGGGAACTCATACCTTGCTCGTTTGGATAGTACATTACTCATTTCACACGGTGATCTGAACCCCTCACCTGCTTCAAGTGATAATTATTTACTTGATCATCTAAGCAAAGACCAGTTACGGGTTAGCACCAGAAGCCATCAGCCAAATTTATAATAAACCAAGGAAAACGGTGAATAACAAGGACATTGGTTCAGTGGTCATCTTTCAAGTCTGCTATTCCGAAATGAACGGAGTAAGATTTTACCTTGACTATCCAATCCATCTCCCCCCAGGGGGACAACAAGGGTATCATTGATATGATCTTTCTTATTAAGTGAAATAAAATCTGACCCTTTTCGCTCAGAAAAACTTGAGCTTGACCCCCTTCCTGATAAATACCATTAGATGGTTAAAACGTTCGATTTTCTTAACAAAATTTTTGCGCTCATTGAGGGTTCAATTCCCATTTCGGGACCCGAGATGCTATGAATGGCTTGTATCTGTGTTTGGGGCCTCAGGAATTTGGAGGACTGACATCGGTTTCGATGCCAACTTAGGAACCGTAAGTTCAGAATCTTTAAATTAAAATTCAACGGTCAGATATATTCACATTTTTTTAGGATTAAAAATAAATGAATACATTTGAACTGTTTGATTTTAATTTAACAGCCCCCGACTTTGATGTCACCGAGTTAACATTAAAATCAATATCTGCCTCCCCCTAACAAAAAATTAAAAAGAAAAACACAACCAAAAAAAAAGGGGGGAGGAAAACAGTGAAACAAAAACATTTCAGAAATGGGATGAGAAATGTACAAAACGCGATTGATTTGTACACTAAACAATCTGCTTTTGTGCTAGTATTATCAACACATCTTTAGGTACAGCAGAATCATTGACAAAAGAGGATGAATAGTGACAAAATAGGATGAATGGAGACATGCTCTCCAGAAGTGGTTGACACTGCTCTGCTAACTCGGTTCCCCTGATTCTGTTGCCGGTTGATTCCTCGCTATCAATACCTTCTTTTGTAGTTCCAAATTTGACATCCGTTCAACCTCCAATGCTCGCTCAAGCTTTTAACCACCCACCAAACAGATATTGGTTGCATAATTGGTTAACAGAAAGAGAACCAATTTTAGAGGTAGACCGACATTAAATGCATATAAAATAAAGAAAAAATAAATAAAACTAACTTATATATGCAAAATGAACGGCCAAATGGGGAACTACCTTTGCTGCTCTAGTACTCCATTCCCCTAATATAGCTCTCAGCCTCTCATTCTCCTCAACATACTGTTCAAGCAATGGCATGCAAGGTTTAGTAATATCCTTGGGAAAAGAAAATGAAGGGGGGGGGGGAGAGAGACAGAGACAGAGACCATTGGCAAAATATATTGAGCCCACCAATGATTTTTTCCCCCTTTTCATTGGTTCAATGCAAATTTAAGGTCCATCCAGTCATGAAAGTAAGCAAAACTCATTACCCTCCACGGGAAAAGCAGGGGCCAAGGAAAACAAAATGCTAACTGAAGCAATTTTTCAGCAAGTCAAAGTCTTGTGCAGAAGGTAAGTTCTCACCAAAAAAAAAAAATTAGTTCACTCCAGTTTACTCGAGAAAATCACACCAGGACAGGGGATCACATTCTTAACTGTTGATACCAAATAGAAACCTTCTGAATCAAGTAGACAAGTAGATTTTTCTTTCCAGGATTTAAAGTCTTTATAGCTCTTCTTTCAAAAATAAAGCTTTGCCTCGAGCTTTTCCCTGAGCCTCCAATCCTTTTGTTATTATTTT
This sequence comes from Vitellaria paradoxa, assembly GCA_019916065.1. Taxonomy (NCBI): domain Eukaryota; kingdom Viridiplantae; phylum Streptophyta; class Magnoliopsida; order Ericales; family Sapotaceae; genus Vitellaria; species Vitellaria paradoxa. The sequence continues at coordinate 25,619,191 of CM034241.1, read as the reverse complement.
ATCAAATACAAAGACAGCTCACTCCAACACCCCCTCCCCCTGTTATTTCCTCTGTGCTTCATAGAAATAACAATAATAAACTAGGCATCTACATAAGAATAAATGATGGCACAGAGAGACAAATATGGACTGACCCCATAATACTAAGTAAAATACCTGATTGTTGGTAGTGCGAATACGCTGGATTTCAGAGTCTCTCTCAGCAATCAGAGATCGAGCAAGCCTCAGCTCAGATTGCAGTTGATTCATCTGAACATGAAAATCTTTGTTAATATACGAGAGAAATCAAGATCACTTAGATTATAATTCATCATCACATACCCCAAAATTTAAAGGGTATAACAGTCCCCAGAAAATTTTAAACTTCAAGTAGATTTTGTCATTCTGATACATATGTATATAGAGAGAGAGAAAGAACAAATGCTTGGCATCTAATACATCCGTGCCCGGGGATTCAACCAGGTTGCAACTAGCCACGGTGGGCTACCATGTTTCAACATTCAACTCTATCTAGAGCCATGTCTAATTAAGACAAAACTTACTTCTCTGAATTTCCCGAACAGTACCGAATGTGGAGAAGTTTGGAATCTTGTGCAATTGAGTAATTTTAATACCAACCTAATGGCAGAATGATATAGCAGTGAATTGAAGGTTAATCATAACAATATGAGATTTATCATTTGCATCAGTACACCGGAATATTTCTTCCGATGTTAGTTCCTTAGACTCCACCTCAATACTTTTCTTTTCACATAAATCTTATGGAGCACAATCTTGACAGAGTCCTACAGAGTATAAACAACACATTTTGATGCCTAATACTACAGAATTAAGCAACAACACTTGTTATCCTTCTCAATTTAATTCCCACTTTGTGGTTGCATGACAAAATAACCGGATACAATATTGGGATTTATCGCATATTGATAAAATCAAGCCTCCGAAACTGGAAAAAGATCTTAACGATGTACAAACTTGTTTCTAAGCTCAAGACTCTCAAGATGGCTTTGAAAGATTTCAATAGGAAGCATTATGGGGGTATTTCTGCAAAGGTGGCCGAAGCTAAGGTTAAGCTTGAAGCTATTCAAAGTGAGCTGCAATTGAGTGTCAACTCTAATCTCCTAGGGGAAGAAAGCATTGCCCTTGATGAATACTTGCATTTGGTCTTAGCAGAGGAAGCTTTCTATAAACAAAAAGCTAGAGACAATTCTATAAAGTTAGGTGACCAAAACACCTCTTACTTTCATAGAAAAGTCAAAAGCCATTGCTCAAAGAATAAGATCCTCTCTATTCTTGATGATCAAGGTGAAAGAATTGAAGATTATGAAGAGGTAAAATCAGCTTTCATTGAATTCTACAAAAAGCTTTTGGGCTCCCCCTTCCCATACCCGCAAGATGCTAAGCCTTATGTTGAAAGTATTATGAGCACAAGCCTACCTTCGGATCTCATGGTTTCTTTGGATAGTGAAGTTGCGGATGAGGAGATAAAAGCCACTCTATTTTCATTACCAAGCCACAAAGCCCCAGGACCAGATGGATTCACCTCTCACTTCTTCAAAAAAGCATGGAGTATAGTAGGTGATGATTTCCTAAGTGCTATAAAGTCTTTTTTCAGCTCGGGGAAACTTCTTAAGGTGATCAACACAACAACCATTGCTCTAGTTCCTAAAGTCCCTAACCCAAGTAAGGTGACAGATTACAGACCAATCTCTTGTTGCACAACAGTCTATAAATGCATATCCAAAATCATAGCTAACAGGCTCAAGAAGCTCATGCCCTACATAATTGGTCCCTCTCAAGCAGCTTTTGTTCAAGGCCGGTCCATCTCAGACCAAATTCTACTCATGCAGGAATTGGTAAGGAACTATCACAGGCAAAATATATCTCCAAGGTGTGCCCTTAAAATTGACTTGATGAAAGCATTTGACTCTGTTTCATGGGATCTCATCCTTGATGCTTTACAAGCACTATGTCTGCCAAGCAAATTTGTTGATTGGATAAAAGTATGTATCACTTCCCCTCAATTTTCTATATCTATGAATGGTTCACTTGAAGGCTATTTCAAAAGTGCTAGGGGGCTTCGCCAAGGTGATCCCCTCTCTCCAAACTTATTTCTTATTGCTATGGAGTTCTTCTCGAGATTGTTCAACAAAAAGGTGGAGCAAAGTGATTTCACTTATCACCCCAAATGCACCAATCCTCACATCAATCATATTTGCTTTGCGGATGATCTTTTCATACTGTGTACTCCTAATGACATTTTATTTCAGATTATCCATCAAGCACTCCAAGAATTTCACAAGTACTCAGGACTGATGCCTAATGGAAGCAAGAGCAAAGTCTACATCTCAAGAGTTAGCCATCAAAGCAAGCTTCACCTATGCTCCATGCTCGGGTTTCAACTTGGAGAGCTCCCGGTCAAGTACCTTGAAGTACCATTGATCTCCACAAAACTCAAACATGAAGATTGCGAGTTAATTGACAAAGTAACAAAGAAAGTACAAAGTTGGGCTGCGAAGTATCTCTCATATACAGGTAGAGTGGTTCTTATCAAGTCAATCCTATTTAGCATCCAAATTTATTGGAGTGCCCACTTCATCTTTCCCAAAGAAGTTTGCAATGCAATGGAGCAAATCCTAAGGAGATATCTATGGACGGGAGCTGATTTAAAGAAATGGGGAAGCAAGATTTCTTGAGCCGAGGTATGCAAGCCAAAAAAGGAAGGGGGGCTCGGACTAAGAAGACTTGAAGAATGGAACAAGGCAACCATGATGAGACACATATGGGCTCTATGCTCTAAAAAGCCTTCACTTTGGGTAGAATGGTGTCACTCCAACCTCCTTAAAGGAAAGTGTTTTTGGGAGATAAAGCCACCATCAGATTGTTCATGGACTTGGAGGAAATTACTCAAGCTTAGAGAAGAAGCAAGTGGATTATCATGCTACAAAGTGGGCAAAGGTAATTCTATATCTCTATGGTACGCCAATTGGCATCCTCTTGGACCTTTGATCCCAAGATATGGAGCAAGGATAGCCTATGACGCTGGTTTGCCGTATGATGTCAAAGTGGACAGAATTGTGGTTCAAGGTGATTGGAAGTGGCCCTACCCGTGTACATGGGAGCTAAGAGAGGTAATTCTTGAGCACCCTCCTAGCTACCACCCGGATACAAACTTAGAAGACAAATTCATTTGGAAGGCATCAAGAAATGGAGTTTATGCTACGGCAGCAACATGGAATGCAATAAGGGAGAAAAGCTCCAAGAAACCTTGGCATCATTTAGTTTGGTTCCCTCAACACATACCCCGGCACAGCTTCATACTCTGGCTTGCTATTAATGGAAGATTGAGTACAAAGGAAAGGATGTTGGGTTGGGGAATGAGCATAGACCCTACATGTGTGCTATGTGGTAATGAAACGCTTGACCATCTTCTATTCATGTGTCCATATTCAGCCGAGTTGAGGGGCACTATTCTATGCAAATGCTCCATCATTAAACCCCCGCAACCTTGGAATTTGGAAGTCTCTTGGGCTATGGGTAAATTTAGTGGAAAGCAAACCAATTGCAATATATGTAGAATTGCTTGGGCCGGCCTTGTCTACCACCTTTGGGAGGAAAGAAACAACCGAATTTTCAAGGGGCAAGCTTCACCCGTGGCTTCCATTGAAAAAAGGATAGTGCATGAAGTTAGAATTAAAGTTTCCCAATCTAGTGTCAATTTGGTCAATGTTGATTCTAGCTTACTTGATAGATGGGCAATCCACTAGATGCTTATGTTTGATTTGCGGGGGTATGCCCCCAAGATATTGTACATAACTTTCCCATAAATCCAAATTTACACTTACTTACCAAAAAAAAAAAAAAGGTGCTGAATAAACCTCACTGCCACACAATATTCAATTGTTGAACAAATTTTGATGCAAAAGCATAGCTCAATTAATTAATCTATTTATTTTCATGCTTATGAGTTCTTTTAAAAATTACTAATTGGATCATGTGACTAGCATCTGACTTTTAATGAATTTGGATGGTTAGGATTTGTTCTTTTCTTTTAAGATGAAGGGTCATGATTCTATGGTTACCAAAATTATTATACATAGGGTGCGTTTGAAGTGAGAAAAAATGAGATAAAATAAGATAAAGTGAGATAAGAGTTCGTAATTCGTGTAATGAGATAAAAAGTGAAGGAAAGACAACACACTAGGGGAAGCATTGCAAATATTCTATTCAAAACAGGACTGATTTGAGTGCTTGTAGCAGCTGAATAATGCAGCAGATAAAAATCCTGTTTGGTTATGAAAGTGAAGGATTACCTCAGCTGAAAGTGTTCGTATTTCCTGATCACGAGCTGCTAAAAGATGAGCAAGGTCAACCTGCAATAAGAGCCACAGAACCTATTATTCTAACCATTCAACTAGTCCAGTTCTGCCCACATGAGAAGAGAGAAAGAAAGAGAGAGGAAAAAAAAAAGAGAAACCTTTGCTAAACTATTAAATGGAAAGCGACTATAGGCTTGCATAGCATATAGGTGCGTATCCTTTCAGATCTCGACAATTTTCCCACTAATCAGCACCCACCTGGAACTGGTGGGTACGCTACACAGGTTCAAAATAGTACAACTGTTGAATTTAGATTATTTGTTCAAAAGGCAAAAAGAAAAACAAAAGGAAAATAAAAAGGAACATTAAAAAATTCTAGCACAAAGACGACCCCGGCCCGGGGGGGGGGGGGATGGAAATAATATCTTCTCAGATGTTTTCAAGCAGAATAGTGAAATCAGGCCTCCATGAGGATTAATTTCTCATCCCACTTCAAGCCTTCCAGATTCCAGAATAGTTTTACTGAAACTTCAGCCTCTTCAAAATCAAGATGAAAGAATAACTAAAACAAGAAAAGTGGCTAAAATTCACATTTGAATCTCTGGAACTTAGTTTACAACCTCACATGGTAGTATATCAAAAAGTTAATATTTGTTCAGGAAGACAATTACCTGAGAGGTGCTACCATCATTGGATCGCTCATATTTGCTCAAGGATTCTTGCAACCGAAGGATCTAAAAATGATAAAGAAGGTTTGGAAGTTATAACTATTGCATGATCAGTTTTTACCACTAAATAGTCTAGCTATGCATGTTGGAGGCTTGGAGCGTGTCAAAGCAAAAGTGCATCAAGCAGTACAGTGGGCGTGATGCCCACTGTTTTTCAGTGACCAGTACAGTGGCATCAAAGCAAATGTGAGCATGATATATTGTGTCAGGCAGCCCCCAAGAATCAAGATTATCATTATACTTTTGCTGAAAGGTAAGATTGTCAATACCTCCTCACTCAGGAAGTGAAGGTTTTCTCGTTGATATTGCAACAAAGCCATCTGCTGATCAGCAAGCCGACCACCATCATGATACCTGCAGGAAAAAGCATTTTCAATATCATGAATATTATCATCGGAAGGTTTACTTTGGTTTTTATAATGATTGTTATGACAGTTATAAACTCCCTCAAACAAGAAAAGAAAAAAAAATTATCAAAAGCTGCATTGTTCTTCCGGAAGCTACAAAATGAAAATTTAGAGCAGGGTGTTTCTCTTCCAGTGAAGTAGCAACAGGATGGGGAAAAAGAAAATAGCATTTAAATTATTTGAAGTTAAATTGGGATATAATTAAATAGAAATGTTGGATTCAATATTTGGTTTAACTTTTTAACTACAAAGGCCCCTCACAATTTTGGTTGCCCCAATTTTTAAGATATGTTTGGAGTTCTAGTTGCATATAAAATGTGAATTATTGAAGCTTTTTCTGTATATAATAATTTTTCCGGAATCCCCCCCCCCCCAAGGGAGTAGTGTAATATTAGGGAATATACTTGCAGGAGATCAGGGTGACGTAGAGCACTCCAATGATCTAGGAATGATGTTGATTGTTGTCAATGGTGGGACATTCACTGGAGATGGTCAAGACGACAGCTGAGGCAGTCCGGAGTGCAAGGGGGGGAGAGAGAGAGGTCCCAGAGGTTACATATACAGGAGCATCTATATAATTTATATGGAGTCTTGCTAGGTGAGGGCATTTATAGGAGATGAGTCAGGACAAAAAGGAGGTTGGCTCACATGCCCCAAGGACAATGGTCCCTAGGTCAAGTGGCTGCCTCTGCATGGCTTGACTCATTTGTTGATGAAGATACTTCAACCAAGTAGTGATAGCACCCCTACATAGTCAGCTAGTATGAGAATCGTGGCTGTGTTGGTATGGGGTTGGGTTTGTCGAGTAGTGGTTCTCTCTCCTTGAGCTAGTCAAGGGTGCCTCAACGAAACTCTAGCTACTAAACCCCTTGTCCAGGATGCCTCAAAACTCTTTGGCTATAAATATAATATGAGAGAGTGATTGATAATTAATTCTCTCTTTTCCCAATTCCTCTCTCTTAACTGTTTTATGATATAAGCCCTCCATTCACTTATTCAGGAATACGTTACGAAGTAAGCAAGGGAGTGCTCGCTTCATTACTCTAGTGTCGGTTAGTTCGTTGCACATTTCAATTTTAGAGGCAAGGATTGCAAGGGCATCTAGATGTCAGTTGCTTGATCATGGTGTGCGCTCTGTTCTAATAATATTGAACTTGAAGGTAAGTCATTGAATAATTGTCCTACACGAAGCCAAAGAAGGTTCCTTGATTGTGTACTCCCCATTAGTTTGATTTATCACAAGTTTGGAATCTCCCTTGATGCAAATCGCCGTAGCTCCAATATCTAGAGTTGTTATTAGTCACCCGGTCTGCGCTTCATACTCTACTTCCTTGTTAGAACAGCGAAACTCCAATTTGTCAGAAAGATTGACCTTAATCACGAAAGGATAAACAAGGACTCCGCCTTTAGAGGTGGTCTTTAAAGCTAAGTATCCAAATCTAGTCCCAAACAAGGGCTAGAATTTTTCTAATGGACTAAATCCCGGCCCCATAGTTTCAACTATTCCAAGGTGAGCACTGGTTCATGATTCTAGGTGTTGGTGATAGGGGTATGATTGGTTTGTAAAAGGTCAACTGTGAGAATGGTGGGATTGAATGCTTTGTTCTAGGAAGAAGGAACAAATCCAACAGGAGTTATCCTATTTGGAGGTACGGACAGAACTTTTACATTGCAGGGATTAGTTACTTGTTTGCCGCTGAAAAGAGGCAAAGTTGATGAGGGGTCGGAATTATTTCCATGGTTGGGGATACCTAGAGAATCCCTGTTGTGGAGGATATGATTATTCCCAAAATGGGTTGGGGTTGAAGGCGGGATTGGTTGGGTCGACAGGGAGAGTAGAATAGTGTTATGCTAAAGAGACTTAAGGGCCTCCACCATAACCTCTTGGGTGTGCTGTACAGCCAAATGGGACTGTAAGAATGCCAACATTTGTTGTGTGTGAATTTGGACCTAGTTTTCCATGGCTGTAGCTGGTGTTTTCTCCATCATTGTCTCTCTCTCATCTCGAGATGTTACGTAATCCCCATCTTGGTCATTAGCGGTGAGCTAAAAGATATTTTTCTAATTTGAAGCCATAGGAAAACAATCAACACTCTTACCCAGTGGAGTATAATGTGGGTGATCAAACTAAGAAAGGATGATCTAACCGTTTGATAACAATGTTAAAAATTGTCTATGGCAGAATCACCAGAGGTTGGTGGGTGAGAATCAAGACAGTTTAGAATAAGAGAGAGAGATCGTGGATAGAGTAACTCTGACAAAAGTAGTAATGATGATTTTCTTGGTAAGAAGATGGATATATAGGCTAAGGGAAGTCCCTTTGGGCATGGGTCAAGGCACCGTATTGGCCTATCAGAGATCAGTCCTACATTGGCGCAGCCCTACATGTTAAGGACACCTCCAAGTGATCTCTATCTAAGTAAGTTCAAGGGAGCCTCAATGAATCCCTTTATTATGGTTATGAAATCACCAGACCCCAATAATCCAATTAAGTGGAAGTCTCCTGTTAGGAGAATTCTCAAACATGGCTCCAAGCCCAGAAAACTCCTGTGATGCTCCTGATAAGGGTGACGCCATGTATGGATCCTCTCGCAATAACACTTCCTTTTTTTTGGGGGAGGGGGGGGGGATGGTGGTGTCTCACAGGGTCTTCTTCCTATTGCAAATTAGAACACCACCACTTGTGGTTATGGTCCCAAATTCGTGGCTGCAGGTCACACAGACAAATTAAGAGAGGAAGAATCGTGCCAGTTGACCATTAGCATTAATTTTTGAATTTAATTGCATGTACAAAATACCGATTATCAGAAGATGGGTTATATGTAGGATGTAGCTGATGTTTTTCATTTTTATTTTCTAAATGGGAAATCATTTAAAAAAAAAAAAACTGGCATTCATTTGACGGCAGAGAAATTTTGCTGGACGTAACTTCAAGCACTGTAATTTAGGGAAGGTTTATCAATGAAGAGAGAGTGAATCATTTCATGTGATTTCATAATAGTAACCACAAATTTAAAGATTCTGATTGCTAGCCAGCCAAGAAGTAAGAAGTAATGGCTTGGGGATTTGGTGGAATCTGAGTTACTAAATTACAGAAAGTACAAAAGTATCAACACTACAATAAAATTCATTAATAATTAGAATAGATTCACAGGCCACTTCAACCAAATAATAACATTTATGTCAATCTTTATAGACAAAAGCAAGGAAGTTGGAAATAGATACTCTGTAAGGCAAAAAGACTGCCACAAAAAATGATAACGGGATTTGATAAATGTTTCGCTACCTCAAGCCTTCCAAAGAACTTGATGGCTGAAGAGGAGAATATAATGACTTCAAAACATCAGGCTGAGAATCCAATGAATTGTACCGGTGTATGTAACCTGCAATACCAAGATACACATTGACATGGGATTCCAGCAAGAACACACATAAATTGAAGATAACTTCTATCCTCATTTTATTCATTTATTAATTTTTTTTTTTTGTAATTCTTTCCTCAAATCTTTCTGATGAAGTGTAACAATCCTCACTTGAGCAAAGCCCTTTTCCTGGGGATCATAACTCATCTATATTATAAAGTTTGAAGAAATTAACATCCAATCTGTTCACAAAAAAATAAGGAGATATTTCTTAAATCTAGGAAAGACTGAGATATGTTGACCTACATATTATCTACTGCAAATATAAAGGAAAACAACTTTTACGGTAACTGAACTGCCCCAAACTAAGTTTACAGAGAGTTATACTGAAGTTGGAAGGTTGCTATGTACCCACATGGTCAGTCAACTCTTGTACCAAATGAAGAGCAGTTATGTCTGAATCATATAGAGGTAACAGCCACTTATACTCTACTGCCAACACACAGAGATCTGCATCAGCTTGGAATGGGAATCTCATTCCAAGTCTCCATTTTGTTGTTTGAGCTTCCGCAGCCCAGCACCTTAGATCATGCCGGGTGCTCAAAATATGTCGAGAAGTGAGTACCTTCTAGGAGAGAAGGGCTAGCCAGGGAGATAAGTTAGGAGTGCGAGAATCACTTGTGGAAGTTCACGACCGAGCTTGTCCAAAATTGGAGATAAGCGGCAATGACGGCATTTGCCAGATTGGGTTGGGGAGAATGTTACAACCTGCCACATTAGGTCACGCCAAACGCTCAAGAAAGCTAATTTGGACATTAGCGTGGCATTGTTTAATAATTACTTAGGTGTTTCGGATTTTTCTATTGTGTTCCAGAGAGTCCTAGATTGGTTCGGAGTGTTCTAGAGGGTTCTAGGACTTTCTAGCATAATCCATAATTTTCTAGAAACTGCTAGAGTATACTAGGTTTCTCTAGAATATTCTAGAACCTAGTGGAGTTCCCGAATGTTCATGAATATTCTAGAATATTGTACATAATTGTAGAAAATGATAGAATATTCTAGAATATTTCAGAGGCTTCCACTGGTGTAAAAATTCAGATAATATCGTAGAGGATTCTACAGGTCAAATCTCCACCATCCAACTCGAATAATCTCCATCGTCCATTGAAGTGGAAGACTATAAATAGGGAGGGTAGGGTTTATTTGTAATGATCCAAGTTTCAAATGAGTAAAGCATTCGCCGAGTTCTCCAATTGCTCTCTTTTGTTCCTCTCTTAAAAGTGCTCCAGTTCTCTGGTTCACTTACCTTTGGTATCCATAGCTTCCTAGCAAGGGTCAAACTGACTTAGCACTTCAATAAGGAGTTATAGTGTCAAAGTGCCACATGGACTGAGACATGAAATACTAAACCAATGACAAAGCATCCAAGACACAATATGTGATTCCACCTAACCTTCTGAAGGCAAATGTGATTCCTACACTAACACATTTAGATCATGGATTTGCGGAGGGAAAGGAAATTGAAAAGGGAAAGGTAGGATGGAAAAATGAAGTGACAAATTTTACCACTTTTTCAACAGATAATTCTCAACCAATCCACAACCTTGACTTACATTAACTTGAATTTTTTACACCTGTTAATATGATTTCTGTTCATTCTCTTTGATTTTTGCAACTCCAACCATAGATTACATGTTTCTTCTAGGTACAGATTGACTCCTCTATACTGCTCTGGCTAACATCACATGTTCCGCAAATTCAACTGTAATGAAATATTAATATTTTCAATCAAGGTTCAAATGTGTGTTGGCAACTCTGAAATTTATACATGTAAAAACACTTCAAGGAACTTCATTTAAGTGGGAGAAAGAAACAACCACAACCAAATAAATATACTAAAAAGCTTGTTTAAAACACATAAGAGATGCATTTTAAATTACTAAGGTGAAGCACATTGTACAAATTACAAAATTCCTGAGTTCTCACCAATATATATGCTCATGAAAGAAACAGCACATACTACTTCAATCAGCATAATTATCCTGCAAATATTGAGAAATGCAGTCAGTAAAACATACTTCCCAAAATACAAGGATGATCGGTTGCATAACTCAAAAATTGGCAGCAATATATCACTAGCTTTAGTTTCAAAACCTATTCAATCATTATTAACTTGACAGATTTGACCAAATCAGTCAAAATTCATTCACAACACAATGTTACAGTCAGATGTGCTAAAAATTAAAATTTTAAATTTTAAATTTTTGTAAACCAGAAGCCAAAGAAATTAATATCGAAAATAATGATAAATAAAAACAGTGATGAAAGAAAAAAGACAAATAAGTAAATGATTCTCAAAATCATCAATCATGAAAGAAAAAAGAAAAAGACAATAAGACATTATGGTTTGGCTACGTATTTAAATCAAGGAAGTAAAATAATAAAATCTTCAGCAATTCAGGTACCGGATGTACAGACCTGAGTAAGACAGAGATGGTGAGAATACTAATATGCGGCTTCCACACCACAACAAGCAGCATTGCAGCAGTTCCTGGCAATGAACCAATAGTTGTAATAAATGCTTCAGCCAGGGACAGTTAATAAATAAATTATATATTTAAGTGGACTGAAATTATAAAGAAAGATATTTCAATAACCTCACAAAAAACATGACTTTAATGGAGGAAGGATTCATCCAGCAGATCCCAACTAGTTTGGGACTAGACTAAGATTTTGTTGAGTTGAATTGAGTTGAGAAGTGGGAGATCAAGCATGAGAACAAAGGTAATACCAAGGAAGAAAGTAACAGAGGATTGAGGAGTACCAAGGGAACTTACAAACATGACCGCTATTTTGTTAATTAAAACACACACTGTGATTTTAACTGCCCAATATTTCCTGTAAACACGTTACCAACTTGGTTTAATCCCAAAGGTAAAAAAATTTAAACACATCAAACTGACCAAGTTGATTGAATCTCAAAGCATAAGAAAATTTAAACACATAGCATCAAACTATCATAAGTTATTCGATAATATTTCTTGTTCTAATGGCACAATATTTCCTATTAAGTTGACAGAAAAAGCCAAAAGAAAACTGTAAGTAGAGATATCAAAAACCAATATAAATATGAAAAAGTTTTAAATAAGGGGGAGAAGAAGACGTGTAAAAGTTCAAGTGTGGATCGAGGAAGTTGAGAAAAAGAAGAAGAGATTGGAAAAGGATAATCATTTCTTTCTCCTATCATTGTATTTATAATTGAAGAGTACAACCAAATTGTAAACAAGAATAACCCAATCATATTCTTTCTGATATCCTAATATTCTCCTAACAATATCAACATAGGATGAGGGACAAACAAAGTATTAGGGACGATGTAACATACAATGATAAGATACAAATTGAGCAATGTTGTAACATACAATGATAAGATACAAATTGAGCAATGAAAAACTAAGTACAAGTGTGTTTACCCTGTCGTAAAGCAATGGGAAGATCACCAAAAGAAGGAACATAGACGGCTCAAGAGAAGGAACACTAGCATTAGGTACCTCAGAGGAAGAAGAACTGCTAGAAGTCACAGGGAAAGGGAAACTAGTAGGAGTACTAGCATTAGACACCTCAGGGAAGAAGAATTGATAGAAGTTTCAGGAAGTGGAATAAGCTCAAGAGATGGCAAATTTGGGCTATAAGTAAATAACTTGCTTATCTTGACACAATTGATATACCTCTAGGTTCTAGAAAATCTGAAGAAGGTAAGGGGATGTGGAAAGACTCCCCTCCTCCTCAAGAAACGACAAAAGATCAGTGGATAACCGTTGACCTGAAAGAAAAAAAAATGAAGTGGACTCAAAGAACGTAACATCAGCACTAACAAAATATCTACTTGAAGAAGGGTGGTTAACAATGATAATCAGTTTTGAGTCCAAAGATACCTAAGATTCGACATGAAGAGAGAATTGCTTCAACAATCACTTTTCAGTGTTAAGCATGTTTTTCAAGTCACCTTGGACGTGGAGGAGAACTTAGGAGTACTTAAAGGCATCCACCGCCAAGAAAATTACTTCCCAAGCCAGGGAGACGTCAACCAAAGGATCTGGTAATCTATTCGAGCAACCTATTATCAAACAAATAAGCAATCTGGTGTTGTAAATTAAAGGGGCATTGCAAGCGAAACTCTAAAGCGAGTTGACAATAGTGATTGTTGCCTTAGATATTAAAAAAAAAAAAGGTCATAAAGTTTACCAATGTCCAACAAGGTCCAACTTACAAATCTGAGTGTAGTAAGAGGAACAAAATCAACTTGTTGAGAACAAAGAAGTAGATGAAAATCAACAGTTCAATGCCGATGATTTGGAATATTCTGACGTGGACACCTCCCTTGCTATGGTGATTAGACATATCTTTGCTGCTCTAAAACATGAGAAGCAAGATCTGAAGAGAACTATAATTTTTCAGACACTGGTAAATTGTGGGAAAGAACAATTGAAACTCATCGTTGATGGTGGTAGTTGCATCAATGTTGTTTCAACTTTTCTAGTTGAAAGATTGAAGCTTACGACTAAGCCACACCCACAACTATATCATATTGCATGGATCAACAACACCACTATCCCGGTAACACAATGTTTTTTGGTTTCAATTTCTTCTGGCCATTATAGACGTTCCATTTTTTGTGATTACATACCCATGAATGTTACACACCTATTATTGGGATGACCATGGCTTTATGATCGTGATGTTTATAATTGTCGAAGAGAGAATACTTATCATTTTTTGTGTAAGTCAGAAGATATCACCCTTTACCCAAAAAGCAGTAAAGAATTAGAGAAAATCCCAAAACCATCTGTAGAAAAGCCTAGGCAGCAAGCTGACTTTGCAAAGAAACCTCTCCAATTGCTCACCAAAAGGCAATTTGAATAAGAAAGTAAAGAAACCGGGATCGTCTATGCTATTGTGACCAAGGAGAGGGACAAAGGAAAAGCAAGTCAACCTATAAAATTTCCAGTGGACGTGATGAAGTTGCTTAAGGATTTCTTTGATGTTGATCCAGATGACTTGCCAAATACCCTGCCATCTATGCATAATGCCTAGCATGCAATTGATCTTATTCCAGGTGCACAATTGCCAAACTTACCAGCATACTGGATGAATCCTATTGAACATGCCAAGTTGAAGAAACAAGTGGGTGAGCTTTTGTCAAAGGGACTTGCTAGAAAAAGCTTAAGCCCATGTGATGTTCCAACTTTATTAACGTCAAAGAAGAACAGAAGTTGGCATATGTATGTAAACAGCAATGCTATTAACAAAATCACCATTGAATATCGGTTCCCTATTCCAAGGCTTGATGATATACTAGACATGATGGCAAGTGCCAAAGTATTTACAAAGATTTATCTCAAAAGTGGCTACCATCAAATTCGTATTCATCTCAAAGATGAATGGAAGATAGCATTTAAGACAGGGATGGACTCTACAAATGGCAAGTCATGCCTTTCAGCTTATGCAATGCACCCAATACTTTCATGCAAGTGATGACACAGGTATTTGAGCCCTTTATTGGTCATTTTTTGGTTATGGATACTTAGAAATATATTGAGCAATAGTAAGATTGAGAAGAAACATCTCCATCTTAGACAAGTAATGATTTCTTCAACAATAGAAACTCTACATAAATATGAAGAAATGCTCATTCATGAGTCCTCGAGTTATATTTTGGGCTTTGTTGTATCTGCTAAGGGTGTAGTTGCAGACCCAAAAAAAGTCAGAGCCATTCTTGCTTGGCCAACACCCACTATGTTATATGAAGATGGCTACTTTTTATTGACGCTTCATTAGAAAATTACGCTCTATTATGGCTCCAATCGCTAATGGTATGAAGAAAGACCAATTCAGTTGGAGACAACAACTTCTAAAGCCTTTGATGAAGTCAAGAAGCACATGACTCAAGCACTTGTATTACAACTATCAAATTTCCCAAAACCAAGTCTTTGGTGAGTTGGTTTCGTTGCTGGTTCCCTATCCTTGAGATTCTTGGTTCAATTCTTGAGGTTAGCATAATTTGTAATGCTTTATTTTCTTTTTTACATTTCAAAAAATATATATATATATCAAATTTCCCTAAGGTGTCTGAGGTGGCCTACAATCCTTTACTTGTGGAAATTGGTGGTGTAATTGGCAAGAAGGCCATCTAGTTGCATCCATTAGTAAAAAGTTTAATGAAGCCAAGAAAAATTATTCCACATATGACAAATAATTCTATGCAGTGGTAGAACCTTTACAATATTGACAACTTATTCCTAAAAATTTGTACTCTATTCAAATCATGAAGCTCTTAAGCATATCAATAGTCAAAAGAAAGTGAACCTGAGGCATGGAAAATAGGTTGAATTCCTTCAAGCCTACACTTCTATTATCAAACACAAGGTTGGTGTAAAGAACAAAGTTGCCGATGTGCTTACCAAAAAACAACTACTAATGCACTCAATCGAGTGTTGTACTTGCTTGCTACTATGTCAGTGAAAGTTGTGGGCATTGAAAGCTTGAAGAATGAATAATACCCCCGATGCAAGGATTTCAGTATTATCTACAGTGATTTGCTTGGTGGACAACAACGAACAACTATTGATTTTTCCTTACAAGATGGCTATTTACTTAAGGGGAATCATCTTTGTTAGCCCTCAACTTCCATTTGTGATCAAGTTATATGAGAATTGCATAACATAGGTTACTTTGATCAAGATAAGACAATTGTTATGCTGGAGGAAAAGTTTTATTGGCCTAGTCTTAAACATGACGCGGAAGTATTAGTTTTCCAATGTTGTATTTGTCAAACGGCAAAGCAAAAGAACAAGAATATGGGCCCTTACACGTCTCTTCCAGTTCCACATGAGCCTTGGCCAAACCTAAGCATGGACTTCATGCTTGGATTGCCAAAGACTATTCGAGGACATAATTCGAACCATATGGTCGTGGATCATTTCTTGAAGATGGCACACTTCATTTCCTGTTCCAAGATGATAGATATTTTACGTATTGCTAAATTATCCTTTCAGAGATAGTGCAACTTCATAGATTGCCGAAGACCATTATCTCTGATGGAGATGTGAAGTTCACTAGTTATTTTTGGCAAACATTGTGGCACTTGATGAATACTTAGTTGAAGTCATCTACAGCTGTTCATCCTCAAATTGATGGGCAAGCTAAAATTGTTGATAGAAGTCTTGGAGACTTACTTCGTTGCCTTGTGAAAGATAAGTTGACTACTCGGTATCTAATTCTAACTATGGCCGAGTTTGAGTACAATTACTCTTTAATAGAACTACAGGCCACAGTCCCTTTGAAACTGTACTAGGATTGCAACCTAGGAAACCAATTGACTTAGTCCCATAACCCATCTCAGGCTATCACAGCCGTGGATATTCGTGAAATTCATTCTGATTTATGGTGAAAGATTGCTTCTAGCAATGCTACCTACCAGTATCATGCAGATTTGTATTATCATCACATTAAACTCAAAAGTAGGAAATGTCTGTACAACCTAAGCATTTCTAGACTAGCAAATATAAGAAGCTCTAACATCGAAGTGTCATGCCATATAAGATCCTCCACAACATCAATTCTAATGCTTATGTCTTAGAATTTCCAAAAAACATTGGTGTTAGTAACATCTTCAATATTGAAGATCTCACCCTCTGTTGAGGACATGCTTATGGTGCCTCTAATGATGTCACAGTTGCTCAGCTTCCCCCAACTTCTAATGTTTCGTGATGAGATTAAAGATATTGTAGATTCAAACATTGTCTCAACTCAAGGAGGCGAATATCAAAAGTATTTGACAGAATAGAAGAATAGGCCATTGTCAGATTGCACTTGGATTTTTGATGAAAAATTTCAAAATCTAGATCATGATCTTTATGAGAGATACCACTCTTAACTCACTGGAGTTGAATTTCCCTAAGACAAGGAGGGATGATGCAAATGAAATGCCAAGAAAGTTTGGAAAATATTACAAGCAACGAGGAAATCCAAATTCACAAGCAAATATTGTGATTTGGCAAAATTCTAATACTGATCTTGCCTAGGAGATGTTTCATGGTTGCTATTTTTATGTATTTACAATGGACCTTATTTTGTAACTCGTGTTAGGTTCAAAATGCTTGGTATGGCCCATTAAATAGGCATAAACCTTGGTCCCCAAGCATTCATGGTCAATAAGTTTGCTTAGCCTCCAAGTATTCTTGAAGATCAAGCTATTCCTCCCTATATAAAGCTTGTAACGGTTTCTTTTACAACTGAAGGAATGAAACAAAAATTCAGCTATTTTAAATGTGACGTGTGAGACATACTTCTCTTAGGTTTGGGGCCTAAGAACCTAAGTGTGACTTCTAGACTTGTTCTGATCTAAAAATTCTCCAAAAATTCACCCGTGTAATCTATCTAAGGTGCTAGAAGTAAAGATCATGCATCAAATGATCGACATGCGTGTGGGGGTGCGTACAAGAGTATTTTGGTGATGAGTTCAGGTGGTTGCGGTCACCAATGTAAGAAAATTCTAGTGATGGGGTAGGTAGTCACCGATGATGACTAGAGAAGTTCAGCTAGGGTTTCTGTTACTGAAAAATTTTTTTCCCTAATTTTTTTTTTAACTATTTGACTCTGATACCAAGTTGGAAAAAATTAGAAGAGATAAGAAGAGAATAACCATCCCCCTTCTCCTATCATTGTATTTATAATTAAGTACAACCAAATAGGAAACAAGAATAACCCAAGCCAATTCTAATACCAAAATAAAGGCTATCGAATGTCCTAATATTCTCCTTCCAATATCTGGCAATACCTTGGTCAGGACCCAATTCCATGTCTGGAAGAATATAAGGGGAATGCATGTTAACAGATGGAAGAAGGCTCTAATAAAATAACATGCAACAGCAGCCAGTTGCAAAAGAACTGACCCTCATTTACTGAAAAGGAAAAAGAATCAGTCCTCTAGTCCTAGAAGATGAACATAATTTGGGTCTTGTAAAACTTTTGACCAACGAGCTACATATCAGAAAATTTGGAAGAAGGCCAAGTAGTCAAAAATGAGCAACAAGTGAGTTTCATCTGTAAACACAGAAACTTAAATTGTATGCGTCACCGAGGAATTTTAAAACTTCTACCAAATAAATTAATTCTTCTTTCACCGTTAAAATGAAAATTACGTCATTATCCAAAAAGAACAAAACAAATTTCCCCATCTTACCCTGAGCAAGTTAAGTAAGTCTTTTGCAGCTTTTTATTATTCTTCATCAACCAAAACAAAACAAATTTCCCCCGTCTTTCCCTAAGAAAATTAAGTCTTTTGCAACTTTTTATTGTTCTTCAAAATTTGTGATGACCAAACAAGTAACCTGTAGTATTCAATTATACTAGTGCAGAAAATTACGTTCAAGGTGGGGAAGAAAAACTGAAAAAAAAAATAATAATAATAATAATAATGATAATAATAAATAAAAACTTGAGTTGGAACAATAACGAAGGATTAAAACAAGTACCATATGCAGTGGTGGCAAATGGTAGCCGTACAAAATGCTTTAACTTCTGGCTGAAAACATAGTAACCCTGCAAAATGGATGAGAATCTCACATCCAAACTAATTAAGCAATTATAAAGCCAGAGGATTAGTGAGTCATAACCTAGTGTGATGTTCTCATGCTCTTACAATTAATGTCTTCTAAGTAATGACGACAGTGCGAGGACATATACAAACAGAAAAGATTGAGTCTTCCACACATAAGTTGTTCATGTCACCAACACTTTGAATTCTAAGCATGCAGCAGATTACACTAAAAAATAGCACATAAAAGAATAAATTTCATCTGATGTTCATTGTTTTTCTGACTTTTGCAATGATATAACATGGTCAACAAAAGCATATGCAAAAATAAGCTTTCCCAATGACAAGGATTTTCATATATTGATGCTTAATACACACGTAGAAATATTTGATTTGTATTCACACATTACTGTTATATTATTGCTACCTTTCAAAAAAACTGTTATATTATTGCTGGTCTATATCTGTCGAATCAATTTAATTTGTAGAATATGCACAATGATACATCCATTACATTGCTTCCAAGAATTGATTCCAAAGGAATGTGATATAGAAACACCAAGACGTCTTCCAATTATTGACACAACTTATTAGAAATTAACTAATATGAATAAAACATTCAGCCAAGAAGAATTAGAAGAAAAAAAAAAGTTGCAAAAACATAAATATTGTGATCACTTTTGAGTGTCAATCTATATTATGATATCAAAACAAACAAAGTGCGCATATTGATACTGTTGAGTATAATAGCTAAAAATTAACAAGTCAATGAGGATTAGTTCTCATAGTAAGGAAAAACATAAATATTAAGGGGAAAAAACCTGCAATCGAATTTTCTGGACTTGGTATGCCAGATACTGCTGAAAGATACCTGAAAGCAAAGTAAATGTGATCAAACGAATAAACTCTTGCGTACCCCCACAAACTAACTTGTGAGATATAACAATCAAAAGGTATATCTAAGGAAGCCAGATTAGAGGGAAAACTGTCAAAGAAATAGATTTACTGAAGATTTGACTTACCCAAATGGGTAGCCACTGTTTTATATTTATACTAATACAAGTTACATATACAATAAATACTATACAAGGAATCTAGACTAGGTACATACCCCCTAGAATATTAAATACACTAAGTACATGCACATATATTAAATATACTAAGTACATGCACATACATTAACAGCCATATTTTCCCACACTCCCCCTCAAGCTGGTGAATAGATATTCTCCATTCCCAGCTTGGATACAATACTTTCAAACACTGGACCACTTAACCCTTTGGTTAACACATCAGCGAGCTGATCATTTGTAGACACATAGGGTGTGCAGATCAATCCACTCTCCAATTTTTCCTTGATAAAATGTCTGTCAATTTCGATATGCTTTGTCCGATCATATTGCACTGGATTGTGGGCTATGCTAATTGCAGACTTATTATCGCAATAAAGCCTCATCGGGCCCTCCAACTTGATCCTCATGTCTTCTAGAATGATCTTCAGCCAAAGTAACTCACATACTCCTTGAGCCATTGCTCGAAACTCAGCTTCTGCACTAGACCGTCCTACCACATTTTGCTTTTAACTTCTCCATGTCACAAGGTTCCCACCAAGAAACGTACAATATCCAGTGGTCGATCTTCTATCAATCAATGACCCAGCATAATCAGCATCTGTATAGGCTTCAAGCATTAAGCCCCTACTCCTCCTAAAGAGAATTCCTCTTCCTGGTGTACTCTTAAGATATTGCAACACTCTGTGTGCTGCTCGAAGATGAACCTCTTTTGG
Source organism: Vitellaria paradoxa (assembly GCA_019916065.1). Lineage (NCBI taxonomy): Eukaryota > Viridiplantae > Streptophyta > Magnoliopsida > Ericales > Sapotaceae > Vitellaria > Vitellaria paradoxa. The sequence continues at coordinate 25,598,991 of CM034241.1, read as the reverse complement.
AGTGTGCATGAATTGACTAATCACATTCACAGCATAAGCTATATCCGGTCGTGTGTGAGACAGATAAATGAGCTTTCCCACCAAGCGTTGATACATCCCTTTGTCCACCATAGCATCTTCCTCTGCTATTCCAAGCTTTAGATTCGGATCTATTGGAGTACTCACCATTTTGCATGCTGTTTTACCTGTCTCCTTGAGTAGATCAGTTACATACTTCTGCTGAGAGAGAAAAATACCTTTATCTGAATGTGCCACTTCAATTCCAAGAAAATACTTTAGCTTCCCAAGTGTCTTAATCTCGAATTCTTTTGCCAAGCACTCACTCAAAAAATGTCTCTCCTCATCATCACTTCCTGTAACAATTATATCATCCACATAAACTAAGAGAACCGTGACTCCCCCTGAAGACGAGTGTTTGACGAACAGTGTATGATCTCCTTGACTTTGCTTATATCCTAACATCACCATAACCTTGGCAAACCTGCCGAACCATGCTCGAGGAGATTGTTTAAGCCCATATAATGCCTTCTTTAACCTACACACTGTATGATCAGTAACTCCTTTTCCATAACCAGGTGGAATTTCCATATATATCTCTTCCTCTAGATCTCCATGCAAGAAAGCATTTTTTATATCAAACTGTTGTAAATCCTATCCAAAGTTAGCTGCCAAAGACAATAGGACTCTAACAGTATTCAGCTTTGCAACTGGGGCAAAAGTCTCTAGATAGTCCACTCCATACATCTGAGTATAACCTTTGGCTACCAACCTTGCCTTGTATCTCTCCACTGAACCATCAGCTCTATACTTCACTGTGTACACCCATTTACATCCCACTGGTTTTTACCTGCTGGTAACTCCACAAGCTCCCATGTTTTGTTCTTTTCCAGTGCCTCCATTTCTACATTCATAGCTTGCTTCCATTTTTCATTAGACAAAGCTTCGGATAGATTGGAAGGAATGACAATGGTTTCTAGGTTATTGAGGAAGGCTCTGTGTGACGGGGAAAATTGCTTAAAGGACAGGAAGTGTGCAAGGGGATATAAGGGTCTTTTAGTGCACTCTCTCATACCTTTTCTCAATGCAATGGGCAAGTCTGTGTCACTACTACCCTTATGGGTCTCACTCTCTACTTCTGGTTCGGCTTCAATCTGTAATATGCGTTCAGGAATCATTACCTCATCGGACTCTTGGACTTGCGTAGAGTTGGGGCAACCATCTTCCTCCTTGCATACATCTTGCCTTTGCCATATCTAACATCCCTGGGAATAGACTCAGTTTCAGGTTGAGTAGACACGGAAGCTGTTGTTACAGAATTAGACACAAGTTCAGAGGAAACTATGACAGACTCAAATAGTTCAGATTGAAACGGAGCATGATCACTAGTGGATGAAGAAGTAGGATGGTTTGAAACTGATGAAGAAGTAGGATGGTTTGAAACTGAAAGATCCAACATTAAGTCAAAATCCAAACCCTCGTCTTCTCTCACTAACTTCTCCCCCCGAAGATAAGGGTTTGGAAAGTAAGATTCACGTTCATTGAAGGTAACATCCATAGAAACAAAGAATTTTCAGGAAGGTGGATGATAACACTTGTAACCTTTCTGAGTTGACGAATATCCCACAAATACACACTTTATAGCTCTTGGATCCAGTTTCCCTCGGTTGTGACTGTGAACATGTACAAAGGACGTACACCCAAACACTCTAGGAACAAGATTATTTGTGGTGTGTAGGGTAGGGTAAAATGTTGACAACACGTCCATTGGACTCTTAAATCCTAGGACTCTAGAGGGCAATCTGTTTATGAGATGTGTTGCTGTAAGAACAGCTTCCCCCCAAAAAGTTTTAGGAACATGGTTTTCAAATAACAACGCTCGGGTTTTTTCAAGGAGATCACCATTTTTCCTCTCTGCAACTCCATTTTGCTGCGGGGTATTCACACAAGATGACTTATGTATTATCCCTTCCTTTTGAAAAAATGGACTGAGACTTTGATTAAAATAGTCCCTTGCATTATCAGACCTAACTCTTTTGATGGTCACTCCAAACTGATTTTTAATCATGGAACAGAAATTTGGGAAGACAATACTGACATCAGATTTTTGTTTAAGAAGAAAAATCCAGCAGACTCGAGTGCAATCATCAATAAAGGAAACAAACCATTGTGCCCCAGAGATATTAGCAACAGTAGATGGACCCCAAACATCACTATGAATTAAATAAAAAGGAATGGAACTTATTTTATTGTGCCCTGGAAATGGTATACGTTTGTGTTTGGCAAGTTCACATTTTTCACAATGAAAAGACTCAACATCAAAACTTTTAAACAAAGACGGAAACAAAAGTTTAATGACTCTAAATGATGGATGTCCAAGTCGGCGATGATGGAACCAAATTTTCTCTTTATAGGATGTCAAGGACTTGGAAACAAATGACACTGACTGTTTATCCTTGTTGATAGTTGGTTGACTTGTTTCAAGAAAGTAGAGGCCACCCCGTTCTCTAGCATGTCCAATCGTCTTCCCTGAATCCTTTTCCTGAAATATGCAATCAGTATGATGAAAAACCACATTACATTGTAAGTCATGAGTAAGTTTTTGGATGGATATCAGATTGGTAGATAGCTTAGGGACATGAAGGACATTCTGCAAGGTTAACAATGGGTTAATTTGGACACTTCCAATTCCTGCCACAGTGGTCAAAGAACCATTTGCAATGGCTATTTTTCTACTGCTTGGGCACGGGGAATAGGTGGTAAAGACATTTGGTGAGTGGGTCATACGATCGGTAGCTCCTGAATCCATGATCCAAGAGGTGGAAAAGGCTGCATCCGAAACATTTAATCCAATGGAAAGCGGAAACTCACCTGAATATGCCAAAGAACAAGTAGCTGAGGGCTTATCAAGACTGTTGATGAGAGCTCTCACCCTTTCCAGTTCACCTTGGTTGAGACCAGCTGCTTCTGATTTGGGTGGCTCATCACTTTGGCCAGCTGCTACATTGGCTTGTCCACTTCTGGATTGTCCCCCTCTTTGTCCCCATTCTCGGCTTGGTGGCTTCCCATGAAGCTTCCAACAATTCTCACGAGTGTGCCGCGGTTTCTTGCAACATGTGCACCATAAATTGTCTCGGTCTTGATTCCTAGAATCTCCTGTCTTCATGTCAAGGGCTAGTTTTCTTTCATTACCAGCAGACTTCTTTGCAGTAGGTATATTCAGCTTGTTTCCATCACTTGCAACCATTGCTGAATTGATTAAAACTTGTGGCTCCAGCATCAGACTTCGCCTACTCTCCTCTCCTCGAACTATGGCTACCACTTCATTGAAGCATGGGACTTCCGATTTCCCAAGAATCTGAACACGCACCTGATCGAATTCCGGATTCAACCCAACAAGAAAGTCATAGACTCTATCCTGTTCAATAAAGTTCTTCAAAACAGCAGCATCATCGGAACACTTCGTCTTTATTATTCTGTATTGGTCTAACTCCTGCCACAAAGCACTCAATTGATTAGCGTACTCTGTGACCGTCTTATTCCCTTGCCTTGCTGCCGTTGTTTTAACCTTTACCTCATACACCTGAGCGGCATCTTTTGCCTTTGAGTACGTTTGTTGGATCGCGTCCCATATATCTTTGGCAGTGTTTAGAAACATGCACGTGTCACTGATTTCTGGGGTCATAGATCCCCATAGCCATGCCATAATCATCGAGTCTTCTTCATCCCACGCTTCAAAGTTCAGATCACTAGGCTTCGGACCCGTACCCATGAGATGACTGATTTTCCCCTTGCCTTTCAAAATGGTCCGGACTAATTGGGACCACTTCAGATAATTCTTCCCATTTAATCTGTATGCAGCCTGGATATTTTGCAGATCTCCAATACCGTGCGAGATGGTTGTCTCATCTTGTTGACTGGTGGCTGGTTTTGTGACTGGTGAAACATCCGACATCATAGGTGTCGTGAGGAAGTAAAAAATTCAGCAATGAAGGCTGAAGAAAAGTCAGCAATGAAGGCTGAAAACGGGGCGTTGAAGGTTGAAAAAAATACTCCCTTTTGATCTCAGAAAACAGAGTAAAAACAGAGCACAAAAGAAGGCCAAAGGTTCCAGAAAATAACCTGGCTCTAATACCATGTCAAAGAAATAGATTTACTGAAGATTTGACTTACCCAAATGGGTAGCCACTGTTTTACATTTATACTAATACAAGTTACATATACAATAAATACTATACAAGGAATCTAGAATAGGTACATACCCCATAGAATATTAAATACACTAAGTACATGCACATATATTAAATACACTAAGTACAAGCACATACATTAACAGCCATATTTTCCCACAAAAACAATAAAAAACTATAAACAAATTGTCAAGGAACCAAGATCCTATTTATCAATATTTGCACAGTTCCATTGCAATAACTAACAAGCAATTAGAAGCTATGCCTTCAGAATTTTCTGCAAACATTACAAACTAAAAACTCAATGAAAATAAATACTATAAATTAATTAAGTTATATCGGTCAAAATATGTGTGCATATGTTTATACATAAATTTTTTGATACCAATGTTGAAATAGCTTAATATATATTTTTGGACCCATTCCATAACAGCTCAAGCTTTGGAGATAATTAGTAACTTAACACAGTAACAGAGCTCTAATTTCAAGAGGTGTTGGGTTCAAATCTCGTTATTAATATTTATTTCTAATTTATTCTTATGTGCACCAGTCAATTTGTGTTGTGCACCTTGTTTGATTTAGTTAGTTTGTCTTTACTGCACATGCAAGCCAAGACTGCACGTGAGGGGAGCGTTAAAATAACTTGATATACATTGTCAAGCCCATTTCTTAACATTCTAAGCTTTGAGGGCAATTAGTGACTTAAAAACCAAGAAATTGTGGAATATACATCAATAGGCGGACTAGTGCATGAGACTCTCGCCTATACAAGGTCTAGGGATGGGTGATAAATGCAGTCTCACCCCTCATTAACTGGTATTTCCACGTATTAAACTCGTGACCTCCAGGCTGCAAATGAGCAACTTTACCATTGCACTAACCTCACCCTCACAATATGCATCAATACATGAAGAATTTCAGGGGATAGGACATAAAAATTTGGTATTTAAAATACCATGGTTTAGGGGTGGTTTTTTATTTTACCAATGTTAACAAGTGGATCATTCTAGTACATGGAATTGAAAACATAATCCACTCGCTAAAATATGGCAGGTAGGTACAAATAAATAGATAGAATAACAAAACTCAATTTTGTTTCTCTAATTTATACAACCAAATCAAACCAATACAACCCACCATCTATCTATTAATGTATTATATATCTATTACTATTCATTATAACTAAACTTCATTAACCACATTATTTTCTGTTATTATTGTGAAGTCCTTCACATGGAAGTACTTTCTATCTCCAAAAGTTACATCAAACAAACCCTTAGCCATGCATATTGTAGAAGCATTGAGAAAGTAGAATGCAAATGCACAGGATACAACTTACAAGTATACATTGTGTTCTCATAAAAGGCATGAAGAACTAACTTATTACAAGTAGAAGTTCAATGAAAATAAACATGAGAGACTCTCTATGTAGTCACAATCCAATCTAAGTCGTTGATGCATGTGGGAACCACATAAATCAACAGTTTAAATTGGACAATCATGTCACTTGCAACTATTCATAGGATTTGCTAATTGTTAGAATTGTCTAGAAGATATTCATTTAGTTATATGATTTATTTCCTTTTTTATGTCTTAGACCGTTGTTTTTCCTTTTATGCTTATAATCTCTTATTATAAATACAATATGAAAGCAAGGGAAAATTAATACCTTCTAATCTCTTCATTAGTTTCTCTCAACTTGATATTAGAGCCAATATCCCTCTTTTACCAAACCCCCCCCCCAAAAAAAAAAAGAAAATAATAATAATAATAATAGAAATACCCTAGCCCTAGCTAAGGATATTTCCATTAGCTGTTGCTAACAATCAACCTCACCCTCAGAGTCATCGACACCAAGCAAGCATAACCCCCCAAAACCCCGCTAACATCAGATGTCCCACACACCTGCTCTTTCTAGCCTGTGAGCGTGCAGCCATTGCCAGCATTGCTCGACAAAGGTTGTCGGATGTAGGCGCACCCATTTTGGCACTTTGCTCAATGATTTGATCACTTGGTGTTTATTATTATTATTATTATTATTAGCACTAAGGCCTCCCGATCATTTGAAGACTCTTGCAACTCTCGTTTTTTCTCGAGATCAATGATGATTTCCCTCTCGTAGCTCTCATTTCTCTCACCCACTCTTGGTGATACAAGTTTTCATATTGAATATTCTAGGCTAGATTGATGCGCATTGTTACTGATTTAAGGCAATGTGATCTTTTGGCAGCCCTCGCGTATGTTGTTTTTTGTTTTCCTTGCCACCAAGAAGACACTTGGTTCTATTGACTATTACGTTTGAGTAATATCGTGTTCCTTGGTTTGCTGGTTAAATTGCTGCCGAAATAATTTATTTGGGAGTTATTTTGCTAAGCATTCATCATGTCCAAGCCAGATATAACATCTTAACCCCCAACCATTCAGTAAGTCATTTTGAAATCCAATGATATTCCTAGCTCTATTACACTAAATTGCATGGACTGCATTATTTAATAACATTTTTAGCCCTAACAACTTCTTAACCCCTAGCCATCTTACATCACTAAGTGAGGAATATAACATCATCTTAACACCTTAACCATTCAGTCAGTCATATCATTATGTGATTCATCAAAGAAGATATAGGATTGCCTTGTTGAGTCTTTTTCTCAAAAAAGCAATGTTTCTTGAGTGTCTAAGCTGTATGAGCAGATGTTTTCTGTAAAGGAGGGTGAATAATCATTCTCTGGTTATTATATTCACCTGAAAGGCTTATAGGAACAACTATTGCTGCAGTGACACTTTAATGAAGCTATGGTATAACAAAAGAAGTTTGGGAGGAATTCTTGATTGCTAATTTGTTAATTGGCCTTAATCCTACCCTACATGGCTATAAAGATTAGATTTTAACAAGTGAGACTTTGCTTACAGCTACCAGTGGCTACTCTCACAAACAACATTCTTTTTGGTAGTCAATATTCCCCTATTATTAATCATTCAGTTCCTTCTGCCAAATCATCTGCACTTGTTAGTAATCATGGTAGCTATAATGGCTCTTCTCAAAGAAATTTGTGTGGCTCTCGCGGTGGGTTTAATACACAGGGTGCACCTCATGGTGGACAATCCTTTAGTAGCCGTAATGACAGTAAGTGCAAATATTGCAGTGGCACCAATCATACTAAGCCCCTTTGCTGAAAGAATGATGGGAAACTGGAGCAGGGATACCATGTTATTAATCATCCCTCATGATGTTCAGTGGTTGATAGTGGGACCACCACCTCTTATTCTTAGGATAAATTCGCCCTGAGTTTATTGCAACTTCAAGAGCTTATCCCATTCTCATGTGTTTCTAACCCCTCTACCTCCGCTAATACTTTGACCAACTAAGGTAATCCTACCCTTGTGGGGTCCTCTCTCCTTAAATCATCGACCCTGGAGTTAGTTCACATATGTCCAATACTTCTTCCCTATTCTCTAACTTGAATCACATTAATCATAATATTGTCATAGCATATGGATCATCTCACCCTGTCTCTGGCAGAGGCATCCTTCGTCCCTCCCCATCTCTTCCCTTACCTTCTAATCTTTATGTACCTCGGTTTCCCTCTAAGTTACTTCCTAACAATCAATTAACTAAATTGTTAAATTGTTCTACAACCTTCTTTCCTACTTCTTGTGCCATTCAAAGCCTCAAGATAAAAATAAAGATCATCTCACAATGTTAAATTGTTCTGTAACCTTTTTTTCTCTGACCGCATTCACCTCCAAAACACACCTCATTTTCATAATCTACCATCTAGTGGAACTTTCACTTGGACCACCCTTCCTGAGCTCGATTGAAGTTGATTGTCCCTAATTTAAATCCTGTGTCTAGCCTAAGATGTGAAGCTTACCAACTGGTCAAGCATCACCATATTTCATTTACTAGTCATGGTATTAGTCGTAAGTATGAGTCTTTCACTCTTGTTCATACAAATGTTTGGGAGCCCTCATGAATTACTAATACTATTAGTTCACTGTTATCAATACAAATGTTTGGGACCCTCTAGCATTACTAGTGCTATTGGTTTTTCCTAATTTATCGCTTTGTGGATGATTTTTCTCGTATGCCATGACTCTTCTTATTGAAACAACTTTCTAAGTTACCATTTGTAATTTCTCACTTTTATAATAAAATTTTAACTCAATTTAATAAGCGTATCAAAATTTTCGATTAGACAATGCAATATAGTATATTCAGTCTGTTGCTCACTTTTTTTATATTGATTGAGGCATTATTATCAAACAACCTAGCCTAGTACTTCTTAACAAAATAGTGATGTTGAAGGCAAACACCATCATTTGTTAGATGTGACACATACCTTGATGTTTTATATACAAGTTCCCACGCACTTTTTAACAAATGCAACTCTCACTGCTTGTTGCCTCATAACTAGGGTTCCCACCCTAATGCTAGAAAATCAACCTCTTTTCTTCATTCTCTACCTTGATAGATTACCCTTCGCTCTCTTGTCACATATTTGGTTATGTTGCTCTCGTTCATGTACTTGTCCCTAGTCCAAATAAGCCCACCCCTCGTTCTTGTAAGTGAGTCTTCATTGGTTATTCCCACACCAAGAAGGATTACCGTTGGTATCACCCCACTCTCGTCGTTACTTTATGAGTGTTGACGTCACCTTCTTTGAGTCTACCATCTTCTTCTCCCCGTGCAGTGACAACTTGTCTTTTGATCTCGTTGTTTAGCATGAAGGGGCGTCTTCACCTACCCTCCCCGCTCCATTTTCCTATGTTTGTCCTCCCTACACATCCCACTACTCCTATCTAATCTCCTCCACCAAACTCTCTTGAGCAACCTATCCCACCTGAGTTTCCCATTCCACCTGCCCTCCAATTCGATTATACCAGTATGATTGTGATTGATAAGTTGTCCTTCAGCTACCAGCTGATCCTCCCCTTCCAAGCTGGGCATTTTTTTTACGCGTATGCTCCAACTTTAAGGCACGTGTTAGAATTGTCTAGAAGGTACTCGTTTAATTGTATGATTTATTTTCCTTTAATGTCTTGAACAGCTGTGTTTCCTTCAATACTTGTAATCTCTTATCATTAATTAATCCCTTCTAATCTCTTCACTATTTTCTCTCATCTCTAATAAACATTTAACTCCACATCAAAAGAAATAAGATATTAAATATGATGAAGACATTCTTCATATGAAGCAAAACTCCAGAAATAACTATGAATGGACAATGAAAAAGCCTGAGAAAGGGAACCTGTTACAATTAAAAGAACGACACCACAACTGCAAAGCACCGGAGAAATTAATGCTTCTATAGGATGAAAAATCCATGGAGCTCCCACTGCCAAAATAGCATAAGCTGCCTAGATTTAAGAAAACATGAAACCAGACTTTAATTTCCGTAATCAACAATTAACAGAAAGGGCAGTGCAGTAAATGTGCCGCACTAAGCACGTTATTAAAGTCCCACAAAGAAAAATCTACACTTGCCAATAAAAGACAGTAAAAAATGCTCCCGACAACGCTTGTAGGTTTCCGGTGACCAAATAAAGGAGCCTCATGCAGTATATCAAGGAACCTATATTAAACATAATAGAGATGAATAGACGTCAAAAACCCAAAACCCAATTAAAAACGGGCATAGTATAGAAGCAGGACTTTTTTATGCCTAAAAAACCAAGGCACTTAGAGATCAGATTTAGAACACAAATAGGATATATGATCAGGAAAACTACATTGTGGGCATAAAATATACAAAGCATAACCAAAATGCACCAATGCATAAAGGAAAAGTCAAGTACATTTAGCATTATGCTGATATAACAGGTAAATGTGAGAGAATAGTCTTGCTCTTTAGCCAAGCATTTCATCCACTGCTCAAGTGAGCAATGTAGTTATCATGCACACTTAACACTCGGCAGACCATCAAGTTGTTGATATATCATTTCTAACAAAACCACTAGTAGTCAAGCCAAACAATGGTCACATGACAGACCCAGATCAGTTGGGGGTTAACACTTTTGTTTTGACAGTAAATCTTGACGTCTAAGGAGAATTTCTCTTCCCAATCCAATAGAAGTAACAAAAAGGAATCACCCAAGAGCTTCAGTATAGCATGCCCAGTACGTCTTATACAATTTTCTTCCTCAAAAAAAAAAAAAATAATTAATTAATTAATTAAACCTGATTTATATAACACAAACGTATCGAAGGGCGTTTTATTCGTCTTCAAGGCATTGGTTTAAAACCTAAGTGTACACAAGAGCCTATTGAAAATGACTTGAACGACTATGAGTTAAAAAGGTATCAAAAATTGGAAATAAATGCGTAAATTCCAAAAATTTCAAAATTTTCATATAGGCACATAATCATTGATTACACAAATCTTACAGGGCATTTTCTTCAGCAGTTGTCGTGGCAGAGGCGTGTCTCTCTGTTGACATCTTCTCCTCCTTCTAGGGTTTTTTTTTTTTTCTATTATTTCTCCCAACTGATTATTTTACGGTTTTCAATTGCGAGAGTCACCTTCAGTCGCGTTCATTTTGAAATGTGATCGGAATTCGTAAATGGTTCTGCAGCTTCGCGAAACGCCTCTAGAATCCTGACTTTGACACTTTACAACTGTTTTGCATTACATTAGTTTTTTTTTTTTTTTCTTTTTTTTTTTTTCCTTCCTTTTTTGACTGGGGCTAGGTCATGCATAATTTGGTTAAATTTTAATTTTTAAATTGTAGCAACCAAAATTTGATTTTTTTTTTTTGGTAAAAATAACGGTTATCAATTTTAACTATAGTTTTAAAATACCTAAATCAAATAAACTAAAATGATTGAATTAAATTTACTTAATATTTAAAATAATCTATATTTGTACTACTATAAAAACTCTGAATATTTAAAAATTTTTATTAGACACTTATACACTTTTATTTTCCTTCAATTTCAATTATATTCAATTATATTGTCTAATCAATGATGATTATTCTCACATTCATAATCGATTTTCATGCAAATTAAATCATATCTAATTATATTCCCTAATCAATGATACATTTGAAAAACTTTTATTGAATACTTATACTCTTTTATTTTCATGCAATTTCAATTATATCCACTTATATTTCTTAATTAATGATGATTACTGTCACATTCGTAACTGATTTTCATACAAATCAAATCATATCTAATTATATTCCCTAATCAATGATGCTCTTTTATTTTCATGCATTTTCAATTATATCCAATTATATTTCATTATTCTTATCTTCATAACCAATTTTTACTCAAACCCAATTATATTCCCTAATAATGATAATTACTCTCCAGTTATCCATCGAATACCTTTCAAATGTTCATGAATATTACTTGATATTTTTACTTAATCTATACTTTTATTTATCATATAATTTCTTATTTTTTATATTTTAATAAATTGTTATTTAAAAATAATTATTATTATTATTATTAAACAAAATATTATTTAATCTACACTTCTATTTATCATATAACTTTTTATTTTTTCTATATTTTAATAGATTTTAATTGAAAACACAATTATTATTAAAAAAATAATAAAAATAATTAATCTATTAAATAAAGATTTTAATTTATTAACAAATAACATATCCTTTATTAGTTTTATTATTAGACAAAATAAGTAATGTACCTTAGATCAAATTGTAATATTTTTTATTAAAATATATATATTTTTATATTATTTATTAAAAATATCAAACAATAATAGAAATTAAAAAATAAAATAGGTAATGGATGATACAGATAAAAGATGTGATTATTTGAAATGATTTTATTTTTTAAATATTGCACATATTACTCTTTTCGATTTAAAAATATAGAATTTAAAATAATAAAAGTTATAAAAATTAAAAATATCCATTAAATTAGGAGATTTGAAGATATGTTAATAATAAGATAACTGCAGATAAAATTTAAAATAAATAAAAATACATAAAAATTTTAAAAAAAAATATTGAGTCCAAAATTAAACAAAATAATGCAAAAGTAATTATCCTATCAAATAAATATTTTAATTTATTAACATTAATTTATAATTATAGTTATCTTAATTTATAATTATATAATCTAAAAAGAATTAGTAATGTATATAATTACCACTTATTCACAATTTTATTCAAACAAGAATATTTATTGATATCACTTAATATTTTTATTTAATCAACACTTCTATTTATCATATAACTTCGTATTTTTATTTTTTCTTTTTTTAATAAATAATTAGGTAATTTTGATTAACTACTATCAAACGTTTGATATTTATGATTAGGCAGTTTGATATTTATTAGATTATATAGTATATTTTTGTCTAACATAGAATGAAAATTCACATGAAATTCTATTACACATAACAAATTAAAAATTGTATAACATAGTATTCACACTCAAAAAAACTTACAAGATTTTTGTTATGATAACTTTTACTTATTATTAACATGGTTGGGAGTCATTGTTTGTTAGTTTCTATTGGGTCATTATGAATGATGATGATTTTGGTATATTTATTTTTATTAGATGATATTATTTTATATTGAAATTATTTTTTATATATGTATTTACTTTTTGTTTATATATTTATTTTTTTGACTTATTTTTTAATAGGTTCATTAAAATATATAAGGTTTGATTTTTTTTATCCGAACTTTCATTTCATTTGAATTCACGGTAAAACTTTAACCAGAAATGGAGTGACTAAAAAACAAAAGATAGACCACCAAAAGTGGAGTGATTGAAAAGTAGAGGACAAATAAGTCCAGATAAAGGGATTCTTTGTCACCCTTGATTTTTATTCTATTCGACATTCTAATTCTTTATGTTGTCCCCACAGACCCAAATTTTGGTTAATTGTTTTGTTAAAAAAACCCTATGCGATGATGCGTGTTTTGCTGCTAATAATTTGTTGAATAACTTTTTTTAGTTTCTTATTTTCATTAATAGTGACTTTTAATGTTTTTTTTTTCTATAATTTTTTATTAAATACAAATAATATACCTAAAAATTATTTTAAAAAACTAAATTTTTTGTATTTAAACCAAACTTAAGTTGCAAGTCTGACTAACCTCACAAAAAAAAATTCTATCTAACTAACAATACCCAAGCCCCAATTGAAAACTAATAAAAAATAAAAGCAACAAAGAGAAAAATATAATTTAATTTTTGTATAAAAAAATAGTTAAAAAATTAGTGGGATCCACTTTTTAACTCCTCATTATCCTCTTTCCGTTCGAAGTTAGATCGAAAATGAAAAGTGGAAAAGAAAATTCGCTCTACCTTTCTTTCCCTTTATTTTTTTCTCAAACTAAACTCAACATTAAAAAATAATTAACCTAATGAAGTACTTCATTTAGCATAAGGTTTGTCAGGCCCCAGATTCCACAACTCGAGTACGCGAATAAAAGAACATATATTACATCGTTTAATAGTTTTCCATGTCTCACATCAAAGCCATACACACGTACTATGGAGTAATGAATATAAAAATAAATAAATTTATATTTTAAATTTTAATAAATGCCTTAGTCAAACCAACTAGGCAATAAGACTCCAAAACTAAACTACAAGCCTCCAAAAACTAGCTCCAAATAATCCTAAAACTAAATAAAATAACTAATAATTACCTCACAAACAAAGGCTTATTACAATTCACTAAAACAATTTTCTAAAGAAAATCTAATGCAATTAAACAAAAGTACATAAAATTCTAATTTTCATGTTGAGCAGGTCTATCATGTGACTCAAATTCATTACCTACATCACAAGCTGTAAAATGATGAGCACTAATACCACGTATGTTTAGAACCCTAATAATATAAATACAGTAATACCCTAGCATGCTTCTAAGTGAAACATCACTGCACAAATAGCAATCACAAATAAGAAATTTAATTTATTAATTAATTCCTCTTCCTTACAATTTAATTATGTATTAATAGCACATAACACATCAAAAGAAAACAATTTGATTTCAAGATACTATTACTTGGTTGTCTCGTAGAAATAGGATTTGACCAATATACACCATTCTTCAATGTCTGCTTGGTTGTCCCGTAAAAACAAAACCTGACCAATATACACCATCCTTTAGTATTTGCTTCCCAAGCTGAAACCTTAGGAATATAATATGCTACTTTTAGGCATTTGCTCGTTCGTAGGTTACTAACCTACTAGACTCGATTATCACTTCCGCGTGGGTTTCAGGACTTTCAATCATTGGATATGTATATCTGATATTTTCAGTATCCCTCAGTCCAAACAAAACACATCAAATTTTTATTTTTATATCACATTGAATAATTTCTTCTTAATTTAAAATTTAGACCTTATTAACCCTCAATTCACCAACACATTAAATAATATAAACTTTTATTCCACCTAACAGTCCACCTTACGTTTTAGATTTTGAATGAAAATAATATTCAACAAGCTAATGCAGAATACTAACTTTAAACAAATTAATATATAGCCAACGCAGAAGCATCAACGCACACAGTGTGCATATATACATGAGCACCACAGCTGTGTGATTCATTTACATATAAAGACAAAAAACACAAAAAAAAAAAATTATGTAGTTTATTCTAACATAAGGTTTTCTACAAAGCAATCATTGCCTATTGGAGCCTATACACATTTGATCACCTGCGTGATCATTATATTACTGACTTGATTGATTTTTTTTTATAATATATATAACTAATTAAATTTAGAAGTGTTGCTGTGCAGGATATATATATATATATATATAGGACACCGTAATATATATAAATATATATATATGCCGGTAATTGAATCGAAATATTTTTTTTATTTAACTTATATATATATCTAATCCAATCAACCCTGTATATTCAAATCAATCAAGTTAAAATTTATATATAATAAACAAAAAAAAGTACCACTAACAATCAAAAATCAGCAAATGTCAACAAACCGATTAAAAGTCTGCACATATATAATTTTAGAAGGTTCGCTTGGACGACTTATTTTCTGCCGAGAGAATTTGCAAAAACTTTCCGTCAGTGCCATAAACTCTTTTCCTTTCATTTCTCTCTCTCTCTCTTTAGGGTTCTTTTTACACAATAAATACAACATTACATGTATATACATATATAACAGCAAAATTTTTACCCTAAATAATTTAATTAATTATTTATCACCTTTTGGGTTTAAGAAAAAATATATTTTTTCCCTAAAATTCTAAAAGGTTACCAAAATTTAACCTTTTTAAATACAACTCAAAATTAGTAGAAATTTTAAATTACTAAGTTTAAATAACAAACTAAATTTACTGAGTAATAAAATATAAATTAAATTAAATCAAATCTAGGTCATTACATCCTACCCCCATACAAAAATTTCATCCTCGAAATTTAGGAGGTAAATAAAAAAAATCAACGAAACAACTCAGGGTATCTACTTCGCATATCTGCCTCTCGTTCCCAAGTCGACTCATCAACACCATGGTGCTTCCCTAACACCCTAACTAAGGGAATAGTCTTCTCTCGAAGCATTTGCTCACGAGAATCTAAAATTTCCACCAGTTTAACTTCATAAGTCAAATTTGAGCCAACCTCAAGCTCAGTCCAGTCCAACACATGCGAAGGGTCTGAGTTATACTTCCGGAGCATGGACACATGAAACACCTCATGCACCCCTGAAAGCTGCGATGGCAAGGCAAGACAGTAAGCCATCTCTTCAACCCTAGCAAAATCTCAAATGGCCTAATATACCTCAGGGAAAACTTCATCTTTCCCTGGTGAAACCTTTAGGAACATATGGTCTTCTACCTTAAACTCCAATGGTCTTCGTCTCCTGTCAACATAACTCTTTTGATAGCTCCGTGTTGCCTCGAGTATCTGCCAAATCACCTTGATCTTCTCAGTTGTCTCTTGCACAAACTTAGGCCCAATAATTGCAGTTTCTTTAACCTTAGTCCAACAGATAGGAGATTTGCACGACCTACCATACAAAGCTTCAAAATGAGCCATCCCAATGCTCAACTGGTAGCTATTGTTATAAGCAAATTCAATAAGAGGAAGGTGATTCTCCTAACTACCCCGAAAATCAAGCACACTCGCCCAGAGCATATCTTCTAAAGTCTGAATTGTGCATTTTGACTATCCATTGGTCTGAGGATGAAAAGCTGTACTAAACAACAGCTCTATTCCCATGGCCACCTAGAGACTGCCAAGACCGTGAAGCAAAAGGAGGGTCCCTGTCTGATACAATGGATATAAGAGCTCTGTGAAATCTTGCAATTTCCTTAACATACAATTTAGCCAAGATATCCATAGAGTCGGTCAACTGAATTGACAAGAAGTAAGTCAACTTCGTCAAACCATCCACTATAACCCAAATAGTATCATGGCCTTTTGAAAATCTGGGCAAGCCAGTAATAAAGTCCATCGTGATGTTCTCTCACTTTCATTTTAGCACTAGCCAAGACTGCAAAAGACCAGCTAGTTTTTGATGCTCAGCCTTAACTTGCTGACAAATAAGGCATCTACTCACAAATATTGCCACATTCTTTTTTATATTTGTCCAAGAGAACTGACGGCACAGGTCGTGATACATCTTAGTACCTCTAGGATGTACTCCAAATTTAGAGTAATGGAACTCCTTTAAAACCATATCTCGAATAAAGGTGGGAACAAAAAGTCTCCCTAAATACCTTATACCATTATCATCATCAATCACCCATCCTGACATCTCATCAGAACTCAGCAACTTAGTCCGAATAGCCTCAGCTTCATCGTTAGTCCCCTGAGTCTTAATCACATGACTCAACAGAATTGGCCGAGTAGCTAAGGCACACAGAATAGCATAACCATCATCTTCTTGGAACTCCAAATCAAATTCACGAAGGCTATTTATCATTTCCCCTTCTCGTGCATCAAGACCTACTAAAGTACCACGAGTCTTCTGACTAAGTGCATCAGTAACCATATTTTCCTTACCAAGGTGATACTGGAGCTCAAAATCGTGATCATCCATGTACTCCATCCATCTCATCTGCCTCAGATTTAGGTCTTTCTGAGTAAAAAGATATTTTAGGCTCTTGTGATTAGAGAACACCTCAAATTTCTTACCATACAAATAGTGTCTCTAGCTTTTCAGAGCATAGATAACTACAGCCAGTTCTAGATCATACACTAGGTAATTATGCTCGTTAGTCTTTAGCTATCTAGACCCATAAGCCACTACTCTATCCTCTGTATCAGTACATAGCCTAAAACTTCCCTGGATGCATCATAATAAACTGAATAACCGAATCCCCTCTCTGGAATCACAAGCACTGATGTAGTAGTTAACTTCTTCTTTAACTCATAAAAAGACTGCTCACACTTCTCATCCCAAACAAACTTGACCTCTTTCCGAGTTAGCCTAGTCATCGGCTCGGCTAACCTCAAGAAGTCACGGACAAATTGTCAGTAATTTCTTACCAAATCTAAAAAACTTCTAATCTAAAAAATTGTCCTCGGTCTCAGCTAATCCATTACAGCGTCAATCTTAGATGGATCAACTACAACTCCTTTCCCAGCAACAACATGCCCAAGAAATTTCACCTCTTTGAGCCAAAACTTACATTTGCTCAATTTAGAATAGAGCTAGTGGTCCTTCAAGGTTTGAAGTACAACTCTCAGATGCTCCTTATGTTCCTCCTCTGATCGAGAATAAACCAAAATATCATCAACAAATATGACTACAAACTTGTCCAAAAATCTGCTAAACACCCAGTTCATCAAATCCATGAACACGACAGAAGCATTAGTCAGTCCAAACGGTATCACCAATCAGATCAAAAACTAACAAGTGCTTATATCCCGAAGACTTGTCCCTGATAGTGATCTCACAACCCTTATAGACTTGGTTCAACACAAAAGAACCCCCTATTGGTGTTTCAATTTGTAATGGTGCAATCAACTCATCCATGAATAATTTCAACGCAAACATAAGTGGCGTGACAATAAATGAGTGAAATGCTCCTGTGTTTACAAGAATTGTAGGTTTAGTAGCATAAATGAGAAAGATATCTTTAGTCACTATAGCCTCTGCTCGTCCAGTATTCTAGGCCATAGTAAAAACTCGCCCTTGAGCTGGCGTTGTTGGTGGCCTACCTCCCTTTTAGCCCTACTGAGATCATCTTGAGCTCCCTGATGTTGTTGAACCCCACTTGGAATACCTATTCGATACTAATGTGCCCCAACCTGAGTATTCTTCTAAAACCGAGTGTTCACTGATTGTGACCTTGCTGGCTTGTTACTTCATACTGACTGAGTTGGCTGTGGAGGTCTCATAGCACTACGATTATCTTGTGTCTACGGGTAACGCTTCTGCACATGGCCCAATTAGTCACAAGTATAACAAATCTTTACCTCATTTCTATTTTTAGATCCAACCGGCCTACCTTTGAAAGGATAATTAAACTGGCGATGCTAGGTTGTCAATAGTTATGACAAATAACAGGACTTTGCGCAAAAACCCCTATTGCTACTGACTGACTTGGGGTTATACTCTCCTGCTGGAATTGCTGAGTCTGTGCCCCATATAAATTTTCTCTCTGTCTTTTTGTAGGTTTATTTTTTTGTTATGGGCCTTACCCTATCTATTTTCATTTTGTGCCCTGGTATCTACAAAATTTTTCTCTATTGCCATTGCCCGATTAACCAAAGCTTCATATTCATTAAGCTCTAATGGAACTATCTGATCCCTAATAGCAGGCCTCAACTCTTTCTCAAACCATTTACACTTAGTATGTTCAATGGACACTAACTCTTTAATATATTTGGTCAATGACATAAACTTACGTCTATAATCCAGTATAGTCATCAGCCCTTGAGTCAAGTTTAGGAACTCATCAAGCTTGGCTTTGTTTAAAGACTGTGGGAAGAAGTAGTCCCTAAAACGCTCCTTGAAAGCATCCCAAATAAGCGTAGATGCCCCATGAGACTTCTTCACAGTACTTCGCCAATCCATTGTAGTTCCATTTACCTAAAATACAACAAGCAGGACTCTGATCTTATCTTCATTTATTTGCATCACTTCGAATATCTTCTTATTCTCGTTCAAGAATTTCTCAACCTCTTCAGTGTCTGCTGTATCAGAATAAGTGGGCGACTTCATTCTCCTAAACTTCTTATGTGGAGCTGTAAGTTGACTTGCCTGCATTCCCCCAGCAAACTTCGCAGTCATTTGTTGCATCCACATCTGTGGGTCCACCATTCTTTGTTATGGCACACTGGGTGCTTTAGATTGCACCTCTACCATGTGAGGTGCTCTTGATGGAACCTCTACTCCAACTCCAACGTGACACCTCTTTTCCGTGACACTCCCGCAATAGCAGGAACATCATCAATTGGAACTTCATGGCCCTGCCCAGCCTGAATTCCTCTGCCTCGGCCCCTACCATGACCACGGCCATGGCCTCTGCCTCTATCGTTGTCTTTACCTCTACATTTACCTCCAGCACCTGGAGCAACATGTGCTGGCATTTTCTAACAAAAATTAAAAAAAATATATACACTAAGGTTAATGCCTTTTTAACGATCTAAGTCAAACAGAAAATCAAAATCACATATTACAAATGAACTTAACATCATATATGTCACGCCCCGAGTCTCGTGACCCAAGGGGTGAGTGATAAACACACATAACATACACTAAAACTACCATCCCATGATCAGAGCAGCGCAACAACTCCTGGTGAGCCATGACACATATTGAGAAAACATGAAATTTCCCTCGACTAGTGCCAGGCCTCAAACTGCAACATATCATTCCTAGTCATACATTACATAGGCCTTAGGGCCTTTACAACCAAATCAAATAAGACTCTCAAATTAAAAATATTACAACATTCAAATAAAAATTCAACTTAAGCAACCAAGAATTCTGCTAAGTCTGGAATGGCTCATGCAAATGCACTTCTAATCTGGCCCCATTAGCCCACTTGGTTATTATATTATGTTCCTATACAAAAATCTGTAGGGACGTAAGCACGGTCCACTTATGCCCACGATGCTACATACTAACATATATGGTATGTAAACTACACATGCATGCTTATCATCATATATACATAGATACATCAATATTTTCTATAAGCTATAACAAATCATCAATATCAATTAGTTTTCAACTTAAGTAAATATTTATCATCATTCAACATCATCTTAGTATTACACACAATTCCATTTATTTTTCATTATTAAATTTCCTAACATTAAATCCTATCACATTCCATAACCACATTATCACATATGTCACGCCCCGGATTTTCATAACCAAATGCCCAGGGGTAACTTGGAATTTATTTGTTAGGTATAAAAATAAGATAATAATAACACGTTGTCACACCCTAGAGTTTTCCTCCAGATTGGGGTTGACCCGTAAGAAAAATTTAAGATAGTCAAAATCCCATGTTTATCCCAAACAATATTTATAAGTCATTGGACTGAACCATTTGATGGGATTTCAACTACAAGGCACAAAATAAAGATAGAGAAAAATATTACAGAGCCATCTAAGTGTCCCAATCACGCTATTAACATTACATACCAAATAAAAGCAAATTAGGTCTATGCTTAATAATTACAATCGTCCAACAATTATTACAGACCAAAAATAAAGTCCTCCAGCTCTGTGCAGGAAAGAAGAAAAAAAATAGATAACTCTTCTGATGGAATATTTAAGAGAAATTAATCTCTTTCCAGCTCATCTTCTGTATCCCTGTGCTTAATATCCTGAAAAAAATATTCCCACAAGGGGTGAGCTACTAAAGCCCAGTAATCAGAATCTCCTAGGTGCCTATATGCAGTGGTTGTAATACTACACTGTATTAATTGAATGTGTTTAAGTGGCATACTATTTATGCAACAATTAATTCAATAGATCTCAACTGAATAATGTAAATTATACTTACAACGGTTCGATGAAATCGTCACCGTAACTACTATTTTACTTACATGTAAAATAATTAAATACTGATGTGTATACCACAATGAAGTCTGTGTCGCAGTGGTAAAGATCTCAGATTTAGATCTTCAAGGTCTCGGGATCAAACCCCGTAGTGATACAGGTTTCATACATATATATATATATATATATATTTATAAAATATTAATCGAGAGGAATTAAATATAATTAAATAATTCCAACACATCATTCATACATAACAAGAGAGGTTGCTGGTCACAGTAAAATTTTGTAAAGGAGTTTAATCTAAATCCTCCTAAGATAATCATACTCCTATCCTCCTCTACTCCCAGCCTTGGGAACCAGTGACTTTACGGGCTTAGCATCCAATGCATACCGACGGTGTCACCTACCAAAAACCTAGCCGTCACGACCGGCTACCTGACTGACCAGGTCAGAAGGGAGCATCTCCCAAATAAAATGCATGTTCCCATATTCATCTAAAAGGCCATTTCTACCCACCCATCACCTCATTGCCAAAAATAGCTTTAGCACCAAGTGTCTTAATTTCTTCTCACCCTTTTACATTCCAAGGGTACCTTGTATGGAAATAAGACATTTTTAATAACAACCGGCAATGTTCCCGGGCGATGAATCAAAAGTGAGATTATTTAGTCACATGCAATATATTTTTAAGCACTTTATCTATATCCATACTTTAATAGTAATTCTCAATAAATCAAAGATTTAACATAGTCATCAATATCATTATCACAAAGATAGGCACTATATGTAAATTAACAATTAGCAAGTAAAAAAAAAATTTAGAATACAATTTAGTATTTTAGTTAATTGTTTTGACAAGTTTACCGTACCAAATTTGATAAGAATAAAATTATTTCTAATGGTATATTAATTAGGCCGAGGTTGGTAGCTTAGTGGGTAGGCGACCCTAATTGCGATTTAAAGTCGCAAGTTCGAACCTCATTGGCTGCAAATCTCGGTTTTTGCTCCTTTTACCTTTTATTTTATTATTTTATGGAATATAAAGATAATAAATAGCTCTTGGACTTATATTTAATTTTTAGCAAAATTGATAAGTTTTATTTTATTCAAAAAAATAATTTAAATAAATTTCCAATCATCATCTTATTTATAACCAAACCCTTATCATAGGTTTTTGGCTTCAAGATATCCACAAATGTCCACAGAATTATCCCAATGTTTAGGAAGGTATTAAATGAGTTTCGTTAAATTCACTTAATCATAAAAATATAATTATATAACTTGCTAGGTTGACAAAACAATGCCAAAAATAAATCAAATTCATTTAAGAAAGACCAAATGAGAAAAGAACAAGTACATTGTTTCTTTTGGGCATTTTATCAAATACTAGCATTTTAGTTTGAATAAGTCATCCAACTATCCATGATGAAACTGAATATCTAAGTCAATTATCATCAATGATAGAGTGTCAAATAATACATAATATCTAGTTTAAAATAATTTCATATCAATAGAAATTATTAACATGACAATAACTAACAGAAGGAAATTGGAAATTTAAATAAATCTTTAAACATAATATTCTAAACAAATCCAAACAAGCATCAATTAAAGCTAAGCAGAATAGCAGCTTGAAAGAAAATTCATATAAAATAGAGCAAGACTCCAATATCTATAAACTTTATATCTGTAGAAACTAGACTTCAAGGCCTGCAACTTTCATGTTTTACACTTTTTAAAATTTTAAGGTCTAAAGGTACAAAAACAGCTTTGAATTCAGTTTGTTCAGAAAATACAATTTTACACGTGCTCAGTATTTTGGGCATAACTTTGGACTCACAAATCGGATTGATGCAATTCTTTTTGGGTTGAAAAGAAAACTGAAAGGGCTACAACTTTTATGTTTTAGCTAAAGCCTAATTCCACCGTTTTAGGGGTTAGAAGCACATAAGAAGTTACAAATAGAGAGCTGTCAGCATACTGAGTTACTTCAGTCAAAATTTTGGCTTCCCTACCCCCAATATACGGGTATTTATTTTTATCACAATCAAGTTTCATACTTCAAACCAGAAAATGCATCAAATATATTTTAGGAGATTCATCATCCTACCTCAATGAAGATATTAATGACCAAGTCTGAGAAGGAAAAATGAGTTAGCTTTGAACACCACCCAAATTGGAAAATTCCAAGCCTTTCTTCTTCCTCCAAGCAACACCAAATCTTCAGCCTCACTAATTAATAATTTATTATTATTTCTCTCCTATTTCTTCTCTTTGAAGACACACAATTTATAGGGAGTGTACAAAAAATTATTGGTGGAGAAAAAATTCAACTAAGGTAAGATCATGCCTGTACAATTGGTAGCATGATCCAAGAATCATGCTTACTTTTTGACTATCTAACCATATCATTTAAGAAAAGCATTGGGGAAGATGTATGGAGGTGGCATGATCCGGGAATCAAGCTAACTTTTTGACAAATTTAAACAATCATGCTAGCTTTTTGACAATTTAACCAAATGCTTTAAATCATGCTAGCTTTCAAACAAAATGCTTTAAATCTTATTTGCTAAATAATTTGAAAAAGATGCTTTAAGGTCATCAATGTGGGTCTTCTCTTTGTCCAATTAGTCAAATAATTTTGAAAGATGGTGAGAGTGTATGGAAGATGGAAATGAAGTTATCGGGAAATAATTTAGAGCAACTATTCATGAGTCAATTCATTGAGTGATAAAGTGAGTTGAAATGAGTTAAGGTGAGTCAAAGAAAAGGGTTGACCCATGGGTTAATGGTCTTGGTTTGAACCAAATAAGTAATTGGGCTAAGAAGTGTTTGGATAAAAATTTTAGAAATTCTACATTAAACTCCCACATAGGGTGAAATTTAATCCGAAAAATTTTTCTACTAATTTTTATCATTCCAAAAATTTTCAAATGCTCAATTTTCTAGATTTTTACTATAATAAATATTACTACCACATTTAATTAAGGAAAAAAAAATCAGGTTATTACAATATATTCATCATTCAATCTCATAACCACATCCATATTATCACTTATTCATCATTCAATCTCATAACCATAGTCACACAAGTCATCGGAGGTTGGGTGCATACACAATATCGTCTTTTATGGTCCAGACCCAACGGAAATGAAAAATCGAACGCCATCGTTTAGGATCGCAGTCCTGGGCCATAGGTAACCAATACACACACCATGTTGTGGGCTACTAACCCACCGACATAGACACCAAACCCTGCGTAGGTTCCGAGACTTTCAACCCGAGGGTAACCTTAAAACCCTTCCTATTTCTGCACCCCACCACGACCCCCGGCACACAATCAATCATTACATCACATTCAATTCTCTATTACCACAAGTTCACATTTATCATCAATGCTTTCTATCAATGCATAACCACATTTCAATTCATCATAAAGCTCATCACATTTTCATTTCTTCCAATTCACTTGTTTCTTCCAATTCACTTGTTCAAAGTTTAATTCACTTACTATCACTTATCAATAAAAGTTCACATTGTGTTGCATGCATTCTTGTATCACAAAGTAAACAATACTTATTAACATTTTGGAGTATAAAATACACCTTCAATTCATATATCTAGACAAATAAAATATCATGCAAAAACATAGTATTAAACTCTTTATGGACCTGGGGTACAATTTCAAAAATAAACTAAATCAGGAAACTACACTAACCTCTGTGGGCACCCAACTGTCAATAGGTTGTGTGCCCAAGAGGGTGGGCGCCCAACTGATAACACCTTGTGCGCCCACAGATTGGTTCGTTTCATTCTCTGTTTTTTGGGTCTAACATCCTCCACACTTGGAACCTCAATTTGACCATGTTTAGGGCAAAATACTTAAAATCTCTTGTTTTTAACATTACCACCAAGCTTATAGGCATCAAAAGAAACCAACAATTTGAGTTTTCATTAACTATGGGCCAAATTATGGATCAAACATCCTTATCTCTCCTTCAACCTATACCTACATATATGTGCATATAACTCCTTTTTTTCTTCCATAAATGAAATCAAAACTTGCAATGGTTAATCAAATGATGTTCTAATACTTGTTACACATCATATATGTTAGAATGTAGCATAAAATCCTTACCTCAAGTTGAATAAAGATGAAGAACAAGAGGTGGTCTCTTCCCGGTTTCAAGCTTCCAACTTTGATGGATTCAATCACTTTCTCATTTGATCTAAATGACAAACAAATTACATGGATAGGTTCCTTGAGTGCTCAATTGCATCTTTGCAAAGTTAATTTGATGTTACTCAAGGCCAGAAGGACTTACCCTCAAGAATTCTACTCGGTTCTTCTTGTTTCTTCTTCCTCTCCCAGTTCCTTTCTTCCAACCAACATTTATGTCTCTTTCTTACATCATACACACATGTATATATATAATTTGACTAATATTTTAATCTCCCATAGTGTTTTTCAGGCTCCCCTATTCCCCCTAGTTAGATATAGGTGTGTAGGGGTGAGGGTTCAGCCGCACAAATCAGAACACACCATACCTGTCATTTCTACTATAGCTCGGGCGCCCAACTCCTTCTCAGTCGTGCGCCCAAGGTGCCTCCTTCCTGCACTCTTACTAAAATGCCAACTTTTGAATGTTTGGCTTATCTTTTTCAAAGTTCTCAACTCTAAAGTCCATACTACTAAATCAACATATCATTGCCTCCAAAATGTACCAAAAACCATATATTCATGTTAACACAAAGGTTGGGGGTATTACAATATAATCACATCACACTTAAAGGAAAAAGAACCACTGGCCCTAGGTGTTCTAAACCTAGACTCTGATACCAAGTTGTCACGCCCCAGATTCCACAACTCGAGTACGTGAACAAAAGAACATATATTACATTGTTTAACAACTTTCCCTATTTCATATCAGAGCCATATACACACACTATGGAGTAACGAAGGTAAAAATAAATAAATTTATACTTTAAATTTGAATAAATACCTTAGTCAAACCAACTAGGCAATAAGACTCCAAAACTAAACTAGAACTCTCCAAAAACCAGCTCCAAATAATCTCCCAAAACTAAATAAAATAACTAATAATCACCTCACAAACAGAGGCTTATTACAATTCACTAAAACAATTTTCTAAAGAAAATCTAATGTAATTAAACAAAAATAAATAAAATTATAAATTCCATGTTGAGCAAGTTCAGCACGTGACTCAAATTCATTACCTGCATCAAAAACTATAAGAGGGCGAGCACTAATACCACGTGTGCTCGAAACCCTAATAATAGAAATATAATAATACCCTAGCATGCTACTAAGTGAAACATTACTGCATAAATAGCAATCCTAAATAAGAAATTTAATTTATTAATTAATTCCTTTTCCTTACAATTTAATCATGTATTAACTTCACATAATACATCAAAAGAAAACAACTTAATTTCAAGGTACTACTACTTAGTTGTCCTGTGAAAATAGGACCCAACCAATATACACAATTCTTCAGTGTTTGCTTGATTATCCCATAAAAATAAGATCCAACCAATATACACTATCATTTGGTGTCAGCTTCCTTGGCCGAATCCTTAAGAATATAATATGCTACCCTTAGGCATCTGCTTGTTCGTAGGTTACTAGTGATTATACTTGAAAAGTGTAATTACAAACTCCACATTTTGACACAATTCTTCAGTGTTTGCTTGATTATCCCATAAAAATAAGATCCAACCAATATACACTATCATTTGGTGTCAGCTTCCTTGGCCGAATCCTTAAGAATATAATATGCTACCCTTAGGCATCTGCTTGTTCGTAGGTTACTAGTGATTATACTTGAAAAGTGTAATTACAAACTCCACATTTTGACATTCATTGATACATTTAAGTAATTAACTTTGGAGTTTTATTATTATTTTATTACTTATAGCCTCTATCTTCTTAATTGCAGGGAAAATGGTGAAATAATTGAGATTAGCAGCGATGAAAGTGGTTACCGAGGAGGAAAAAATGGTCTGAAGTTCAAGATGGTTGAAGTGGTGTACAGCTGAAGTTCCAGCTTGACACCCTGTCAGTATTTTGACCATATCTTTTCGCTCACAATTCAGATTGATTGATTGTTTTAGAGTTGGAAAGAAGACTCAAAGGGCTACAACTTTCGTGTTTTAGTTGAAGCCTGAATCAATCGTCTTCGAGGTCAAAATCACGTTGAAAGTTGAGAACAGAAAGCTGTCAGAAGAAAGAGACGACTTCAAGAGGAAGCAGAATTTGGGGAATCAAGGTTCTATGGTCCAGACCCCCACCCAAATGGTCCGAACCACAGTATGCTAGGTGCGCGAGTTTAATTCTCATTTTTTAGGGTTTCCTTGTAACCTCTTTATAAACCCTATTACACGGCCGAACCAAAGGGGAGCCCTACTTTAGTTTTTCACATTTTTTTAGGGTTTTAGATAGTTTTTAGAGATTTTTAATATTCGTAGAATGGTTTGAAGACTTTATGGAGTTTGCATAGGCTTCGTACAACGGTGATTGTTCATTCTTACATTTCGGATTTGATTTCGAAGTGCATTTACTTTCATTTTTGCTTTTAATAATATTGTTTCGCTGTTTTATTCACTAGATCTATTAAATATGAGTTTTTTGATTGCTTTCGTTTCATTTAAAGTTATGTTAGCATAAAAAACCCTAGTTCTTAATTCAATGAATCAAAGAAGTGTAGTTCATGACACACCATGGGATGCGCGTGGACCCTTCGCATGGTTTGCGAAAACTCATGCGTAAGAATCTACTATTTTTTAAACCTATTTTAATTTGTTTTGAAAGCATTCGAAAACGAAAGCCTTTAACCACATTCGTTGAAATCAGTAGTATGGGTTTTCGATTATAATTGGTTAACCATTTTTGGACAAATTAGAAATAGGATTCGAATTCAAATATGATTTCATTTGTTTGAAAAACTTTCGAAAACAAAAGTCTTTAACCAAATTCATTGAAATCACTGGTACTGATTTTTTTTATTAAAACGTTCTCAATATTTTTTGAACAAACCCCTAATTTAGATTTGAACCCAAACATCCTATGGTGAATTAGTGAATTACCTGGAATTGAAAGTTAGATAAAAAATCTCTTTAATATCGTGCTTGTTATTTAATTTAAATTCTGAGTTGATTTATTTGCTTTAAAATTTAGAATAGATTGTTTGTTTGCACTTTAAAATTAAATTGAATTCCTTTAATTAATATTCAATTCATTTAGAACCTAAAAAAAAATTGAGTTTTATTAATAAATTTTGTGAACAAGTCTGGAGCTTTTAACAAAGCTCTCCCTGTGGAGATGACCTTGGTTCTCACCGAGTAAAACTACGACTGCTCTCTTGCACTTGAGAGGTAGAACCTGAACACATTTTAGGGTCAGTCAACTAGCCTACTAGACTCGATTACCACCTCGCACGGGTTTCGAGACTTTCAACCCTTGAGTTGTATACTCGATATTTTCAATACCTCTCAACCCAAACAAAACACATCAAATTTTATTTTTATACTACATTGAATAATTTCTTCTTAATTTAAAATTTAAACTTTATTAACCCTCAATTCACTAACACATTAAATACTACGAATTTTAATTTCACCTAACAGTCAACTTCACGTTTCAAATATTGAATGAAAATAATATTCAGCAAGCTAATGCAAAACATTAGCTTTTAAAAACCTAATATATAGCCAAAGCAGAACCATTAACGCACAACAGTGTGCATATATATATATAAGCACCACCACGGCTATGTGATTCATTTACATATGAAGACAAAACACGTAAAAAATAATTTATTTAGTTTATTCCAATAGAAGGTTTTCTGTGGAGCAATCATTGCCTATTGGAGCCTATACACACATTTGATCACCTGCTTGATCATTCTACTACTAACTTGATTGATTTTTTTTATAATATATATAACTAATTAAATTTAGAAGTGCTACTGTGTAGGATACATATATATATATATATATATATAGGATACCATAATATATATAAATATATATATGCTGGTAATTGAATCTAAACATTTTTTTTATTTAACTTATATATATCTAATCCAATCAACCCTGCAGGTTCGAATCAGTCAAGTTAAAATATATAATAAAACAAAAAAAGTATCACTAACAATCACAGGCCAGCAAACGTCCACAAACTGATTAACAGTATGCACATATATAATTTTAGAAGGTTCACCCCCTTACCTTTTTCAATTTGGATGACTTGTTTTCTACCGAGAGAATTTGCAAAAACTTTCTGTCAGTGCCATAAACTCTTTTCCTTTCCTCTCTCTCTCTCTCTCTCTCTGTCTCTCTCAATCTCTCTTTTTTTTTCTATCTCTCTAGGATTCTTTTTTACACAATAAATACAACATTATATGTGTGTATATATATATATATATAACAGCAGAATTTTAACCCTAAATAATTTAGTTAATTATTTATCACCCAGTAGGTTTAAGAAAAATATATATTTTCTCTAAAATTTTAAAAGGTTACCAAAATTTAACCTTTTTAAATACAACTCAAAATGAAATAGCAAAAATTTTAAATTACTAAATTTAAATAACAAACTAAATTCACTGAGTAATAAGATATAAATTAAATTAAATCAAATCCAAGTCATTACATTCTGCCCCCTTACAAAAATTTCATCCTCGAAATTTAGAAGGTAAATAAACAAAAATCAATGAAACAACTCAGGGTATCTACTTTGCATATCTGCCTCTCGCTTCCAAGTCGACTCCTTAATACCATGGTGCTTCCACAACACCCTAACTAAGGGAATAGTCTTCTCTCGAAGCACTTGCTCACAAGAATCTAAAATTTCCACTGGTTTAACCTCATAAGTCACATCTAAGTCAACCTCAAGCTTAGTCTAGTCCAATATATGCGAAGGGTCTAAGTTATACTTCCGGAGTATGGACTTATGAAACACCTCATGCACTCCCGAAAATATTCTCTTAATTAGATGTATTTTTGTATTTTTTAAAAAAAAAAAAATAAAATATTTAAAAAATGGCCAAATTAAATGCACACTTTGATTGTTTATTTAATAAGAAAAAGAAAAAAATATGAGAAATTAAAGGGAAAAGTAAAAAAAAAAAAAATAAGATTCTTTGATTATTTTTTCCTTTTTATTCACTCCAAATTCAAAAATTAAACATGAAAGTGGAAGAACACTTTATTACTTTTAATTTATCTTCTCTCCAAACCATACTGGCACAAGTATTTATTATTTTTAACTTTTTTAATAAAAATAATTTTTATTAGCAAAAACATTAGTTATAATTTTGGCTCCATTTATTTCAAAATAAAATATTTTTTAAATGATAATTTTTCATTTTTTAAAAAATATTATTAAAAAATAAAATTTATCTTCAAATGATTACAATAATTTTTTGTTAAAGAAAGATATGTTACATAAGGATGTAAATAAATAACAAGTAATAAATGAATGATGATTAATTTTAAATGGTATTTAAGCAAATAGCTTGTAATTAAATGACATTTAGAAAAATAAAAAATGTAAAAATAGTGAGTGGTTGAAAAGCACATTTAAAAAAAGTAAAATGTACAAAATTAAAATTTACTTAATTAAGTAGTAGTTGCGAAAAAATTCTTTTATTTTGGTATTTGGTTTACCAAAATTAACTAAAACCCACCAACCTTTTACCAAAATTAACTAAAACCCACCAACCTTTACCAACTTTTTTTATACTTTCTTTTAATCAAATTTCATCACATATCAATTTTATATCAAATTTTTGTACATTTTTACCATACAAACACTACCAAAAAGTATTAGAAGTTGTGAGAATTTGAGGGGTATTAATGTAAAAAAAGTAAAAATTTTACTAAATTTAAGATTTTATTAAATTTGAGGCTTCATCAAATACCCTAACATATAGCTATATAACTAATTAATTCAGTGATTTGACATATATGTATCAAATCAACGGTTTAAGTAACAATTTACTTTATCAACAATTGAGATCCACTCAACCCATTACCCTTGCCATTGAATTCAAAATCCATAGCAAGTAAACCCAAAACCCACCTTTCTAAACTCTCTCTCTCTCCTTCTAAACCAATAGGCAAAGTTTTAGTTAGAAAAAGAAACAAAGAAATAGACAGTACTCTAAGAGAGAGAGAGAGAGAGAGAGAGAGAGAGAGAGAGAATGTCATCCATAACTACCACAAGTTTGCCACCGCTGCCAAGCCCTAATATTCTCAACTTGCCTCAGTGGAGTCGCCGAAGACAACCAAGAAAGGCTATTGCGAAGTCATCAGTCTCGAGGGAGCTCCAAGGGGACCACTATAGGGGAAGGCTCAAGTCTTTGTTTGATCAAGAATGAACGTTCTCGAGGACTGCTCTAGTTGTGTTGTTGAACTTGGTTGGTGTTGTCAGTGAGAGGAGAGAGAGGATGGTTAAGGATTGTGGCAGTGGGTTTGTAGAGGGGAAGTTGAGGTTCCAGGTAGAGATTCTAAGGGTTGAGTGCAATTTCTTGAGGATGGAGTGGGAGTTTGCATTGAAGAAGTTGGAGTGGAAGCAAGTTCAGATGAAGAGGACTTTGCATTCTGCTGTTCAAACCCTGGTTTCTATTAGTCTCTCCTTTTGTTTCTCATTCAATACCCATCATTTTAATTGGTTAGGAGTTCATTGTTTGGCTGCCAAGAAAATGTAGGAAAATGTAAGAAAATGATGATTTTCATTAGGGGAAGAAAATAATACATGTTAAATTCTGTTGAAATAATTATTCTTCCCCTTCTATTTGGTGGAATGGAGAACAATATTGTAATTTGATATTCCATTCATAATTCTCGAATGTGTTTCTTAGAAACCAAACAGAAAACCCAGTGCCTTCAATAGCTTGAGAAAAGCCGTTTGCTTTTGGTCATGGATTTTGACTTCAGGGTAACTAATATGATGGCTTTTTTGTGGGAAAGAAAAAAAATCTTTAAAGGAAAGAATGTGAATGCAGTGTTGGATGAAGAGATTGTGGATTTGGAAGAGAAACTAGAAGAGCTACAGAGGAGCTCTTCTGGAATTAAAGAATTTGGGGTTTAACACTCCAATAATTATCAAATGCAAAATTAGTGCCTTTAGGCATAGGTAATTTCTAGTTATAGTATAGATCACGTCATTTAAAAATGCTAGTATTTTTAAACTACACTTATAAAATGTGTGTTTCTTAATTGTGCTTTTGTATCACTTAGATTTATAAACCCTCCCTTCTTCTTTTATTGTGATCTAGTACCACTTTGGAAAAAAAATCAACCTAGTGAGGACTAATTGGCCACTTTTATTCAAAGATCTGACTCTTGTTCAACTTAATTTTGTGTGAAATTATAGTGGAGGTTGTTAGATTTTTGGTTTAGAATAACTTTTCGTTCTAGTGGTTGATAAGCATTAAACATTGCATAACTATCACTTACAAAATGAAAAAAATAATAATGCATAACTATCTATAGTTTAGAGTGCTCGTTGCATCAATATTCTCTCTTTGGCCCAACTTTAGAATGAAATTATATACAAGCTTCTAATTGTTGGTGTTTTATATTTCAGGATATAAATATAGGCATTTGATGCCTCATTAAAATTATCCAAGCCCAAAAATATAAGGATAAAACCTTGAGCAGCCCCACTTTATTTATTGTCATAATACCTACTTTGAAGCCAATTTTGATTCAATTTATTTATGGTTTTGAACAATTAAATATATGACTATAACTTTCTCATGGAACATTTTTAATTTTACCTTTGATCCAAATTAAATAATATGCAGACCCCACATAAATATTGGCTCAAATTTTACAAAAATCATGATTAAAACCATGAATTCCAGCAATTCTCCACGTAAATGAAATGGCTGAAAATGTAAATGCGGATGC
This sequence comes from Vitellaria paradoxa, assembly GCA_019916065.1. Lineage (NCBI taxonomy): Eukaryota > Viridiplantae > Streptophyta > Magnoliopsida > Ericales > Sapotaceae > Vitellaria > Vitellaria paradoxa. The sequence continues at coordinate 25,565,916 of CM034241.1, read as the reverse complement.
ATACTCAACATAGAGTACAATGGAAAGTTATCACGTCAGGATAGGTGTAATAACTTGAATTTTAATTTCCCTTAATTAATTTACTTAGGTGTGGTAGTGATATTTGTTATAGTAAAAATCTAAAAAATTGAGGATTTGAAAATTTTTGGAATGATAAAATTGGTTGGAAATATTTCTAGATTTAATTTCACTCTATGTGGAAGTTTAATGTGAAATTTCTAGACTTCTATCCAAGCAATCCCTAACCTAATTACCCATTTGGTTCAACTTAAACCCATTAAACCATGGATCAACCTATCATTCAACTCACCCTCAACTCACTTCAACTCACTGAGTTGACTCATGAATAGTGAAAGCTTATTAAAGTTATCTGCAAAACTTATCTTTCTCCATAATGTCCTCCATAACTCATCCAAATCATTTGCTTGAATAGTAAAATGTAGCAAAAGTTGTGGATCATAACACCAACTTGGCATTTATGATCAAAGTTTGGAGGCTTTGAAGCTTGGGAAGTGGAGCTTGTCTTCCTCCACCGGCACCCACCACCATCATAAGTAAAGCTTTAAGAGCTTCCTATATAATACTCTTTTAGGTAATTAAGAAAATCATAAGACATCCAGAGAGTTGTGAGGCTTGAGTTTTCTTAAAAAACTTTAGGTGTTGGTTGGAGAATTGGTGGTGTTTAGGGAAGAAAAAGAGAACGAAAAGCTTGGACCTTCCCAGTTCAGTTAGTGTTCATGGCTCAACTTCTCTTCCTTCTTGGACTTGGTCACCAAAATCTTCATTGAGGTAGGATGATGAACCTCCTAGAATGTGTTCTATGTCTTCAATGTGAACTAGAATGAACATGTGTAGGATTAATTTGAAGTTGAAGTATTTTTCAAGTTTGAAGCATGAAACTTGATTGTGTTGAAATTTGCAATTAATTGTCTTCATAACTTGTGAGATTGAATTTATATTTATGTGTTTGGGTATGTATTCTTGGTTGGCAAGTATTTATATACGTTCATAATGATATATGAACCCAAGAACACCCAATAGTGAATAGAAATGGTTGGAAAACAAAATAGAGTATATAACTAAAAAAAATGAAGAGTTGGATGTCCTAATGAAAAAAAGAATAGAATATCTCACAGCCTGGACGCAGGGAAGCCGAAGCTTTGAGCTGTTGCAGCCTGGCGAGCTGATAGCTTACTATTCTAAATTCTAAGGTGATTTTAACCCTCAAAATGGTGTATCTAGCTTTAGCTAAAACATGAAAGTTGTAACCCTTTAAGTTTTCTTTCCAACCCAAAAAGATTTGTTTCAATTTGATTTTTGAGCTAAATTTTATGCCTAAAATATTGAACATATGTCAAACTGGATCTTCCAAGCAAACTGAATTCAAGGCTATTTTTTAACATTTAGACTTTAGAATTTAAAAAAGTGTAAAACTGAAAGTTGTAGGCCTTGAAGTCAAGTTTCTAAAAATGTAAAGTTTACAAATATTGGAGTTACGGTATATTTTATATGCATTTTCTTTTAAACTGCTATTGCTGTTTAGCCTTTAAATTGATGCTTGTTCGGATCTTTATAAGAATTCTATGTCTAGAGATTTATTTAAATTCTAATTACCCTTTGTTAGTTGTAGCTATGATAATGATTTTTATTCATATTTAATTTTGTTTACAAGGCCTAATCTAGTAAAGCAAGCCTACTATTTGATGAAATGCCTAAGTAAATTGTTAAGTTGATACTACTTAGTTAACTTCCCATTGGCATAAAATTATTTTAATTGGATATTAGATATTATTTTGGCACTCCAATATTTATGCTAACTAACTTAGATAATTAGTTTCATTATTTATGGTTGAAGACTTATTGAAACTAAAATAGCTAAGTAAACCAAGTGTTTAATAAAATACCCAAATGAAACAATAGACTTGTTTTTCCCACATTGGGTTTCTTTAAATGAACTTAATTTATCTTAATTAGTTTTTAGGCATTGTTTCGTCAACCTAACAGTTTATGTAACTCTATTTGTTTTAAAACTAAATTTTCATTACTCCGTCAATTTAACGAAATTTATTTAATTATATACATGTTTTCTTAAATGTAGGAATAATTCCAAAGACATTTATGGACATCTTGAAGCCGGAGCCCTATTCCAATATAATAAGGGCTTGATTATAAATAATATGAAATTTAGAAATAATCTAAATTATTATGGTGGTTAATATTATTTACCTATTGAATTAAATTAAAAATTTGAATGTATTAGCTATGTAATCTCACATGGATTTCACTTTGTTACCTAAAATGGAATAAAATAAAACTTAGAAAATTTTCTAGGATTAAACTTAAGCCCAAAGAATTATTTATTATTTTTATATTCCACAAAATAATAAAATAAAGAGGAAAAGTGGCAAAAAAACAAGACCGGAGCCAATGAGATTTGAACTCGCGACTTCAAATCGCGATTAATTAGGGTCACCTTCCTATTAAGCTGTTGGCCTCGGCTTGATTAATATTCCATTAGAAATTTTTTTTATTCTTTCCAAAGTTAGTTCGGTAAACTTTTCAAAAGAATTAGCTTAAACATAATTCTAATCCTAAATTATTCTAGCTAATTACTACTCGTTAATTTACATGTAGTACCTATCTTTGCGATGACAATATTTGTGACTATGTTAGATCTTTGATCCATTGAGAATTATGATTGAGTTATGGATTGAGATGAAATACTTAATGCATACAACTGAATAATCCCACTTGGGATTCATCACTCGGGAATATTGCCGGTTTCTATTGAAAAGGTCTTATTTCAATATAAGGTACCCTTGTAACTGTTAAAGGATGAAAATGAATTTGAAACACTAGGTGCTAAAGTTATCTTTGGCAATGGGGTGATGGGTGGGTAGAAATGGCCTTTGTAGGAAGAGATGAGAATCTATATGGTTTGTTTGGGAGATGCTCCCTTTTGACCTGGCTAGTTAGGTAGCCGGCCACAACGGCTAAGTTTTTGGGTGGGTGATACCACTGGAATGCATTGGATGCTAAACCTATAAAGTCACTGGTTCTCAAGACTGGGGGTAGAGGGCAATAGGAATATTAGTATCCTAGGAGGATTTAGATTAAACCCCTTTATTAAATTTTATTATAACTGACAAGTTCTCTTGCTTATGTATGAAGTGATGTGTTGAAATTATTTGATTATATTTAAATTTTCTTTGATGATTAGTTTATATATGAAGATGTAAAAAAAATATACATGAAATCTGTATCGCTATGGGATTTGATCCCGAGGCCTTAAAGATCTGAATCTAGAATCTCCGCCACTGTGACACCGATTTTATTGTGGTACAAAACAACAACATTAAATTATTCGATATGTAAGTGAAATAGTAGTTACAGTGACGGCCTTGTCGAATTGTTGCGAGTACAATTTGCATTGTTCAGTTGGGATCTATTAAATTATTTGTTGCATAAACAATATGCCACCTAACCACATTCACTGTATTGGGTTGTACAATATAATATAATGTTATGATTACTGCATATAGGCACCTAGGAGATTCTGATTATTGGGTTTTGACTGCTCACCTCATTGTGGGAAAATGTTTCAAGACATTGAGCGCATGGATAATGAAGATGAACTTAAGAGAGATTAAATTCTCTTGAATATTCCACCAAAACAACCACCTATTTTTTTTCTTGTGCAACACTGGAAGACTATTCATAATTGTGGTCTATAATAATAATTATTGGATGATTATAATAATTAAGTTTAGAATTGGTTTGTTTTTATTTGATATGTAATATTAATCGTACGGTTGGGATGCTTAGATGGCTTTTTTATACTATTTTCTATCCATATTTTGTACTCTGTAGTTGAATTTCACCAAATGATTTAGTCTAATGGCTTATAAATTATTTGGGATAAATTACGGATTTTGAATACCTTAAATTATTATCGCGAGTCAACCCCTAATTTGGAGGAAATTCGAGGCGTGATAGAAAATTATTATCATTTTATTTTTTTACTCAACAAACAATCCTAAGTCACCTTGAGGTATTTGGGTTATGAAAATTTGGGGTGTGACAATAGGTAGCTTTTAGCTTTGAACAGTCCCTAGTGATATACTACTGACTTTATTTGCTAACTTGTAAACTTGATATATTGAACTATTGAGTTTTATGAGAAACCAAGATAGTAACACTCACAGCTTCTTTCTGACACGATTTGGTTCTTTTGATGCTGTTTGTTTTGGCCCAGAACATACTTGGTAATTCTTTGAGTACTCTAGAGAATGTAGCCTATCCATTCTCATAAAAGTGACCCCTTCACACTCAATATAGGTGATCTCTTATTAAGAGTATCCTATCATACTCTCATTGAACTTTCAAGAAATGAGGATCACTAAAAGCAAAGCTTATCCTAACACATGGTTCAAGTCATCACTATACGTTTTTTTCATAAGAAAGGGTAGAGGAATTAATTCCTTAGTGATTTCAATGAGCACCCCAATAATTCAATTGTCCCTTTCAACTTAGATCTTGAGATCTTCAGTCAGCTAGGTTGGATTGTCATTATGGCGATTCTCAATTCCTAAGCTTTAAACAACTCCTCTCAATAAATTATACACTTGATCTCTTGTCAAACCTTTGATTAAAGGATCAACAATATTATCCTTTGATCTTATATAATCAATGAATATTATTCCATTAGAGATTAACTTTCTTATAGTATTATAGCTATGACATATATTTATCGTTTAATTACTATTATACATATTATTCTATGCCTTTCCTATTACTAATTAACTATCACAATGTATGTAAATAGTTGACATAGGTTTTGGCCACACAAGAATATATTTTAAAAAATTATTAAGCTAGTCCAACTTCTTTTCCAGCTTTATCTAATGCTATAAACTCAAGTTTTATAGCAGATCTGGCTGTATACGTTTGTTTAGAAGATTTCTATGAAATAGCTATACCTCCAAGTGTAAATACATATCCACTAGTGGACTTGGTATCTCCACTGTCAGAAATCTAATTAGCATCACTGTGCCCTTTCAATATAGCTAGATATCTTGTATAGTGTAACCCATAGTTAGAAGTATATCTTAGAAATCTAAGTACTATAACTATTGCCTTCCAGTGGTCCAACCCTGGATTACTGGTATATCTATTTAACTTACTCATGAAATAGGTAATATCCAGACAAGTGTAGTTCATAAGATACATTAAACCACTTATTATTCGAGAATATTGTAATTGAGATATGCAATTTTCGGTACTCTTTGCGAGATGATGATTCATATCAATTGGTGTTTGTGTAACATTACTGTTATCTCTAATAAATTTATCGGGTATCTACTCGATATAATGTGACTGAGATAAAACATATCCATCAAATGTTTTGGTGATTTAACACTGAGAATAACATCTGCAACACCTAAGTCTTTCATGTCAAAATTACTAGCCAACATTTTCTTAGTAGCTTTAATGATATCATTATTTCTATCTATGATAATCATATCATCCACATAAAAACATACAATGACATATCCATTTAAAATGTTTTTCATATAAACACATTTATCACATTTATTAATGTGAAAACCATTTGACATTATAACATTGTCAAATTTCTCACGCTATTGCTTAGGTGCTTGTTTAAGTTCATAAAAAGACTTAACAAGTTTACATACGTTATTTTCTTGGCCTAGAACCACAAACCCTTCGAGTTATTCCATATAGATTTCTTTATTTAGTTCACCATTTAACAATGCTATTTTAACATCCATTTGATAAATCTTATGATTATATAATATAGCAAAAGTAGTTGACATTTGAATAGACGTTAATTTTATAACTTGTGAGTACGTGTCAAAATAATCTACTTCTTCTGTTTGTCTATAGCCTTTGACTACAAGTCTTGCCTTGTATTTATCGATGTATCCATTAGTTTTTATCCTTTTCTTGACAATCCATTTATAACCTAAGGGTTTACTTCCTAGTGGAAGATCTAACAATTCGTAGGTGTGGTTATGAATGATAGACTTCATTTCACTATCAATGGCCTTTTTCTATAAAGGTGCTTCAGTAGTAGACATTACTTCTTTGAAACTTTAAGATTCCTTTTGTAACAAAAATGTTAGAAAATTAGGGCCAAAAAATTCATTAGTCTTTGCCCTTTTACTTTGTCTAAGTTCATTTTCATTTTTTTTCTCAAAAACCTTTCATTTTGTTCATTTCTAATTACATTTTCATAAGTTCTTTTGAGGGAACTTAATTCTTATGTAGCTTTACAAGGAAATATATTCTTAAAGAATGATGCATTCCTAGACTCAATAATAGTATTCTCGTGTACCTCAGAATTATCAAACTTATGTACAACAAAATTGATATACATTGTTGTTATGAGCATATCTAATTAATATACAATCAATAGTTTTAGGTCCATATTTAGTCCTTTTTGGAGTAGGGATTATGACCTTAGCTAGAAACCTTACAATCTTAAGAATTTATAGGTAGGTAATCAACTTTTCCATAATTCAGAAGGAGTTTTATCCAATTTTTTATGAGGTATCTTATTAAGAACATAGTTTGCAGAAAGTAAAGTTTCCCCCCACAAAATCTGGGATGAACAAGAACTTATTAACAATCATTCATCATTTTTTTTTGAAGTTTTATTCGTACGTTAAGCAATTTTACTTTGCTGAGGTACGTAAGGCATAGTTATTTGATGATAAATAATGCCATGTCCAACATAAATTTGTGTAAATGTTGATTCATAGTATCACTACTTCTATTACTTCTTAGTATTTTTATCGTTCTACTAAGTTGGTTCTCAACTTCATTTTTATATTGTATAAATATATCTAATGTTTCATCTTTGACTCTTAGCAAGTATACATAGTAGTATCCTGTACAATCATTAATAAATGTAATAAAACACTTTTTATCACCTCTAGTTCAAACAAATTTCAAATCATAAATATCTATGTGAATTAACTCTAGAGGTTCAGTACTTCTTTCAATTGAATGAAAAAAGCTTTAGCCAATTTGGGTTCAACACAAGTTTCACACTTATGTTCCATAGCAATATTAAATTTTGGTAAAACATTTAAATTAACTAATCTACACAAAATACCAAAATTAACATGTCCTACTCTACCATGCCAAATATCAAATGACTCAAACAGAAGATAAATTCTTATTAATATTAGGAGTAATTTTCATTACATTCGTCTTAAAGAGGCCATCAGTCATATACTCATTTCCTACATTCATTCCACTTTTAGTAAGCACAAATTTGTCAGACTCAAATACAAGCCTAATGTTATATTTATATGGCCCAGGAGCATATTTTATAGGAGCCTATTTATTTTTAAGTGATAATTATATTCTATTAGTTAAATATTATCTAAAATCCTATTGGGCAGTTTTTTAAGAAGTTTTAGCTTTTCTAAACCACTTTGATGGATAGTAGCTATCATGGGTAATGCTTTAAATAAAAGAAAAAAGCTATTGGTCTTTTCTTATCCTATTTAAAGAGTACATATGTTCCATCAAGAATGTATCAGAAAAATTAAAAGAGAGAGAAACATATTTTATTATTGAAAGGCTTCCGCATAAGAATCAGATCAAAAGAATATAATATGGATCAAGGAATGTATTTGATATCAATTAAATTTTATGTGAAAATTATAAGTTCAAAGTATTTTGGGATCGTCGTTTATACAAATTAGGGTTTTGTATATTACTAAATTTGCTTACAATTGGTATTAGAGCATGATTTTTGAATTTATGATTTTCTATTATTAAACTTATTATTTTCTTTTATTGTTAATAATGTGGAATTTGACCAATGAATAGATAAAAAATAAGTGAGTACCCTCCTGTTCATCGAACTTTGCAAAATCAGGATATTTCATTAACTCGACTCAAAAAGAATAAAAACCTTTATCCCATTTACCCTAATTAGAGTGATCTTTTCATAAGATAAATAAACAAGCTTTTTGCTCAGTGAACCTAATAAAATTTGTCCAAAACAAGAAAAAAATAATACTTCTAAAAATTACTTTGCACTGAGGGAGAAATTCAATTCTGTTGAGTTTCTAGTATGCCACATATTTCCCATTGGATGTGTAAAAATTCCATGGGATCCCACAAGAATAGAACCATAAATGAAGACACATGTAGACTTCAGATGGTAACAGTGAGAGTAATCTTGCCAGATAAAGTACACGCTTACAATAAATGTGGAGTGACATTCATAATTGTTTTATAACCCTTTGATTTTTTGCTACATGTGAATGAATTAATTGTATTATGTTGGAATCAAAGCATTAATGGGCATATATATATTTTCTATGTCATTAAACGTATGTATGTTTTCAATGTTTAGAAGACTAAAAAAATTATGAGAATCCATGATTTATACTAAAAGCTGACACCAATGTGTGTATATATATATATCTTATGTATACATATAATGTTGTGATATATATATATTACCTTAATAAATGAGTAATTATAATTGTAGGCCTTATTATTATAACCTATTAGGTAGCCATTGTACCATTAATTGTTACCATTATACAATTCAAAATTTTGTATTATGAATGATTTCTTAGTCACCAAAGTGGCAAAATCCTAATGTTTAATGAAATTTTGAATTGCATAATAATTTTCAATTTCCTATGATTTGATGCTTATAATGGAAAGTATAAATTTATACATAAAATTTAAGAATGAGTTCTTGAAATTCATTGATTATAAGACATTTTGAGATTACTCAAAGGTATATAAGTTGTTCTTATAATTGATGAAATTAATAATAATTAATATGTCTAACTAAATGTGTTATGTATATCCAAAGATAACATAATATGTCTAGTTAGGATATATTGATTTACCAAACAAAGTTATTTTATATAGCATCATAATGTGTATTGTTTGTATATTGTAGTATCACGTAAAGGTGGACTTCAATGTATATTTATTATTCATATTTATTACAATTTGAATCTATATTATATGTTTAAATTTATAACTCAAAGCATTAATGTGTGAGCATTTTCTATTATTTCCAGTATCTGTTCCTATTTCTCTACATTCGCAAGCTTTGTCTATTGCAACATTTTATGGGCTTAATTTCTCTGATTGGAATGAACAAGTTCAACTTTACTTTGGTGTTCTGGACCTTGATATGACACTCATGGAACCAACTGCTATTACTAAAAGTAGCATTGAACAGAGGTCCTTCCATAAGACTTAGGAAAGATCAAATAGGCTAAGCTTAATATTCATGTGAATAACTGTAGCAAACAACATCAAGTCCACAATTCCTAACACTAAAAGTGCTAAGGAGAAATTTGTAAAAATGCATTCTCATTCTAATTCTTCAAATAAGTTGTAAAGTCTTGTGGCAAATCCAATCAAAATATTAGTTAAATTAGGAATGCTATTAAAGTTTCCTAAAGTGATGCAAATTGAAGATTTGAAGAATTCTGAAGGGAGATTGTAAAGTCTTGTGGCAAATCCAATCAAAATATTAGTTAAATTAGGAATGCTATTAAAGTTTCCTAAAGTGATGTAAATTGAAGATTTGAAGAATTCTGAATAATTAAGGAGATAAAGTTAATCAAGTTGACCAAGATTTTGAAAAATTCTAATTGGTGTGAAGGATTACAAAACCTAATGGAATTCAGACGCAGATTTCTGGAACGTGAATGAAATTCCAGTATACCTCGCAGGCACGGCGCGGGGAGCTCGCGGGTGCGCTCCAAGCACGCAGGCAGCCCGTAGGGAGCGCGAGGGTGCGCCAGTGTTATTTCCTAAAGTGTAAAAATTCCAGTACAGGTCGCAGGCTGGAGGATGGGAGCGCGAGGGATCGAGCTATGAATATTTTGTTCAGATTCAATTTCCTATTTTGCCAAACTAGGGCAACTTTGTAATCCTATATATATGTGAAACCAACTCTGTAATTGTAAGAGGTGGGAGAACATATTATAGAGACCTAGAGAAAGAGTCTTTGAGTATTGAGAGCTTTCATGTTCTTTCTCTAAATTCATCTTGTATTTTCTTTTCACTTTCTGTGTAAGGCAGAAAGCCTGCTTGTAGGGTTTATCGAGTGATTTGAGCAAGAGTGACGAAAGGATTCGTGCGAGTGATTCGTAGAGAGTCTGAGTAGAGTCTTGTAACCCGTTGATAGTGGGATTGTAAATAGAGGTTTTTCTCCCTGTGATAGGGTTTCCTCGTTATTCTCTTGTGTGATTACTTTCACTGTGTGTGTGATTGTGTGGGTTTGGAATTTTCAATTGGTATCAGAGCTGGTCACTCTAAGTTCTTGAGTGAAGATCTTCATCCAAACCAATGGATCCACCACGTGAAGGAGGCTCAAGCACCAGACCCCCTTGGTTTGACGGTTCAACTATTCATACTGGAAGGTACGAATGCAAGCTTTCCTTTTGGGAATGAATTACAAAGTCTGGATGTCAATAGTTCAAGGATGGGATGAACCGACTCATGATGTTGATGGAAAAATCGAACAAAAGTCAATTCAGATGTGGACTAAAGCTGAGCAAGAGAGTTCGAAGTGGAACTTCAAAGCCTTGAGTGCCATATTTTCTGCAGTTTGCCCTAATGAATTCTGCCGCATCTCAAGTTGTACAAGTGCCCGAAAAACGTGGTTAATTCTGCAAAGTACACACGAAGGGAACGAACAAGTCAAAACCAGCAAGCTTCAAAAACTCACTTCTGAGTTTGAGGGACTAAGGATGAATGAAGACGAAAGGTTTGATGACTTTTATGTCCGGCTCAGTCACATTGTTAATTCATGCCACAACCTTGGAGAATCTATTCCAGAATACAAAGTGGTACGTAAAATTTTATGTTCTCTTCCACGAGTGTTTGATTCTAAAGTCACAGCAATAGAAAAAGTCAGAGATGTGAACTCCATGAGAATAGAAGACCTTGTGGGATCCTTGCAAACATTTGAAGCAAATATGGTGAAACCTCGCAAAGCGTCAAAAGGTATTGCTCTACAGACAGTAGAAGAAGAAAGTGATGAAGAGGAGTCGGATAAAGAAATGGCGCTTGTGGCTAAACGATTCGTGAGATATATAAGGAAGAAGGGTTTATTTAATAAGAATAACAAGAATGAGTCACAATCTCAAGAAAAAGGAAAGAAGATCAAGAAGATTGAATCTGGGGAAGAAAATAAAAAGAACAAGATCAAGTGTTTTGAGTGTCATGGATATAGACACTTTGCTCAAGACTGTGCAAACAAAAAGATGAAAAAGAAACAAGTCAAAGTCATGAACGCTACATTAGATGATGAATCCAGTTCAGATGAATCATCTTCAGCAGTATCCTCAAACGATGAAGGTAATTTTGTTGCTTTTATGGCGTCTCACTCTTCGTCTGCAGGAACTCCATCTGGATCTCAAAGCGACACCGATATATCTAATCATGAAGATGATGACTCTGAGGATGAATTCAATAATGACTTGCAAGTGGCCTATGATGCTCTCATTGTCGAATACAGTAAGGTAAAGAAACAAAGACAAGCCCAACATACCCGCAACAGTAAACTCCGAAGTAAACGAGATTCCTTGAAGACAGAGAATAAAAAACTCACAGGTAAAATATCTATTTTGGAATCTGACAAAACTTCTCAGTCTCATAGTGCAGAAAAGTTCAAAGAAAAACTTGAAGAAAAGAATAAAAAGATTGATGAATTGGAGAAAGTTGTTAGAGAACTACAGGATGAGATCAGTAAGCTGAAAGAAAAGATCAAGAGCGATGAGAAGATAATTGAAAGAATGAACTCCAGTTCTCAAAAACTTGAAGAAATTTGGAGCCAACAACGAACACATGGAGATAAAGCAGGCTTAGGCTACACCGGAGAGAAAAATACAATTGTTTCATCATCATCAGCACCTTCAGTAGTAGCAAAGGTTGTTTCAAAACCTACAACCAATCCTAAGACCTTCCCAAAGCCTGCTGTACCACCAAAGAAGAGTTTTGAAAATAATAAACACCATCAGCATCCTCCTAACATAATGAAAGGTACGCATTTTGCTAGACCCCAATTCCTTGTACCTGTTTGTCACCATTGTGGAATCAAAAGTCATTCTAATTCTTCAAATAAGTTTAAGGGTAAATTAATGGGTACATTAACCACTGTTAAGTTTAAGAGTAAATTACACCTAGAACCCCTTAATATTAGATTAATTACACGTGGACCCCCAGGACATTTAAACCTTACACTTATATCCCTTATTTTTAAATGTTTGTAATACTTAGGTCCATCCGTTAATTTTATTCGTTAACTTTATTATAAAATGACAAAAATGCCCCTGGCCTATCTAACACTCATTCATGCTCTCTCTCTCTCTCTCTCTCTGCACAGTGCTCTCTTTCTCTCTCTCTCTCTCTCAGTTTTCCTTATTATTATAATGGTTTATTTTATTTAAATATTTTATTAAATTATATTAATTTTATTAAATCTAATAATAATTTATTATTAAATTAAGTTATAATGATTCATTTTATTAAAACTAATTATTATTAAAAATAAATGTTTATAACAATAAATTAATTAATCTAAATATATTTTATTGAATTCAATTAATTTTATATCTTTAATAGATTTATATATTTTATTTCAATAAAATTAATTATTGTAAATAAAATTATATCACCAAACATATTTATGTTTTAATAAAATTATATATTTATGTTTTTAGAAATACCCAGTAAACGCTTTTTAACTAGGTATGGCTCAAAAATAATTGTTCTACAAATGTTTTTATCAAAAAATTATTATTTTTAATTGCATCTATTCTTAAATATATTGGACTAATTGCTAATAAGAATGTTCCAAATTATTTTAATTACTTAATTATATTTTTTTATTTTAATTTTACTTTAATTATATGATTAAAGTTGTGTTAGATGACAAATTAAATTAAATTAAATTAAAAAAAGACTTTGCATCTAAAAAAATTTAAAATAATTAATTCTTTTAATTTTTTAATTTTTACTATTTAATTATTTTTAAATATATTTATCTTCGATCAGACTCAATTTTAGTTGAGGACTTTATTTAAAAAAAAATTAGTATTTTTTAATTTTTATCCTATCATGATTAAAATAATGTTTATAAATTACAAAAATTAAAACTATAAAAAAATTAGAAATCGAATTGATAAATATCAATACTTTTTATTAATTAATAATTTATAAGTTTTATCCTATTATGTTCAAAATTAAAGTTCATGAAGTTTGATTTTTTGGGTATGATAGCGCATTTTGAGATCCAATAAAAAACTATTTTGATGAGATTGTTTTCCCATTGATATTCTTCATTTGCTCTATGCAGTTTCAAATTTTCAAACTTAGAAATTATTTAAGTTGTTCAAAGTCTCTGTATGATTCCTAAATATATGTAGCTTTATTCCCTCAAGGTCATCTCTAAACATATAGTCATTGCTCTATTGTATATATATTGTATATATATGTGTATATATATATTGTTCTATTTCAAATCGTTCTTTAGTTTTCTGCCGACTGGTCCGATGCCAAACCCTTAATTTGCTAAGAGTGTTTGTAAGATTTGAACCTGGTAAGCCGATTTGAAGTAAAAAGAATACCTTATTTTTTTTTCTTGGGAGCTTTGTGAAGCTTTTTCGGCAAATCAATAGTTGATTCCAGATCTAGATTCTAGATCGGAGTGCAAGAAGCACCCCTGCCAACGACGGCAACGAGGGCTCTCTTCCTCGTCGCCTAACTCCTCTTCCGTCGTCACATCCCTAACTCATTGAGGCCATTTCCGTATCGTTTCGATTAACAATGATATGGGTCAATGTCTTTCGTCATGAGTGGATGGTGGCAGACTCAGCAAGAGCTGGTTAGTGGCATTCTCTAGAAAAATCTGGTTAAGAGACGTAGGGGGAAAGAAGAAAAAGAAAAGATGGTTTTGGTTGAAATTGTTTCGATCGACGGGGAAGAGGACCAAACTGAGCGAGAGAGAGAGCTGTGCAGGTAAACAGAAAGAGAATGAGTGGTAGATGGGACAAGGGTATTTTTGTCATTTTATAATGCAGTTAATGGAAAAAATTAACGGATGGACCCAAGTGTTACAAATATTTGGAAATAAGGGGTCTAAGTATAAGGTTTAAATATTCAAGGGGTCTACATGTAATTAGCCTAATGTTCAGGAGGTCTAGGTGTAATTTATCCTAAGTTTAATGGTTCATGTACCATGCATCAACATATCACTGAAATAACAAACATAATAGTAAGACTAAAGTGCATTGGAATGGAAGTAGATGAAAATTTCCTTGTATAGTTTATCATATGCTCCTTCCCTCCTAAGTATGGTCCATTTCAAATGAGTTACAATACTATAAAGGATAAATAAAATGTGAATGAGCTGCAAAGTATGCTTACTCAGGAGGAAGTAAGGGTTAAGAAATAAGAAATTCACTTAGTTAATCTCATGAATAAGCAAGGAGCTGGAAAGAAACCTATAAAGAAGAATGGAAAGGGCAAGCAAGGGCCATTAAAGACAAATGGGTCATTTGCCTAAATCCACAAGAAGGAACAAAAAAAGTTAAATGTAATTTCAATAATAAGACTGGACACTTTAAGAAAGATTGCCTGAAATGTAAGGCATGGTTCGATAAGTAAGGTACGCCTAGTGCTTTTATATGTTTTGAATCAAATTTATCTAAAGTTCCTTAAAATACTTGGTGGATTAATTCTGGTTGTACCACTTATATTTCTAATACAATGCAGGGATTCCTTATGATCCAAATCACAAATTCAAATGAAAAATTTGTTCTAGTGGGAAACCGAGTTAAAACTCCAATTGAAGCTAGATTTTAGACACTGGAGTTTAGTTAGATTTGTTTCAAGCACTTTATGTTCTCCCTATTTCTAAAAATTTAGTTTCATTGTCTAAACTTGATATAGTTGAATATTCTTGTAAATTTTGGAATGGATGTTTTAGTTGGTTTAAACACAACCATTTTATTGGTTGTGGTATTCTTTATGATGGTTTTTACTGAAACTCTATTGACCATGATCACAATGTTGGTACTAAACATGGTTTAGTAAATGAAAGTTTTGCTTACTTGTGGTATAAATGTTTGGGTAATATATCTAAAGAAAGAATATAAAAATTGGAAAAAAAATAAAATTCTACAAGGTTTGGATTTTGCTGATCTTGGAATTTGTGTAGATTGTATTTATATATGAAACACATAATTGAAAAAAGAGTCACAAAAAGCATATTGCTTCTTAAGATTATACACAATGATATATCTGGGCCTTCTGATGTTCCATCTTTGGTGGAGAAAAATATTTTATCACCTTTATCAATGATTTTTTACATTATCGTTATATCTATTCGTTGCATGAAAAATCTTAATCAGTTAAATGCCTTAGAGGTGTTTACTACTAAGGTTAAAAGGCAATTAGATAGAAAGGTGAAAATGGTGAGATTTGACAGAGGTGGTGAATATTATGAGAAATACACTAAAATGGACAATACTCAAGTCCATTTGCTAAATTCCTTTAAAGACATGGGATATATGCTCAATATACTATGTAAGGTACACCAGAACAAAATGGTGTTGTAGAAAGACGTAATCTTACTTTAATGAATATGGTTAGGAGTATGTGGAGCTATTCATCTTTACCCTTATCTTTGTGGATGGAAGCTCTAAAGACTGCCATATATTTGTTGAATAGGATTCCTAGTAAAGTAATTCCTAAGACTTGTTTTGAACTGTGGACAAGAAGGAAGCTTAAGGCACTTGCATGTTTGGGGTTGCGCTGTGGAAGTAACAATTTATAATCCACATGATAAGAAATTAGATTCAAGAACAACTAGTGCTTTTTTCATTAGTTATTCAGAAAAATCTAAAAGGTATACATTTTATTGTCCTAGAATTATTAAATCTAGAAACTTTAAATTCATTAAAAATGATGAAACTAATGGGAGTTTGGAATCACGTAAAGTTGAAATCTAAAAAGTTAGGGTATAAGTCCATTTACCTATAACTTCTTCTAAGGTTATTCCTACAGTTGTTGAACAGTTTAACAACTTTCAAGAACAGCAAATGAATAATCAAATACCTCACAATGAAATCATTAATAATGAACTCATA
Organism: Vitellaria paradoxa; assembly: GCA_019916065.1. Taxonomy (NCBI): domain Eukaryota; kingdom Viridiplantae; phylum Streptophyta; class Magnoliopsida; order Ericales; family Sapotaceae; genus Vitellaria; species Vitellaria paradoxa. Next base: position 25,549,741 of record CM034241.1, on the reverse strand, counting down.
GTAGATGAACCACATAATTTAGCATTAAAAAGGTCTCAAGGTCAAAAAAAAGGTTCGTATTTCCAAATGATTATGTGGTTTACCTACAAAAATTAGAATTTGACTTGGGAATTGGTGAAGATTCGGTTTTGTTTTCATAAGTCATAGGAAGTATTAATTCTACTAAACGGTTAGAGTCTATGAAAGAAGAGTTAAATTCAATGGTTAGCAATAAAGTTTGGGATCTTGTTGAATTGCCCAAAAGTTGTAAAACAATTAGGTGTAAATGGGTCTTTAAAACCAAACAAGACTGAAATGGCAATCTTGAATGATACAAGGCTAGACTTATTGTCAAAGATTTTACTCATAAAGATGGTGTTGACTACAAGGAGACTTTTTCACCAATCTCTAAAAAGGACTCATTTAGAATTGTTATAGCATTGGTGGCTCATCATAACTTAGAGCTACATCAAATGGTTGTAAAAATAGTTTTTCTGAATGGGAATTTAGAAGAAAATGTTTAGATGGCTCAACCTAAAGGTTTTTCAGTTGAAGTAAAGGAGCATATGGTGTGTAAACTAAGAAAGTCAATATATAGTCTTAAATAAGCTTAAATAAACCTCACAATAATAGCATCTTAAGTTCAATGATACGATCATTTCCTTTGGATTAAGGAAAACACCGTGATCGGTGTATATATCTGAAGGTTAGTGGGAGCAAGTTTATATTTTTAATTTTGTATATTGATGATATCTTGCTTGCTACTAATGATCATGACTTATTGCTGAAGACCTACAAATTTCTCTTTAAGAACTTTGGAATGAAAAATGTGGGTGAGGCATCATATGTAATAACAATTGAAATATTTTGTGATAGATAACAAGAATTGTTAGGTTTGTCTCAAAAAGCATATATTAATAATGTTTTAGAGAGGTTTAGGATAGAAAAATGATCTACAAGTGTTGCTCCAATTAAAAAATGAGATAAGTTTAGTCTTATCCAATATCCAAAGAATGAATTGGAATATGCACAAATGGAAAAGATTCCTTACGCATCCATTGTTGGAAGCTTGATGTATGTGCAAAGCTATATCAGGCTAGATATTAATTTTGCTGTTGGAATGCTAAACAAACATCAAATTAACCCAGAAATGCATCATTGGAGGGCTGTAAAGAAAGTGTTGAGATGCTTGTAATGAACACAAGATCACATGCTTACTTATAAGAGATCCAATCATCTCGAAGTGATAAGATATTTAGATTTAGATTTTGTTGTATGTGTTGATACCAAAAAAATTCACATTTGGCTATTTGTTTCTTCTGACTGGAAGAGTAATCTCATAGAAAGGTGCAAAACAGTCTGTTATAGCTACATCCACTATGGAGATTTTGTTTATGGCATGCTTTGAGGCCATAGTTCACGGATTATAGTTACAAAACTTTGTTTTAGGACTTGGAATTGTCAATACTATTGCTAAGCTGCTAAAAATTTATTGTGATAACTCTGCAGCAGACTTTTTCTCTGAAAATGACTAGCATTCAAAAGGTGCTAAATGCATGGATTTGAAGTACTTTATTGTTAAAAAAGAAGTTCAAAAACAAAGAGTATCAATTGAGTATATTAGCACTAATCTTATGGTTACAGATCCATTAACAAAAGGATTACCACAAAAACATTTAATGAATAAGTTGAAAAAATGGGTATTATGTGATGTAATTAAAGATGATGTTTTATGATGTTTATATCTTTCATACTCTGAGCTCACTTAAGTATTTGTGATAATTCTTATTTTGTATGATCTACATGAACGAGCTTTATGAATGAAAGAGGGCATAGTCTTTGACAAGACATTATTGTTAGACTGTTATTTAAATTTCTTAATTATAGGTCATGTTATGTGGGAGTTAATGTTGCAGTACATGGAACGAAGTATGTAGAAATAATGTTGTACAACCACCATGATTCTTATTGACTTTCACTTAATAATGAAATAATGTGACCAATGTATGAAAGAATTTAGTTTCTACCACGCGTATTATGTTATAACTATTGAGCCATAAAATTAAAATATGGCACATGGGCTAAGTGGAAAAATGTTAGATTTATATAGCCCACGAGCCTATTTTATAATAACCTATCTATTTTTAAATTATAATTATGTTCTATTAGTTAAATATTATTTAAAATCCAATTTGTCAGTTTTTTAAGAAGTTTTAGCTTTTTTAAACCACTCTGATGGATAGTAGTTATCATGAGTAATTTTTTTAAACAAAAGAAAAAATGTTGGTCATCTCTATATCTTATTTAAAGAGTATATATTTTCCATCAAGAACGTATTAGAAAAATTAAGGGAAAAAGAGAAAGAAACATAATTTATTAATTGAAAAACCTTTACACAAGAATCAAATCAAAAGAAGACAGTATGGATCAAGGTATGTATTTGATATTAGTTAATTTTTATATGAAAATTATAAGTTCAAAGTATTCTAGGATTATCGTTTATATAAATTAGGGTTTTATATATTACTGAATTTGCTTACACCTAAACCCCTTTTCACTCAACAATGATCCTGAAAGTAGATTCTTGCGAATTTCATGCACATGCAGCACATCATTAAGAGTAAGTTCTTTAATGTTAGCCCTATGACATCAATCCTGTGAGCCGTTAGATTAAAATCAGACAGTTCATAACAAAATTAAATTTAAAAATTCCCGCTTAAAATTCAGACGACTCACAATAAAAGTAAATTTATAAATTTACTTTTATTGTGAGTCGTCTGATTTTAATCCAATGGCTCACAAGGTCAATGTCATGGGGCTAACATACAAGTGATGTTAGCCCCACTGAATCCACCTTTCCATGTCCTTCAACTTTAGAAATTGCTGAGTTTCCTATGTAAAGTTGCTTTCCATTTGGAGCTTAATATGATGAAAACATCCATCTATTGGCATAAATGTGGTGAGTAGCATCGGTGTCCACCCACCATTCCTCAGAGTTACTATCTAGGTTGACCTTACAGACAACCGCTGAGATATGTATATTATCGATGTAAGTGCGTGGATTATCCACTTTGATTATATTTGTTTGAGGTTGAGGAGGCTTCCATTTCTTAGAGTCTTCACTCTTGCATATGTGATGATCTTTTGCGCCATGTCCCATTTTCTAACACATATAGCACTTCCGAATCTTTTGAAGTCACTGCCTTTAAAGCATTCACCGGTGTATTTCCCTTTCTCATTATTGGAAGTGCTTCACTTGCTCTACCACATTTGCTTTAGATTTGTAATGGCTATCGTTCTTCTTTTTAAAACTATGATTGTTTTATTCTATCCTCAATCTTACAATTAGGTCTTCAAGTTTCATCTCTTTACGCTTATGCTTTAGGTAATTCTTGAAATCTTTCTAAGTTGATGGTAATTTTTCAATAATTGTGACAGCTTGGATTGATTCACTCAATACCATTCCTTCATCATGAATCTCATGAATGATTACTTGAAGATCTTGTATTTGATTGATTACAGTTTTAGAATCAACTGTTCTGTACTCAAGAAATTTATCAACAACAAATTTCCTTGAACCAAGATTTTCTATTTTGTACTTTTTGTCTAAGGATTCTCTCAATTCCTTAGAATTATTGATTGAACAATTGATATTGTATAGCATATTGTCCAATCCATTAAGGATGTAATTGCAGCATAAGAAATTTTCATGTCTCTATGTCTCCACTGCAGCCACCATATGTGCCTATTAGTCTCATTTTCATCGAGTACAAGCACTTCTTCATAGAGAAACTTAGCCAAGTTTAAGGTGGTAAGATAAAAAAGCATTTTTTGTTGTTATCCTTTAAAACCAGCACTTTTTAGTTTTTCTGATTTCTCACCATGGCTAACAGGCACATGTAAAGCATTAATTAGGGTAATGACATGGTTAGTGATTATATTAGTCACACTAGCTATTTATGAAAATGTAAAGGGTTAATTTAGAAGTTATACGTTGCAAAAAATGATTTATAAGAACAGTAAAGCAAAACAGGGAGTACAGAATTTTTATTTTACTTAGTGTAATCTAATTAATAAAATGCACAGAAAAAAATTACTCTATTTAAAACTAGATTAAGGTTAGTTTTAATGCTGTGCAAGAAAATTTAATTTAATACGGAGTAGTGAAACTTTGCAATAAAGACCAAAATATTTTACACACAATCCGTGTAGCAAGTTTCACAATTTAAAACGCAGTTTAAAATTTTTTACAGTAAATAAAAAATTACAGAAATTGTCAAAACTATAAAAATTTTGTATGGAAATATAGGCTCCATTTAGGTTAACAAAAAATTCTGAACAACGGTGAAAAATACTTAAAAACTCTAAAAGTTATTCATTTTTTATCTCATTATATGAATTACAATTTCATAACTTATCTCATTTTATCTTATTTTTTATCACTTCAAATGCAATTATAGAAAGCAGAATGAAAAACTGCAGTGAATTTATATTTTGGCTGTGCAACAAAATATTTAAAAGTGGAAATCAACGTAGGAAGGAATCAATTATAATATAAATTAGACAAAGTGACTTGACTTCACATGACAATGACCAGACAACACTGCAATTAACTCGATAACACTAATTATTTTTTTTCCTCAATTGAATGTATAATATAGAACTTCAATATACCATGCAATAGAAAGTTTAACTATTAAGTAATATAGTAATAATGTAGTGTAAAATTTCTGCAATAGACTTTTGAATATTTTGTGGTGCGAAAATGAGAAAAATAAATTTGTTTTATGTAAAAATTAAAATAATATAGTTTTTGAATACATAAATTGAACTTCTTTTTTTGTTAATTTAAATTGAACTTTACCATACATAGTATAAAATACACAGTTCTATAACAGAATAGCGCAAGAAATAAAAAAAAAAAAAAAATTTACTGTGCAGAATAGCACAGAATCTGGACAGTAAAAATATTGTGCAAAAAATTTAATTCACAAAATTTTGTTTTTGTGCAGGAAAAAACTGCAATAGTGAATTTTGAAACTAGAGATAAAATTAGTACAGTCTAGAAAAAAATTCTCATAGAAATTTATAAAGCACTACAAAAATATAGAAACTTATGTTTGTAAGCAAAATCAATGCACAAATTAAACTGTGAGTCAGATCAAAAACAAAAGAAAATAATTGAAATTATGCTTTGCAAGAAACCACAAGAAATAATTAAATGTGCAGTGGAGGGACTGGAGACAAAATATGAATTCTGTAACACTATTTTTAATATGATTGAAAAGAAAATTCAATCCTAAGATTGTTGAATATTTTTTTAGGAATCAGTCATTGTTAGAATAGAAAATTGAAACTCACATTTATGAAAGAAAAATTTGGAATGCAATTGCTCAAGTCTAGTGCTAGACATTATGTCTTTAAGACTGAATTCGTCTCCAAATGTGCTTTTGGTTTAATAAATGTCAACCTGTCAGGATAAAATGATTACGCACAAAAATGGAAGTAGCAATTTGTGTCTTCTGTCGAACCAAGAACTTTGTTGTACTCTTTGCATGCAATGACTTTTTTATAAAAAAATTTGAAAAAAATTAAAAAAAATTAATGTAGGAAACCAATGTTTAAATAGGTATTGAAGTGTTGTTTTTGAAAAAAAAAAATACAAAAATACAACCATCGGTCATATCCTTTGAAGAGGAATATATAGAACCATTTACGAAAAGAAGCATTTGCTTTGTTCTATAGAACATACATGTCTAAAAGGACACTCCAAAATGACATAGTTTTGGAGAAAGTCGTTGGACTAGGCTAATGGGTTAAAAAATTATCTAAGTCCAAAAATATAAGGGTAAAATCTTAGACAAGTCCGCTTCATTTATTGTCAAGGTCCTGATTTTGAAGTCAATTTTCATTCAATTTATTTATAATTTTGAACAATTGAATATATGAGTATCATGTTCTTATGAAATATTTTTAATTTCACATTTGATCTAAATTTAATAATTTATGGACTCGGACTCCACATAAATATTGACTTAAAGGTTATAAAAAATCATGATTAAAACTATGAATTCCAATAGCCTAGATATAAGTTCAAACAATAGAAGCCACCATATGTTAAGTATCAAGCATTATCCAAACAGATGCTCGGACAATGGAGGCGACATGTTTTTTTTCCAACTAATAAGGGCATAATTTTTAGCCTAGTGTTCAATATTGTTCGAAAAAATGTTACGATTATTGAGAAAGTGCTTAAATAATATCACAAACATCGTATAGGTCAACACTAATATTTATATATAAACACATATACTCTTGTATTGTAGAATTTGGAATTTTGAATTGGTCATAAACAACAATCTGATTTTTCACAGGTCAGTGTGGGCTCCATTTATGATTCAAATTTCCAACATAGAGCCCGTTTTACTTGATAAAAATCGTTGAAAATATCTAAAAATTTTTAAAAGTTATTTACTTTTTATCTCACTATACGAATTGCGAATCCACAAATTATCTAATTTTATTTCATTTTTTGTCACTTCAAATGTACCCTATTTTCTAACCAATCATGAGATTAAAATAAATAGGAAGAAAGAGAAATGATCGCCTAAAGTTGTGTTTGGAAGTGGAAAAAAAAGAACTCATTTTTTCTTTTAAGCAACAATTCAAAAGTTGCTAAAGATTTTTGAAAAATTTTCTAATTTTTATTTACCAAACAATCAAAAGTTATTAAAAATTTATGAAAGTTTCTCCAACTTTTTTACCAAACAACCAAAAATTACTAAAAATTTTAAAAATTATCAAGAACTTTTGCCAAACACCCAAAAATTGCTAAAAATTTTTATTTATTTTAACAATCATATAAAAAGTTACATTTAGCAACTTTTATCAAAAAATAGCCAAAATGTCTTAAAATTTTTGCTTCCAGACGCACTCCAAATAAAAGCCAATGGAAAAGGCAATGAACAAAGCAACTTGTTATTGTAACTTGCAAAGTATTCCAACCTAACATATGCATGTTTTTTATATAAATCTTGAAAAAAAAATATAGATATGAACAATAAACTTTACATTTTGATATCCCAAATAATAATAATAATAATAATAATAATAAAGTTGTGTATTTTGCAGTACACAGGATTTTTTTGATCTTAGAATTACACTGCCAATGACTCAGACCTCCACATTCTAACCTCTCTCACCATTATGTTCAGAATCCCACGTAAAGATTTACATGAATTGGGGTAATATAGACAACAAACTTGCAAGAAGAAGAATAATAGAAAGGACTGGTAAATTCAACCTCAAGCTTCATCTGGGACCATCATCATCATCAATTGCTGCTAAAGGTTGTCTTTCCTTTTCTTTAATATAACCATACTTCCTGAGAATCCACAGATTCATTCGAACAACATTTCCTATGAAAACAACGCCCATGAGTGTCAACCAAGTCAAGACCGATATCTCAGTCACTTCACGCAGCGTACCTTGAACATTAATATCATCAGGTGACATTCGTCGCAGAGAGAGGAAATAAGTGATCGCCAGAGCAGTGATTGCGATCCACATTATGACCATTTGAATCCACATCCATCTCTTTCTCTTCAAAGGTAGTCCACTGACAAGTAAAAGAATTGTACTCAGAGATGCAAGGAATGCAATTGTGTTGAATATCATGAATTGACCGTACACAATTGGTTCTTGATATGCCATCACGGATTTTCCAACGGTGTGTGGATTCTTAACCTGATTGCCATTGGAGTCTATTTGATAGTCATCTTGCCAAATACCACCTGGCGGGGTTAATCCAGATTGAAAAGCCACGGTTGCGATTAGGGAAGCCACCACCATCAATGCACTCTGCTTCCTACCCAGCCAGTCGGTTTCCTTATGCTTCTTCAAGCTACTGCTCTGTTGTGAGGATAGAGGTTTTGTGATCGAACAATCTTTTTTCGGGACCAGCAAATCCTTCGCGCTTAAAGCACCAGCAGCACAGAGTGAATCTTCAAGTTCCAAATCTCTCACCTCTCTAGGACTCTCCGTTAGAATATCTAAAGCTGTGGAGCCATTTCTATTCAATGCGTTCACTTCAACTGCACCAGTAGTGAGCAAAAACTTTATAATCTGCAAAATGTATGAAAAATCAGGCATGTTATAATAAAAAAAAAAAAAAAACATATTAAATAATATTTAATGTCCATTAAAAGAAATTTTACTACAGGTCTATATATTGTTTAAACAATAATATGTTTATCCAGAAATACCCAACAAATTGTTGGAGAAGGCTATTTCCAAACATTTGATTGCATTGCCATTGGAGAAGTCCGTTTCCAAAAAATTTGATCGCATTATTATTATTATTATTATTATTATTTTATCTTCACAGTAAATTACCAATTAGAAGGTTTCTAATTGCTGACCACCTTGCTATCGTAATTCTTCTGTTCTTCAATGCTATGCTTGTCCCATCTTATAACATTTCAGGACAAACTTAAACATCATCATTCATTATATTTTATTTCAATGAGCACTGGCGAACCCAAGGGGCAGGTAGATGGCCCCTCAACTTTTAATTTTTAACAAAATACATGAAGTAGATTGAAAAATTCTAAAATTGACTCCCTAAAATCTTGTTTTAGAGAATAGAACAATAGGAAATTTGATTTTTTAAATTTTAATTTTTTGAAAGGCAAGAAAAAGTTTATTTCTTTCAAAAAAAATGAAGATCTTATAATAAGCCCAACAACTCTGCTACAAAAGACTAAGCAAAACTCATACACAATTAAAATAACATAATCTAAAAAAACAAAGGGTTCCCAATATCAAAGGATCTACTTCCAAATGATCTTTAATGTTTCCTTTTCTTTTTTCTTAGAACTAGTTACGGTCTTCTTTAATATGGAGAGACTGGAGAAATCTTTCTCTAGCCAACTTTGAGTTGCTGATTTTTTTCTTAAAACTTCCTCCCACTGTCATCCATTTGAGGTTGATTCGAAACATTTTTATCTAGATCACAAGAGTGTGAAATGTTTAAAAGGATGTCATCAATGTGGTCGTTATGCTCCTCTAAGTCAGCTCCTTCTTCAACACAAGAGTTAAGAATATTAAAATATTGGATGAAGAAGGAATATTTTTATTGAATATTTTTATGACCTTTTTGGGCCTCTACCTCGTGAATAGGCATTTTGAACTCCTTCTCTGAATGTCTAATAACATGATACCACTCATTCACTTGAGCATCATTTACCTTCTCCTTGATTCCATTCTAGCTTCTCCTAATTTCGTTTAGCTCTCAAATCAACTTTCACTACTTGTTTCTTAACTTTCTATGGGCACGAGGATAATAAATGTCCAAAATTATTACAAGTTTCACAATGTTTAGCAAACCATGAGACTTCAACCATGATCTCATATGGTTCTCCATAACCTCAGTTCAAGACTTGAGAATCTCCTTTCCTACTGGAATTTCAAAACACAGCCTAGCAAAGGTAAGCCTACTTTTCAAACTCGTAGGCTTACCCAAGTACAATGGCATCCCAAAAATGATAGCTAGATATCCCATGCCTCCTCTTGCCCACAATTCAAGAGGAACATTAAAAAATTTGACCCACATGGGAATGCTTGTAAATTCAGCTTTGGCGAGATGCAACCTAGGTTGACATTGCTTCAATGCGAAGGACCTTCCCCCAACATGATAAGGAGCATTTTCTAAGATATCGAACATAGTTTCTTCATCCCTAAATTTGAAGACAGAGAAACAATTATCCACTAAAACTACCTCTCTAAAAGCAGTGCCCCATACCCTCTCTACCTAAGATTTGACTTAAAAAAATGATCCTCTTTGATCAAGAAAATAGCCAACCAAAGCATTATCCCACTGCAAAATCCCTATCTTAGATATTTCAGCGGGAATAGAGTGTATATCATTTTTCAGCTCACTAATGTCATAAGCACCTAGTTTGAATTTAGGTCTCATCTGTTGGCCTTCACTTTTGACAAAAGAGCTCCAATGTATAGTTGCTTGCACCTGCTGCATACTAGAATGTTGGAGTATAACTGGCTGAAATTTTCCTTCACATATTTTTGAACTGCCATTGGCTATTTCTTTGTCCACCCCACTTGCAACTATTTGACTTTGTAATGCGCCCTTTACTGAGGGATTGATTCTCATCTCATCTCATCTTTTTCCTTGTTGTAGTGATCACTGTTGAAAGCTTGGGCCAGCTCAATGTTTATCAAAATGGGATTAGTTTCCTTCCAAGGATTGGAAACAAGTCCACTTTCTTTGTTGGAATTCCCTTCTTTGTCAAATCACAACCTATTCCCTATGCATGTTTTGGGTTTGTTAAGCTCCTTATGATTGAAATCACTTTCAGAAGATACATTATCATAATCAGCTTCTATGTCCTAAGCTGAGCTTCAATGTGCACCACCGTATCATTGAACGGAGTTATGTAAACGTCCACCAATATGGGTAAAGGATCCTTGTCAATCCCTTGAGAAAGAGAACTTTTTCCAACTTGCAACAAAAATTCTTTTAAGAGTGCATTTTCTTGATGGAGTATTCTTAGTCCGACTTGTTCGTATCGCCATCTCCCACTCTTTGCCTCTAAAATCATTTGCAAACAAATCACTGACGGGTCCCTTTTTTTTTGTGGATTGCCTAAACTTCACCATGAAAGTTTTGCAAATTTCATTTGCATGATAGCTCAATGCTTCTCAAGCTATTCTTCCTTTGAGTCTAAAGAACAAACAGTTGGTGGGCAATCACTTATCAAGGTTTTAGAAATTCGTGATTTAGTATCATCAATCTCAGGTCCTAGCTTGGTTCAGTCCCCTCTTTCCTCTTTGAAGAAGTGGACTGACTCAGTGCCGGTAGTTGTAATAGGTTGAAGGTTAGTGAAGAGGGAGCTGCGAAGAGGGCGGGGTCACCTCAAAAAGGCCTTTGATGTCGTCCTCACTAATTGTTGGCGCGCGTCAAAGAGAACAAGCAGCCGCTCTTTAGCGGCGGAAGCAGTCAGCCACGCGGCCGTGACTCTCCTAAGAATATTTGGCCCCTCAAACAAAAAATATAGCTCCGCCACTGTCACAACCCTGTGAGCCTATTAAACCCCAAATTTAGCATTCACTCCATGTGGTGAAAGGAAAATGAGGAGTCCAAGAAAGGGGATGAAGTCCCGGCGAGCGTAGTACAGTTGGTACTCAGGCAGTATATTGCACTCAAGGATGTAAATTTGAGTCCTGACAGCCGCAGTGTGGGAATTTCACCCTCTTGTGAGGGTGACTTTTTCTATGCACCAGGCACTGATCTTCCTGTCTAGAAGGCCGCCGTGTACCGCGATTTATCTCCTCTACTATTCCCTTAGGGCCAGGGTGGCAGCTCTAGGAGTGAGGGTATCGCCTTTTGCATCCAAAAAAGGAGATGAAAATTGGTTTTCGTCTTTTCTTCGCATTTTTTTCTACTCTCCTAAACGATAATAATAAATAAATAAATAATAGTTCTCTCTTTCCTTTCATTTATTTTTAGGGTCTGATTGATAAACACTTCAAAAAAAATAATAATAGCTTTTTAATTTATTCAATAAAAATTTATCAAACTCCAAAATAAAAAAAAAATATTTATCACACAAAATCACTAATTTTTCTCAACCTTCTTTAACTTTTCTTAAATATTTATAAACTTTTACCCGTCATAAAATTTTTATCAAAAATAACACGTGTTGGTATTTGAATAAAAGTTACAAAAAATTAATTTTTTTTAAGTTTAACAAAAGTAGCCTTTTGCCTCACAAAAGCTTCAAACAAAATTTGTTTGTGAGTTTAGAAAAAAAATAGAAAAAAATATTAATTTGAAAAAAAGAAAAAAGAAGAGAATGTTTTTTTTTTCTATTTATTTAAGAATTTAAGAGAAAAAAATAATAATTTTTTATTTGTGAGTTAAGAAAAATTAAAGAAACAAATATATTATTATTTTATTATTAAATCGTATGGAGCAATACGTTATTTTCCAAATTTTAATAATTTATTTTTTCTTCTCTTAATTTTTCCTCACTTTTAAGTGGACAAAAAATTTTTAAATTTTAACCCTCACTTTTTATCCAATTTCTTTCAATTTCTTTTTTATTTTTTATTTCTTCTCTTATCCAAACGAGCTATAATTGATTTCTACCCACCAAACTTCCATTGACACACAATAGGCATGGTCCAATTTCAGTTACAGAGAAAGAAATTAATACACATTATATAAATGTTATGTATAGAGATTAGAGAGAGAGAGAGAGAGAGATAGAGAGAGAAAGCACCTCAATTTGTTGCTTCATCGCCACAGCAATATGCAATATGGTGTTGCCGTCACAATCCTTCACATTCACAAATTCGCGGTCCTTTTCTCTCATTGCTTCAAGCAAAAATGTCAAGCACTCCAATTTGTTGTGCCTCACACACAGGTGCAGACCCGTCTCGCCTCGGTCTGTCAACACGCGAGTAGACTCGGGATTGACTCGGACCAACTCAGTCAGCACCTCGACTCGTCCCTTAATGGCCGCTGCATGCAGAGGCGTCCTTCCATCTAGGTTCCGGACCATGCTCATCTCCGGATCCGTCGATAGAAGCTCTCTGACGATTTTCAGGTAGCCTTTTGCCGCCGCAAGGTGGAGCGGCGAACAACCGTCCGAGTCTAATTCGGAGGCCAACTCGGGCTTCCGACTCAGTATCTCCTGGACGAAATCGAGGTGGCCCAGCATGGAGGCCGTGTGCAGAGGCGTCTCGGTGACGCAGGAGACGACGGTTTTGTCTAAAATCAATGGGTCATCTTGGAGCAGCTCGAGCAGTGACCCTACGCATCCCTTGGTTGCTGCATCTGAAAGCCTTTTCTCCATTTTCTCTCACTATCATTCTTTTAATAAATCAAGCTATATGCATCTGATCTGTATTTCTCTTTTGGCTTCTTTCTGGTTCAGCATCCTTTCCACGAGAATGGGTAATTCTCCGGTCAAGATGTTTGAACATGAAGTAGGACCCGTGAAGAAGCTTCTACGAGGAGTTGACATTAATAGAGTGGTGCATCCCTGCCCCATAGTTTATGCTAGTAAAGTAGGACACGCGAAGAAACTTCTGCCTGGAGTTGACATTTAATGGTGCATCCTTGCCCTAAATTAATCTTGCTCAGTTTTAAAATACCAAATATGACCTCAATGTTAAGTTCCCTTATGTCTCCTACACATCGTTGGTCGAGATGGGCATGGGGTGTGTAGGGAACGGATATACATATCTTCATATCTAATCTCTAAATTAAATCAATCTCTATACCTTACTCGATTCCTACTGAGAATTTATTTTTAACACCCATCCCCGACCCAAGCGGGGAATGGGGATTCCCATGAGAAAACGGGTATCTGAATTAAAAAAAAAATATAGAAATACAAAAATTCTAAAATATGACTTATAAAAAAATAGAGCAGAATCCTAATGCATATTGAAAAAATAAAAGAATATCATATATACCTATTTAGAAAATACTCATTAGGTTTCTATTTTCCTACTATGTTAATAGATTCTATAGTTCAAGATAGGAAAAATAAATAAAGAAACATTCATAATTGGTCTATCTCAATCTATAGTTTCTTTGTAAATTAGAAAATAAAGTAATTTAATAGGAAATTGATAAATAAAGAAACTCAAAATCTTAATTTCCTACCTTACTGAGTGTTATCCCAAATAACAACACTAGAGGGGGTGAATAGAGTTGCTTAAAAATTTTGCAATAAAAATTTCAACCCTAAAACAAATATGTCAAGATGAATATGAAATGCACCAAAAAAAATTATTTAATATTTGTGAATGAAGAGTGAGTGCTAGTATTTGCAATAAATATAAAGAGAAGGGAAGAGAAGCAAACACAATCGATTTATAGTGGTTCGGCTTCAATGTTGCCTACGTCCACTCCCCAAGGCCTTCCTTGAGATTTCTTCACTATTCTTTGAAAAGCTTATTACACACTAACTTCCCAAGGTGCTAGAAACCTTTCCCAAGTGATTTTATCCCCAAATCACTCACACAAGTCTCTCTCAAAGAAAGTCTCTTGTTTTGGTTCTAACACTTGAACCAAAACCAACAAGAGCTCACCCAACTCTCACAAATTAAAAGGGCTTTAAATTTCCCTTTCTTACAACAACAATGATGAGTTTATAACTCAATCAAATCAAAAAGAACTCTCACAAGTTGAATATGAAAGATGAAGTACAAATGTGAGAAAAATCACTCTATGTTTGCAAAGATATGAAATTTCTTGTATCTCTTTGTAAGCACTTCTTTCTTGCCTTGTTCATCCCCTTGAATCTGAGGTTGAGACTCTATTTATAGATGAAAATCTCCAAATGGCCGTTACAAAGTGAAAAGACACTTTTGCCCTTGAAAGAAATTGAATTTCCTTACTTTCAATGCTATCTTTCAGATTCAGATTTTCTGAGATATATTTGTGACCCTTTTTCAGCCTCAGAACGTACAAACCTAACATTGCCTCAGAGTAAAGACTTTGTAGATATATAAGTCAGCTATCACATGTCAAATTTTGAGCTTCATCCAACGATTAGATAGTCAGATATAGCTTCTGAACCGAGACCAGCTTCTGATAGCCTTTTCTGACATTCTGAATCTGTGTTTCCAGTTTAAGCTTCTGTTTCACCATGATACTTTTAGAATTAGAAGAAACTTAAACTACAAAAGTTGTAGCTTTTTGAGTCTTCTTTTCACACACCAAAAATCAAAATTTTTAAAGCTATATGTTATGAGTTATGTCTCAAAAACTAAGACTAGCTCCAGAATCCAGAATTAAAATCTTTTCTGTAATGACTAATATTCCAACTCATGTTTTGACACCTTAAATTCAGATCCACAAAAATCTCCCTTTGGTAAAGTTGTAGATATGGAAGTCTAGTTTACTATATTAAAATTTCACGAAAATTGAACTGTTGGATTTTAAGATATCATCTATATATTGTTTATCCAAGTTAACCTCTAGTTCAAATGTTCATCTTACTTTGATTTCTATTACTTCAAACTTTGAAATTCCTTTATTCCTTTATCCAAATTATGTGAAAATATCTAAAAAAATAATATCAATCTCTTCCAACTCTATTATCTTGAATCTATCAAATGAATTGTAACATTTCATATAATGTCTATTTGAAAATTAATTGTGAAAATTTAATTCAATATTTGTTATCATCAAAATCAATTATAAAACTAATTTTATAAACCTTGGGCCAACAATCTCCCCCTTTTTTATGATGACAAACCATTGATGATTTAAAATAAAATTTTCAAAAGACATAAATCATGAAAAGATTTTCTATTCGTAATAGAAGTTCAATCAATCTTCAATATCTTGTCTTTCTCCTCCTTTGACATCATCAAAAATAATATTAGGAGGAAGAAAAATTGTTAAAATTTGTTATAATTCTCCCCCTAAATATATGCATCAATGTCAATAAAAAAAAAAGATATCATTAAAATATATTTAGCTCCCCCTAAATGATAGTAAAATAAGCATTAATGAGTGAATAAGGAAATCAATATCATATTGGATTAGACATACCCAGTTCTCTACGAATATAACAAAATCTATCCTCATTCGATGGCTTTGTAAAAATATCGGCTAGTTGATTTTCTGTTCTAATAAATTCAAGAATAATATCACCTTTTTGAACATGATCTCTAAGAAAATGGTGTCTAATTTCAATGTGTTTGGTTCTAGAATGTTGAATGGGATTCTTTGATAAATTAATAGCACTAATATTATCACAATTAATTGGAATATGATCAAAGTAGAGTCCAAAATCTTCTAATTGTTGTTTCATCCATAAAATTTGTGCACAACAACTTCCAGCTACGATATACTCGGCTTCCGCAGTAGACAATGCTACGGAATTTTGCTTCTTGCTAAACCATGATATAAGTGAATGACCTAGAAATTGAAAAGTTCCACTAGTACTTTTTCTATCAACCTTGCATCCCGCAAAGTCCGCATCAGAGTAACCAATAAGGTCAAAAGCAATATCCCTAGGATAAAATAATCCTAAATTAGGTATTCCTAATAAATATCTAAGAATACGTTTAACGGCAATAACATGAGATTCCTTAGGGCATGATTGAAATCTAGCACACATGCATACACTAAACATAATATCGGGTCTACTTGCCGTTAAGTATAAGAGTGAGCCAATCATACCTCTATAAAGTTTTTCATCAACTTTCTTACCATTTTCATCCTTGTCAAGTTTGGTTGAAGGACTCATAGGGTCCCAATAGGCTTTGCATTTTCCATTCCAAACCTCTTAAGTAGATCTTTTGTGTACTTGGCTTGGTTTATAGAAGATGCCTTCCTTAGTTTGCTTAATTTGAAGTCCAAGAAAATAATTTAGCTCTCCCATCATACTCATTTCAAATTCACCTTGCATGCTCTTAGCAAATTCTTGACAAAGAGAGTCACTAGTAGCACCAAATATAATATCATCCACATATATTTGAATAATAAGCATATCATGATTTTTGGTTTTAATAAAAAGAGTAGTGTCAATTTGTCCTCTACTAAAATCATTTTCAATCAAAAATTTACTTAATCTTTCATACCAAGATCTTGGAGCTTGTTTTAAATCATATAAAGCCTTTTTGAGTTTATAAACATGATTTGGGAATTCATAATTTTTAAAACCGGGAGGTTGTTCAACATAAACTTCTTCCGAAATGTATCCATTTAGAAAAGCACTTTTAACATCCATTTGATAAAGTTTGAAATTTATAAAACATGCAATTGCAAGTAACATTCTAATTACTTCTAATCTAGCTACCGTAGCAAAAGTTTCATCAAAATCAATTCCTTCTTCTTGATTAAAACCTTAGGCAACCAATCGAGCTTTATTTCTAATAACTATCCCAGATTCATCCATTTTATTTCTAAAAATCCATTTTGTTCCAATCACGGGATGATCATTAGGTCTTGGGACTAAATCCCAAACTTGATTTCTTTCAAATTGATTAAGCTCTTCTTGTATGGCTAAAATCCAACTTTCATCACTTTTGGCTTCTTGAAAACATCTAGGCTCAATTTGAGAAAGAAAAGCTAGATTATTACAAATATTTCTAAGAGATGAACGAGTGGTTATACCTTTGGATAGATCACCAATGATTAAATCCTTAGGGTGATTGTGAACATATCTCCATTCTTTTGGTAAGTCTTCTTTATTGTTCTTGAACTCATCAAGCTTTGGAGCATTTTCAATAGCTAATGGTTCATCTTTATCTTTATTCATTGACTTTACTTCTCCCTCTTGAATAGTGATGCTTTTCATTCTTTGTTCTAATCCTATGTCATCATCATTTTCAATATTCTTGGAAGAAAATGTGTTAGATTCATCAAATGCAACATGAATAGATTCTTCTACAACTAAAGTTCTTTTATTATATACTCTATAAGCTTTACTAGAAGTAGAATATCCAAGAAATATTGCTTCATCCGATTTAGCATCAAATTTTCCCAAATTATCTTTATTATTATTTAAAACAAAACATTTACAACCAAATGCATGAAAGTAGCTAATATTAGGCTTTCTACCTTTCCATAGCTCATATGGAGTTTTCTTTATAATAGGTCTAATCATTACTCGGTTTACAATATAACAAGCGGTTTTAACCGCCTCGGCCCAAAAGTACTTTGGTAGATTATTTTCACAAAGCATAGTTCTAGCTATTTCTTCAAGAGTCCTATTCTTCCTCTCAACTACATCATTTTGTTGAGGAGTTCTAGGAGCCGAGAAATTATGATCTATACCACGTTTATCACAATATTTTTCAAAAGAAGAATTTTCAAGTTCTCTACCATGGTCACTTCTAATTGAAGAAATAAGAAATCCCTTTTCATTTTGAAGTTTCCGAAAAAGTTTTGTAAAAGCATAGAAAGCTTCATCCTTATGAGCTAGGAATGACACCCATGTAAATCTAGAGTAATCATCAACAACCACAAGTGCATATGATTTTTCACTAAGACTTAAAGTCCTAGTAGGGCCAAATAGATCCGTATGTAGTAATTGTAATGGTCTAGAAGTTGAAACTATATTTTTAGATTTGAAAGATGTTTTAACTTATTTTCCAAATGGACATGCATCACATAATTTGTCTTTTTCAAATTTAATATTGGGTAAACCAACAACTAAGTCATTTTTGGAAAGTTTTGAAATTAAATCCATGCTAGCATGTCCAAGTCTTCTATGCCATGACCAACTATTATCACTCATTACCGAAAAACATTTGACATCATTCAAGGATAAATCATTTAAATAAACAACATAAACATTTTCATGTCTATGCCCTACAAATAATGTCTTATGGTCATTAATGTTCTCTATGATGCAATGGGAATGATCAAATATAAGACGATTATCTTTATCACATAATTGACTAATATTAAGCAAATTATGTTTTAAACCTTCAACTAATAATACATTTTCAATGGTAGGGAATGGAGGTTTACCAATGTTACCTATACCAATAATTCTTCCTTTGCTATTGTCTCCAAAAGTGACGAATCCTCCATTTTTGGAAGATAAAAAAGTGAATATGGTTGCATCACCCGTCATATGCCTTGAGCAAGCACTATCAAGGAACCATCTTTCACTCTTTGATTTAGATTTCAAGCAAACCTACAAGAGAAAATCAACCATTGACTTTTGGTACCCAAATTTTCATGGGTCCTTGAAGGTTAGACATATCATCATTTAAATTCATTTTCTTCTTTGGAACCCACATCATTTTGGGTCCACTATAAGGCTTTCTCCTATAAGGGCATGAATGAATAATATGTCCTATATTATTGCAATAATGACAAGTAGAATGATTACTAGAAGATGTTTTCCAAAACAAATCCTTATAAAATTTTTGCTTTTTAGATGGATTGAAACCAATTCCACTTTTATCAAAAACACATCTTTGTCTACCAAGAATCATATCCAAGTTTTCATTTCCTTTAACAAACTTTGCAAGAGATTTTGTTAAATCCTCTACTTGATTTTTTAAGGTTTCATTTTCGTTTTGGAGCTCATTTGGAATCAAGGTTTTAGTTTCAAGCTCTTTTTTTTTAAAAATCATTTTCGTTCTTTAAAGCATCATTTTCTTGAGAAAGAGAAGAGACCAACTTTTTAGAGAACCATTCTTTGAAGCAATTTTCTTAAGTTCATGATGTAAATCTTCAAAAGCATTTAAAAGTTCATCATAAGTAAATCGATTAGAAGATTCACATACCTCATTCTCTTCTTCTTGAGCCATAAAACAAATGTTTGCAATTTCTTCTCCATTTGACTCATTATCGGAGGAACTATCATCGCTATCTCCCCATGTTGCCACCATTGCATTCTTTTTGTCTTTTTTATAACTCTTTTTGAGTTGAGGACATTCGAGCTTGATATGGCCGGCCTTTTTGCATTCATAGCAAATGATAATATCTTTCTTACTTGAGTCTCCTTTGATTGTCTCCTTCTTGTGGAATTTTCTTCCACTTTGCTTCTTTTTGTTAATGTATTTCTTGAATTTTCTAGTGATCATAGCAATGTCTTCATCATTTTCATCACTTGATTCATCCACCCTTTTATCATTAAATGTGGACTTGAAGGCAATTCCTTTCTTCTTTTTGGAATCTTCTTTCTCATTAGCTTTTAAAGTAATCTCATGGGTCATAAGGGAACCCAAGAGTTCATCTAAGCTCAATTTCGTGAGATCTTTTGCTTCTTGGATGGCCGTCACCTTTGGCTCCCATCCCTTTGGCAAAGACCTAAGAATTTTTCTCACCATTTCAACGTTAGTATAGATTTTACCAAGAGATTTCAAACTATTTATAATATCGGTAAATCTAGTAAACATTTCCGAAATAGACTTATCCGGTTTCATTTTAAACAATTCATAATGATGAACAAGCATACTAATTTTAGACTCTTTAACTTGATTAGTACCTTCATGAGTGACTTCTAATTTATCCCAAATTTCATTAGCGGTTTCACATGTAGAAATTCTATTAAACTCATTAGGGTCAAGTGCACAATATAACATGTTCATAGCTTTGGCATTTAATTGGACTTTAGCTTCATTGGCTTCGGTCCATTCACTTTCATCCTTGGGAACAATCCTATTATCTACAGTTTTAGAAGGAACATAAGGTCCATTAGATATGACTTTCCATGACCCATAATCAATGGCTTGAACATAGATTTTTATTCTAGCATTCCAATAATTATAGTTTGTTCCATTGAACAAAGGAGGTCAGTGGGTCGATTGGCCTTCAAAAGTGGAGGCGCCAAAAGATGTTGCCATGATCTTAACTCTTAGACGGTTAAGTCAAAAATAAGAGCCCTTGCTCTGATACCAATTGTTATCCCAAATAGCAACACTAGAGGGGGTGAATAGGGTTGCTTAAAAATTTTGCAATAAAAATTTTAACCCTAAAACAAATATGTCAAGATGAATATGAAATGCAATAAAAAAATTATTTAATATTTGTGAATGAAGAGTGAGTGCTAGTGTTTGCAATAAATATAAAGAGAAGGGAAGAGAAGCAAACACAATCGATTTATAGTGGTTCAGCTTCAATGTTGCCTACGTCCACTCCCCAAGGCCTTCCTTGAGATTTCTTCACTATTCTTTGAAGAGCTTATTACACACTAGCTTCCCAAGGTACTAGAAACCTTTCCCAAGTGATTTTATCCCCAAATCACTCACACAAGTCTCTCTTAAAGAAGGTCTCTTGTTTTGGTTCTAACACTTGAACCAAAACCAACAAGAGCTCACCCAACTCTCACAAATTAAAAGGGCTTTAAATTTCCCTTTCTTACAACAACAATGATGAGTTTATAACTCAATCAAATCAAAAAGAACTCTCACAAGTTGAATATGAAAGACGAAGCACAAATGTGAGAAAAATCACTCTATGTTTGCAAAGATATGAAATTTCTTGTATCTCTTTGTAAGCACTTCTTTCTTGCCTTGTTCATCCCCTTGAATCTGAGTCTGAGGCTCTATTTATAGATGAAAATCTCCAAATGGCCGTTACAAAGTGAAAAGACACTTTTGCCCTTGAAAGAAATTGAATTTCCTTACTTCCAATGCTGTCTTTCAGATTTAGATTTTCTGAGATATATTTGTGACCCTTTTTTAGCCTCAGAACGTTCAAATCGGACATTGCCTCAGAGTAAAGACTTTGTAGATATATAAGTCAGCTATCACATGTCAAATTTTGAGCTTCATCCAACGGTTAGATAGTCAGATATAGCTTCTGAACCGAGACCAGCTTCTGATAGCCTTTTCTGACATTCTGAATCTGTGTTTCCAGTTTAAGCTTCTGTTTCACCATGATACTTTTAGAATTAGACGAAACTTAAACTACAAAAGTTGTAGCTTTTTGAGTCTTCTTTTCACACACCAAAAATCAGAATTTTTAAAGCTGTATGGTATGAGTTATGTCGCAAAAACTAAGACTAGCTCCAGAATCCAGAATTAAAATCTTTTCTGTAATGACTAATATTCCAACTCATGTTTTGACACCTTAAATTCAGATCCACAAAACTCTCCCTTTGGTAAAGTTGTAGATATGGAAGTCTAGTTTACTATATTAAAATTTTAACGAAAATTGAACCGTTGGATCTTAAGATATCATCTATATACTGTTTATCCGAGTTAACCTCTAGTTCAAATGTTCATCTTACTTTGATTTCTATTACTTCAGACTTTGAAATTCCTTTATTCCTTCATCCAAATTATGTGAAAACATCTAAAAAAATAATATCAATCTCTTCTAACTCTATTATCTTGAATCTATCAAATGAATTGTAACATTTCATATAATGTCTATTTGAAAATTAATTGTGAAAATTGAATTCAATGTTTGTTATCAGCAAAATCAATTATAAAACTAATTTTATAAACCTTGGGCCAACACTGAGAAATCTGTAGTAACAAATATACTAAAAAATTAAATATATATATACACGAGAATATGGAGAGGGTCGGGGAATGGGTAGGGTAAGGTACGGGGGAGGGACAGGCTTATACCCGTACCCTACCCGATCCCCAAATTTTTTTAAAAAATGCCCCCATACCCTACCCGATCCCCAAAAATTCCCCGAATCCCCTACCCGTTTGGGGCGGGGATCGGGTAGGGTACGAACGGGTCGGCCGAGATGGCCATCCCTAATCGTTGGTTATTGTTTGACTAGCGACTGCTTATGCTTAAAGGTATAGAAATAATTTGACATGTAAATAGTTTAAATTTAAATGTACAAAGTAAATTTACATGAAAAAGTGTAAAAATAATTTATAAGAATAAAAATTACTAATCAAAAGAGATTAATGTACATGCACAATGTTTAATAAAAGTAGAAAATTTTATTATTTATTAAAAAAATATGCAAAGAGTGAGAGAAAAAAGAAAAATAATTCTAGCCATTGAGTAAATTCAACAGTTAAAAATATTTTAAATTCAAAATTTTAAACTTTTCTTATTATATAAATTATCAACTGTCACGTCAAGTGATCTTCTTTATTATGTAGATTATCACATTTTTCATAATATTAATTTGAAAACTTTTATATATAAAAAAGTATTTAAAAATATATGGGAATAGAGAAATATTATGTTTTCATGTGATGTGATCGAAAAGATAATTTCAGTTTAGAGGAAAATAAGTAATTTTGACTTTTAAATTAATCTAATGGTTAAAAATATAAAAATATCAAATCAATGAGTTAGGAGACATGTAAGTAAAAAAAAAAGGTTGTGATAATTAGGACTGTCAATTCATATTTATTGATTTGAGTTTTACGTGGATCAACGATTGTTGACCTAACAGTTATTTAATTCTTTATTTATTTAAAATTAAAAAATATAATTTTAAAATTTGAAAAAACTAACGTCACAGAAATAGAAATTAATTTAATCCTCATCGTAAGAACATAAAGGCCTTCCACCACATTCGTTGATGCGCTCACATCAACTTTTTTTCTCCACTCACACCAACTATTTTATATATTATATTCATTGAGCCCTCACACCCCCCAGAAACCGAGCCCTCAGACCCTCACCTCTCCAAACCCCCCAACCCCAATTAGCGGAGTCCACGTAGGACAACAGTCACGTCAAGTGTCATTCCTTATTATATAGATTACAAAAGAGTTTTAGTTTTTTTTAAGCTTTTTTTTTTCATTTTATATGCCTTTTTTTCACTAAAATTTAATTTTTTTAGAAGATATATTGTTAATTGCATTAAAAAAATAAAAAAAATCATATTTGTTTAGATAAAAACTATCTGTTTAGGTAAAAAATTGTTAAATATTTTCAACAATTTGTAAGATACGAATTTTTGTATTTACTTGATATAAAGATTGTATTTGAATAGGAGTTTGTAAATGATCGGTAATTGGATATGATAAGTGTTTGTGCTTAAAATTTTCAAATATAATCAACTGCACGTTCTTTTACAGTTTTGAAAAATATAAAGGTGCAGGCATGCCAGAACCCAAAGGACTCAAATGCGCGCGTGTATGTGTTTATTGACATATTCAGGCGAGTTTATGAGTGGGATTTTAACTTTAGCGCAAAACTCTTACTTTTGGTAACCACAAAAACAAAGCAAAACAAAAATATATGCACACAGAGAAGTAAAGTAAATTTATGGAGGGATAATATAAAAATGTGCTTGAACCTCCATCAGTGGATGAAATATTCTTCTTTTTTCTAGGTAAAAGAAATATATTAGGTACAATCAATTAAGTACAGCAAGATGCTTCTTAATATTATAGAGATGTGAGAAGAAACTAAGCTTGTCAAGCCCAAGATTTTCATAACTCGAATGCACAAGGGTGACTTGGGATTATTTGTTGAGTATAAAAATAGAATAATAATAATAATCCGCTGTTACGCCACAAATTTCCTCCAAATTGGGGGTTGACTTGCAATAATAAATTTAGGGTATTCAAAATCCTTAATTTATCCCAAATAATTTATAAGCATTAGACTAAATCATTTGGTGAAATTCAACTGCAGAGTACAAAATAAGGATAGAAAATAGTATATAGAGTCATCTAAATATCCCAACCATACGATTAATATTACATACTAAAAAAAAGCAAGCAAAGTTTAAACTTAATTATTACAATTATCCAACAATTATTATTATAGATCACAATTATAGATAGAATCTTCCAGTGCTACACAAGAAAAAAAAATTGGTAGCTGTTCTAGTAGAATATTCAAGTGAAATTAATCTCTTAAATTCATTTTCAGTATCGTTGCGCTCAATGTCATGAAAATTTTTCCCACAATGAGGTGAGCTACTAAAGCGCAGTAATTAGAATCTCCTAGGTGCTTATATGCGATGGTCATAATATCATACTGTATTGTGTGACCCAATACAGCGAATGTAATTAGGTGGCATACTGTTCATGCAACAAACAATTTAATAGATCTCAACTAAACAATGTAAATTGTACTTACAATAGTCCGACAAGACCATCATTATAACTACTATTTCACTTGCACGTCAAATAATTTAATGCTGTTGTTTCGTACCACAATGAAATCGGTGTCATAGTAGTAGGGATCTCAGATTCAAATCTTTAAGGTCTCGGGATCAAACCCCATAGTGATACAGATTTCATGTATATTTTTTTTTATACATCTTCATATCTAACATAATCATCAAAGGAAATTAAATATAATCAAATAACTTCAACACATTATCTTATACACAAGTAAGAGAAGTTGTTAGTTATAGTAAAATTTGATAAAGGGCTTTAATCTAAATCCTCCTAGGATAATAACATTCCTATCCCCCTCGACCCCTAGCCTTAGGAACCAATGATTTTACGAGCTTAGCATCCAAGGCATTCTGACGGTGTCACCCACACAAAAACCTAACTGTAGTAACTAGCTACTTGTCTGGCTAGGTTAGAAAGGAGCATCTCCCAAACAAAATACATAAGTTCCCATCTCCACCTAAAAAGTCCATTTTTACCCACACATCACCCATTGCCAAAGATAACTTTAGCATTGAGTGCTTTAAATTCATTTCATCCTTTAACATTTCCAAGGGTACCTTATACGGAAATAAGACCTTTTCAATAGAAACCGACAATGTTCTCGAGTGATGAATCCTAAGTGGGATTATTCAGTCGCATAAATTAAAATTCTAAGTATTTCATCTCAATCCATAATTCTCAATGAATCAAAAATTTAACACAGTCACAAATATTGTTATCACAAAAATAGGTACTACATGTAAATTAACAAGTAGTAATTAGTTAGAATAATTTAGGATTAGAATTAGAATAAAACTAATTCTTTTAACAAGTTTACCGGACTAACTTTGGTAAGAATAAAAATATTTCTAATGGAATATTAATCAAGCCGAGGACAATGACTTAGTGGGAGGGTAACCCTAATTAATCGCGATTTGAAGTCATAAGTTCGAACCTCATTAGCTTTGATCTCGGTTTTTTTTTCCTCTTTTTCCTCTTTATTTTATTATTTTATGGAATATAAAAATAATAAATAATTCTTGAACTTATGTCTAATCCTAGAAAAATTCTACGTTTTATTTTATTCCGTTTTAGGTAACAAAGTAAATAAATTAAACAATTAAATCCACGTGAGATTACAAAACTAATGCATTTAAATTTTTAATTTAATTTGGTAGGTAAATAATATTAACCACCGTAATAATTTAGATTATTTCTAAATTTCATATCATTTATAATTAAACCCTTATTATATTGGAATAGGGCTTCGGCTTCAAGATGTCCATAAAATGTCTACAGAATTATTCCAACATTTAAGAAAATGTTTATATAATTAAATAAATTTCATTAAATTGATTAAGTCGTGAAAATTTAGTTTTAAAGCAAATAGGGTTACATAACTTGCTAGGTTGACAAAACAATACCTAAAAATCAATTAAGATAAATCAAATTCATTTAAAGAAAACCAGTGTGGGAAAAACAAATCTTATATTTCATTTAGGTATTTTATCAAACACTTGGTTTACTTAGCTATTTTAGTTTCAATAAATCTTCAACCATAAATAATGAAACTAATTATCTAAGTTAGTTAGCATAAATATTGGAGTGCCGAAATAATATCTAATATCCAATTAAAATAAATTTATGCCAATTGGAAGCTAGCTAAGTAGTATTGACTTAATAGTTCACTTAGGCATCTCATCAAACATAGGTGTGTTTTACTAGATTAGGTCTTGTAAATATGAATAAAAATCATTAACATATCTACAACTACCAAAGGTTAATTGGAATTTAAATAAATCTCTAGACATAGAACTCTTATAAAAATTCGAGCAAGCATTAATTTAAAGGCTAAACAGTAATAGCAGTTTAAAAGAAAATTCATATAAAATAAAGCATAACTCCAATATTTGTAAGCCTTACATTTGTAGAAACTAGACTTCAAGGCCTAAAACTCTCATGTTTTATGCTTCTTAAAATTCTGAAGTCTAAAGGTTCAAAAACCGTCTTGAATTCTGTTTGTTCGGAAGATCTAGTTTGACATGTGTTCAGTATTTTGGGCATAACTTTTGACTCAAAAATCAGATTGATGGAAATCTTTTTGGGTTGGAAAGAAAACTTAAAGGCATACAACTCTTGTGTTTTAACTGTAGCCTAGATACGCCATTTTGAGGGTCAAAATCGTCTCAAAAGTTATAAATAGTGAGCTGTCAGCTCATCGAGCTGTAATCAATCGAAGCTTCGGCTTCCCTGCACCTAGGCTATGAGCTATACTACTTTTTTTTTCCATTAGGACGTCCAGCTATTCCCTTTTCTTGGTTATATGCTCTGTTTTGTTTTCGAACCATTTCTATTCACTATTGGGTACTCTTAAGTCCATATATCATTGTTGTGAATGTGTATAAACACTAACCAACCAAGAATGCATATCCAAACATATAAATATAAATTCAATCTCACAAGTTATGAAGGTAATTAACTACAAATTCCAACACAATCAGGTTTCATGCTTCAAATCTAGAAAATACTTTAACTTCAAATTAATCCTACACATGTTCATTCTAGTTCACATTGAAAACATGGAACACGTTCTAGAAGGTTCATCATCCTAACTCAATGAAGATTTTGGCAGCCAAGTCTAAGAAGGAAGAGAAGTTGAACTCTAAACACTAATCAAAACAGGGAGCCCTAAGCTTTTCTTTCTTTTTTTCTTTCTCAAACACCATTAATTTTCTAACCAACATTGGAAGTTTTTAGAGAACACTCAAGCCTCACAACTCTCTGGATGGCTTAAGAGTTTCTTAATTACTTAAAAGAGCATTATATAGGAAGCTCTTGAAGCTTCACTTATGATGGTGGTGGGTGTCAATGGAGGAAGACAAACTCCACTTCCCAGGCTTCAAAACCTTCAAACTTGGATCATGAATGCCAAGTGAGTGTCATGATCCAAATCTTTTGTTGCATTCCACTATTTAGACAAATGATTCGGATGAGTTATGGAGGAAAGCATGGAGGAAGATAAGTTTTGCAGAGAAGTTTCATAAGCTTTCACTATTCATGAGTCAACTTGTTGAGTTGAAGTGAGTTGAGGGTGAGTTAAATGATGGGTTGATTCATATGGGTTTGGGTTCAACCAAATGGGTAATTGGGTTAGGGATTGTTTGGATAACTCTAGAAATTTCACATTAAACTCCCACATAGAGTGGAATTAAATCTGGAAATGTTTCTAACCAATTTTATCATTTCAAAAATTTTCAAATCCTCAATTTTCTAGATTTTTACTATAGCAAATATCACCACTACAATTAAGTAAATTAATAAGGGAGAATAAAATTCAGGTTATTACAAAGCTATTCTACTCCTACTTCCTAGGTTACGTTAAAAGAGTAAACGACAACAAAAAGAAATTCTTGCTGAGAGAGATTGGTGTAGGGACCCCTCTTCCTTCTGTGGATCTTTTATTTATAGGCAACTTGAGTTAGGTATGCGCATCCACCTTCAACATGTATATGAGATTGTAGCATCATGCCATAGTGGTCCTGAAAACCCGAAACGTGGTGTTTATCCCGAACTGACTATTTCATTGTGGCCGATTACGTTAATTGTACCACTTTATTCTTGCAAGTTTTCGTTAGTCAATCTTCATTAATCTCTAGGAGGCGTACTTATATAGGTTTTGATCTCTCAGCCTCTCATACTTACTTGGCCGACCATATCATCCAAATGTCCCCTCCTGGTTGTATCGATTTTAAAGGACTTCAACTTGACATTTGCATTTAACACATTAGACATCCATTTCTTTGGCTGATGATAAATCTTTTAAAGGACTTCAACTTGACATTTGCATTTTGTAGGTCAGCCATCATTTTCTTTAGTTGGTGATAGATCTTTTAATGATGGCCCTCTGCTATTTTGATGGCTTGTTAAGCCATGTGCCCCTTTTTAATAAGTCAGGGTTTTATAGGGATAAACATTGCCCCCTAATCAAATCAACTTTCAGATTCGGTGCCAAAAAGTTGTTTGATGTCACCAAGTGCAGAGTCATTAAATTTGAAAGCCCTTTAGTCTTTTCTGTGCGTCTCTGGTATATACATGTATGAATATACTAATGTCAAAAACCCTTTGGCTGCGTCCTTTATAAATATCCATTCATCTCTTCTTCTTTTTTTTTTTTCTTCACTCTTATTTTCTTTGCCTCCCTTCTACTCTTCTGAGGTTATACTAGCATGCTTTTTTTCTTCTCATCTTCTAACAATGGTGAAGGATAGCCAGAAAAAGGCTCTCATTGAAAGGGACACCAGGAAGAAGCAAAAGGAATCCTAATTTCCTTTTATTGGAGCTATCACCGGAGATGCGTCCGCTCCTTTTATTAAAGAAGTATTGATTCCGCTCCCTCATCTTTTCCTTCGGGTTCCTTCATTTTAGGCCCTTATTTCTTAGATTCTTCATCTGCTGATTTTTTTTCCTTTTGTCCTTTTACTAGGAACGAGAACTTTCTCCTACATGAAACTATCCCTTGTTCTATTCATAAAACCATTCGAAATTGGCCATGGTCTAAGAAACATTCAGTTCATCATGCTTGGGTAGAATAGGCCAATAGGGTAGAGTCTTCCAAATCAAAAATATGGAAAGAAGTTAATATCGTTGAAGCTATTCAACTGTCCAAACATGAATATTAGCTTGAGAAAAATCTAGTTTTTGGTTTCTTATGTTTTGGTCAATTTCAACCAACGCCTTTAATTTTAATTTTGAATCGATGTCACCTTCTCTTTTTGACATATCAGCCTTGACTGGCTTGAGCCCCATAGGTTTAAATGTTGATACCCCGGCTAGGGCTGATAAAAACTTTAGTTAAGGGATTCCTTGACCATTTTCTAAGGAGTTAAATGCTTACTTCAAATATTTAGAGGCATGTAAAGGTGAAGGCAAAGTTACTAAATGAGAGCACATTAATTTTTTAGCCATATGGATTTATAAATATAATTTTTTGTAATGGCTCTCTGAAAATGACATAAGAATATTTCAACCTCGCTTATCATTTGGCCGAGGGTAGGAAGTTAGCCTTGTCCCCTCTAGTACTTTTTTCGCTTTGTAGGAGAATGGGTGATCTAGTAAAAAATGATTTTTCGAGCAATGGTAGGCCAATTTGGATTTTACAAATATGGCTCCAATATTATTTTTTAAACTATTGACCTATCCTACCCAAGCATCTCCGTGACCAATGCCTTACTTATGGTTTTACTCTGGCTTTAGCACCATCTATCCCTGGTAGGTTTGAGACTTGTTTCAAATATTTTTATACTTTGTTGGCCATGTCTTCCAAAAGGTTCACTTTCTTTCATGATCAGCTATTTGGGCCATCTTCTTTCTGGTCATCTCATTTTGGAGATACAAAACCTTCCAAAAAGAATTCACTACCCAATATATCTACCTCTTTTTTGATTACTCGAGACCTTCCAAATGGTTTGGTGGTTGATACCTCAACTAATTGTCGTTGTGGGACTAAGTTTTATCCAGCCAATTTCGTTGCTAGGCATTTCGGTCTTATTCAAGCCATGCCTTTTCCTTTTATTGATTCGACCAATTTTGGTTATATGAAAAGACTAATTTTTAAGACTGAAGATGATGTCCTTGTTGTTTCGAGCAAGTTCACCAATCTTAAGGCCGATTTTATTTTTCATCTTTTCGATCCTTATGGTTCTTCTCTTTCTTTTTTTGACCAAGGGTGGAGAGACTACATTTTTATTTCTAGGTGAAGTTAGTGGAGATTATTTGAGGCCAACTTTTATCCCAGCCAGAAAGTAGTAAGGGATCTGAATCTGTCAATTCCATTTCGTAGGTAAGGTCCAAATTAACTAATTGCCGCAGAGGTAGGCCTTCCATCGCCCAACAATATGACTCCATAATTAAATTTAAAAATTATTATAAACATATAAAGTGGAATCTGCACAACATTCATTTTGTCGAATCCCAAGTAAAGGAGTTCCATGATGAAAGCTTTTAGCGAAGGTTTTTGATAGCCAAAAATAAGTGGGCCAAGGAAGTCAGGCAAGGCCAAGGAACATGATATTTTTTTTCCTTGTATGTGTGAATACATCAATCATAAAAAAAAAAAGACTTCCTCTTATTCTATTGGTTGACTTCACTATCTCCAGTTGGCCTTCAGAAAGACTTGACCCAGAGGCTACTTGTGTGGGGTAGGGTTCTATTATTTGGAAAACATAGCATTTAATTACGGAGTGAGTTCTACGGATTGCTCCCCCTAACCTTGGGACTATATTTGGCATTTTATTTTTCCTCACGTTCAAACTTTAAAAATTTTTTATTTCTCATTCTTGCTATTTTTAGCTAAACCTGGAAGAATATCGGCCAAGGTAAGTTATGACGAAGAGGATGAGAACGATGAGGAAGATGAAGAAGAAGAAGACAAAGAAGAGGAAACTCTCAAGCTAACAAAAAGAAGTCATATGGCTAAAGGAAAAAAGTGTTCTTCAAAGCAGCCTTGGCCACGTACAGTGAGAAAAGTGTTGCCTGTTGAATTTTCTTCTTCAAAGTCAAATGGCGTAAACATATTATTTATTGATTTCTTATATTCCTCTGCTTTTTTTAATCTCCCCTCTTTATTTCAAGTTGACAAAACTCCAAGTCCTGAATCGGCCATATCACTGATGTCTCAAGCAAAATCTCTCATTAATCGACTATGAGGTCATCCTTTGGTCGAACTCGAGCAGCCTTCAAGCATTCCTTCTACTCTAATCATCCCATCTAAGGAAGATTGTGTTGCAGCCATTGCCATCGTTCATGAGCTCGTACCATCCTTTTTCTTGGCTCCGTCTGACCGTTCCAAATTTACATTAGCCTTGGATGTCATCGGTCGATATCCTAAAACTTTGGCCTCTTTATCAAAACTCATTTCTAACTTCACTTTTCAACTCCCGACCATGTTGATTGAATATTCAAGGGTTAATTTGGATGAAAAAATGAATTTGAAAAAATAAAAGAGAAAAGAGATGAAAGAACTGAAGAGTTGTCTTCAATGTACGATCAGCTCAACTAGGCCGATAATAACATCAAGGAATTGAGATCCCTTGAGGATGATTTGACCAACAGATAAAAAAGCTAAAAGTAGGTCGTCATCAGATAAGAGGGACAAAACTATCAATCATTACAATGAGAGAGAGTTTGGTTAATTTTCTGTGAAGCGATAATTTAAGAGA
Source organism: Vitellaria paradoxa (assembly GCA_019916065.1). Lineage (NCBI taxonomy): Eukaryota > Viridiplantae > Streptophyta > Magnoliopsida > Ericales > Sapotaceae > Vitellaria > Vitellaria paradoxa. The sequence goes on along the minus strand of CM034241.1, from coordinate 25,517,993 downwards.
CTGAAATGCTTGATGAAGAGGTGAACAAGAAGACTGCTCAAGGTTACTTAACCGATTTACCGTCTCGATCATTGATTCAAAGAATTTGTCCATGAACTGGCTGGCTCTACCCCTAACTTATCATCTCTTGAAGGTCAAGCATCGACCAAAGACCTCTTTACTAACAAATCTCATCCTGAAGACCCTTTAACAATTTTTGGGGCTCAAGTCCCTGATTCTCAACCTGCTGGTGTTGTTGAAATTAAAGAACTTTCTTAATAATTTCTTTCGTAATGTAATTGGCCTTGCTGAAGCCAAAATAGCTCCCCTTTTTTATTTTGTTTGGATGATTATGTTGACTTTCAGCCATTTAATTGGCTTTATTAGAAGTATTAAATCATCAGTCAACAGACTGATTATTTACTGCTTTTGTCAATATTTCTAAGTTTACAGGGACGTTACTCCACCTGGATTTATGTCCATGAACTCCTATATAGTTGGGTAATATCTTTTTAAATATTTCTCATTTATTGCTTTTGGAAACTTTTCATCATTCAAATATTGGAGAAGATAAGTCCTTCTTTTTAGAACTTTGTAAAATTAAAGTGAGCCTTGCCAGCCCAGACTAAAATTTCCAAATTTAGGGTCCTTAGTTCTTATTGGAAATATCATTTTCCACACCTTATCATCTACTTTGAACAATTTAGATTGTACTTTCCTATCATATGACCTTGCCACCCTTAACTTTTATGCTTTTACAGCTTCCAAAGCTAAAAACGTCAACTCATCTAGATCATCTAATTCTATATACATGGCTTCTTCATATTGTTCCCTTGTTAGATTGTTTTGGAATGACACTTTGGCTGATGTAATCTTCATTTCTAAAGGTAGAATGGCCTCATGGCCATAAGTTAGCTCGAACAGAGTTACATTTGTGACCATCTTTTTAGACGTTCGATAAGCCCATAATGCCTCAGATAATGTGGTGTGCCACTGCCTAGGATTTTCATCGATCATTTTTTCTACGATACCTTTGATGGTTTTATTAGTTGATTCGGCCTGCCCATTCCCTTGAGCGTAATAAAGTGTCGAATTGGTGATTTTAAAATCATATTCACTTGCAAAATCTTTTACTAGATTGCCAGTTAACACTATACCTTGGTTAGCCATAATGTTTTGGGGATTCTCAAAGTGATGAATTATATGTTGTTTTATAAAATGTATAACATCAATCTACTTGACCGATTTCAATGGGATCGCTTCCACCCATTTGGTGAAATAATTGGTGCCTAGAATAATAAAAAGTGCATTTTGGATGACGGAGGATAGATCTTACTGATGAGATTCATCGCCCATACCTTGAAAGGCCACGGTTTCACTACTGCTTGCATGGGAACGACGAGTGCATTCTGTATCGGCCCATGTTATTGACTTGCTTGACAGCCTTTTGCGTATGCTACTATCATCATAGTCGACCAATAATACCTATGTCTTCAAAGTAGCCAAACCACCTTTTGTATGATTAATGTGCTCTGCAGACTCCTTCATGAACTTTAGCCATGGCCGTCATAGCTTCCTCTTTCCTAAGCATCTTAACAACAAATCATCATTTTTACTTTTCTTATACAAAATTGTACTTAATAGGACGAAACTCGTTGCCTTGATCTTTATTTGTTTTGGTGTCTCAGGACTCTGATTTTCTAGAAAATCCCTCATTAGTGTACGCCAATCATTACGTGCCGCCTTAAATTCCACATAGTCTGTCTCTATAACATTCGCATGATGTAAAACTAATGTGTGTAGTCGGTTCTGAATCAACATGATTTTCTTTTAATCCGTTCATGGGAAATGGATTCCCATGACTAGCTGGGCCAACTCATTCGCTTCCGTGTTTAGGATCCTATGAATATGTTCAACTGTAACTTCCACAAAATTATCTATCATTTGTTTGGCCAACTTCATGTACTCTTGTAATATTGCATTATTACACTGACAAACTTTTGCCAATTAGTTTATTACCAACTGAAAATTTCTTAAATTTTTAATAATAGGGGCTCTCATTTCTCTCAATATCTGTAGCTAATGATTAAAGCTTCATAGTCAGCTTGATTGTTAGTACACATGAAATCAAATTGAAAGGATAACTGGGTCTTTTCCCCTCGAGGAGATATTACTACTATACCTCTACCACATATATCATCCATTTTAGACCCATCAAAATAAAACAAACAAGCTTTTAATGTTATCAAATGTAAAGTATCATAGTCTAAATCATTATCATCAATATTAACATATGGATATTGGGTCATGAAATCGGCCGAAGCTTGGCCTTTTACTAATTTTTGAGGCATAAAATGAATTAAAAATTCCATTAAAGCCAAGGTCACCAGCCAATCCTACCATTCATAATAGGCCAATTTAACGTATACTTAATTATATCTACTTTAGAGACTAAGTACACGATTAGAGGCATCATCCAATGTCTCAATTTTTGGGCAAAAAAGTATAAAGCCAAATATAACTTTTTAATTGGTCGATAGCTTTTCTCCACTAGTGTAAGGACTCTGCCTAAATAATTGATTGCCCTTTCTTTACTATTTTTGATCATCTTGTACGAGAAAATTGGCTATCATAGTTTCAGAAGCAGAAATGTACAACCTCAATGGCTCTTCCTTCATTGGTGGCATCAACACGGGGGGTCGGCCAAGTATTGTTTTATTTGGTTAAAAGCCTATTGTTGCTCTACTCCCCATTGGAATTGTTCATTGGCCTTAAGGTTCAATAACGATGAGAATGCTGGTATTTTTCCAGTGGAATTAGAAATAAAGCATCTAAGAAAATTAATATTACTAACGAAACTCTGCAATTCTTTCTTGTTCTTTGGTGGCCTCAATCCAATTATGGTTTTCACCTTATTCTCATCTATCTCAATTCCCCTATTACAAACCAAAAAATTGAAAAAACTTTTGGCAGGAACCCCAAATGCACATTTTAAAGGATTTATTTTCAATTTATGCTCTCTTATCCTTGAAAATGACCAGTGTAAATGGTTTAAGTGCTCACCGGGTCCTTAAGATTTTAGCATTAGATCGTCGATGTAGACTTCCAAGAATTGCCTAATAAAATCATGAAAAATTGTGTTCATCACCCTTTGGTGACTAGCTCCTGCATTTTTCAAACCGAACGGCATGACCACCCACTCATAGGTGCCAAGTGCACCAGGGCACCGGAATGCCATTTTCAGTATGTCTTATAGGTGATATGTATTTGGTTATAACCAGTATTCCCATCCACAAAGGATAGAATCTGGTGACCGATTGATGCATCAATTAACATATTGGCCATGGGCATCGGGTATTCATCTTTAGGAGATACATAATTTAAATCTATAAAATCTATACATACTCTTATTTTTTTTAACTACAGACACAATAATGGCAAGCCAATCTATATACCTGGCTACTTAAATAAAGCCAACTTCTAGCAGATGCATTATTTTTTTCTAACTTTCAAAATTACTTCATTATTCATTCTCCTCAAAGGTTGCTTGAATGGTTGATATTTTTCCACTATGGGAATTTTTTTCTCAACTAAAGATTTGTCTAAACCTGCCACCTCAGTGTAATTTTAGGCAAAACAATCCCTATATGCCCTAAGCAAATTGACCAAATCTCTTCGGTACTCTTCCGTGAGGCACCCACCAACAAAAATTGGCCTGTTCTCGCCGTCATCTTCCATATTTGTTTCAATTAATGGATCAGCCACATTAGCCTGATCATCGTTTAGCTTAAGCGGTGTTTCTTCTAGATTTTCTGACTGAATTGTGTCCAATGTGTTGTCATCATCTTCTATAATACAATTAGTCATGCAAGCTGAATCTTTTCCAAAGAGCCTATCGCCCAAGGCATACAGGTGTAACTTGGCAATGGCTTCTTCTTAGATCATATATGTGATTTATTTAATCATTTAATTCTCAATGGCCCCTTCGAAAAAACAATGTTACTTGGCCTACTCAGTTGTTCGTAAATTTGTCTTGCATCGTCAATGATCATTTTGCGCAACATTGTGATCTCATTGGGATTACCATATTTATTTAGCCCCATCAATCTTGTTGGTTTGATGTCCTTTTCATAGTGAACTGCTTCTACGGCATTAACTTTTGCAATAAATGGCCTTTCATCGGCTTCCATTATTTTTACGCTCTTTGCATTCCATAGAACTAATGGCTAATGAAGTGATGATGGGATACAATTGGTGATGTGAATCCAATCTCGGCCAAGGAGAATATTGTATAAAGCCTCAACATCAACCACAAAGAAAGGATGTCAAATCATCTTGCTCTTAATAGTTATTTGTAAAGGAATAACTCCTCTTATATTAATTGATCCTGCAATGAAACTATTTATGATTACCTCTGTAGGCATCAGGTCTTCTTTTGATCGGTTAATATGAGTTGACATTTTGTATAGTAAAACATTAACTATAGCCCCGTTATCGACAATGACTTGATTAACAAGCATCTCATTAATTAAGCCTTTCATGTGTAAGGGTTTGACAGAGGGCTTCCCTTTAAAAAATTTAAACAAAACATGGGCCATTTTTTCAGAATGATTAGCCTTTACTTCCTACCCCTGAGTTTATCACTTGGATCATATCACATTCCTTCCCATTAGGCTTTTCTGCTTCTAACCCCAGAACATCCATCTTTAGTGTTTTAGCTTTTCACATTTCTACATCACCTTCTAATAATGTTTGAGAACTATTAGCCTAAAAAATAGCCGGTAGTGTGAACTATTGGCTGAAACTCCCAAATTTAATCAAACTCATGGATTGAGGATCGTTGTTGTCACCTTTTGATCCATTTTTATTTCTTTCAAATTTGTCGAGTCAACATTTTTTTTTATAGGCCTCCTGTCTGGTTTTAGATTGCTTCTTGTCCCTTTGTTTCTCAAGGTCTGTTATCATTGCCTTTAGTAACCCACATGCCTTACTTTGTGCTTTCACAACCACTGGGGTAGGGATTAGCTATTCTTCCTACATTTTGTTTTCTTCTTCAGTCTCTGATGTGATCATTTGGCCTTGTTCCATTTCCATCTCCTTCCATGAGTTTCTTTATCTTTGAAATCTTTTCTTCTGAGATCTAGTCATCAACATTATAACCTGATCGAATGGAAACTTTGGATGTATGGCGTGGTTCCAAATCCCTATTTCAATTGGCGTCTTTGGTTTAACATATCAACCGACGGGTGAATAGACATTCGATAGACCAAATCCCTATGGTTGCATGACTAGGGGCCTGGGATATGGACTTGTAAACTGCGATTGACCTCTCGCTCTGAATGGAGGTATCCGATCGATGGGTCTTGAAGCTCCTCGGAAACTCCTTCCAAACATCAGCTTTATACTAACCGATGGTTTAATAATTCTTACTTCATCATTCTAATTAACCGTGATCTTTAGGCCAAGCTTTGGCTGTATGAGCCTCTTTATTATTCCTGTTTTGGCTTGTAGCTATATCTTTAGCCATTTTTTTCTCTTTCCAGAGTCTATGCTCTTGTCGTTAAATTTCAAATATGTGGATCGATATAGGATCTTATCCCCTTCTAGGATAGATGTCCTCTTTTGGCGAATTATATATCTTTACCTTAGATTTGTTAAACAAAGAATTATACTCTACCCTCATTTCATTTCCTTCAGCGTCTTTTAGTAATTTTGCATAATTTTGCTTCATCTCTTTTATATCTTCTTCATCATCGAGCAAGTCATCATCTTCATTATCAATCATGATCTTTTCTTTTCCCTTCTTATTTATGGAGTGGGTATTCACCATATTGATTTCGATTGACACTTGAAATGACTTCATATCAACTCCCAAAGCTTCTTTATCGACCATTTTGAATAGGTCGTTATCAATCTTCTCTTGTACCTGGTTACGAAAATGGACACAATTATTAGTTGAATGGTTCCAATAGTTATGCCACTTATAATAACTACGGTCTTTAATCTTTTCGGCCAGTGCTATCTTCTGCCCATTTGGTAACTTAATTATTTTATTAGCCAGAAGTAGATCCAGGATTTGATTGGCCTTTTATTTCTTAGGTGGTTCATCCAGCTTATTAATTTTGCTGCTTGTGTCCTTTTAAGGTTTTACCAAAGCTTTACAAGTGTATTGTGTTTTAGACACAATTTCAACCACGTCAATGTCGCCCTGATTCAGGTTAAATTCTCTTTCATATGTAGTTGTCGATGCCACTTCATAATTTATATCTCGATAAAATGTCCCTCAAGATGAATTTTTCTTATCTTGTTCTTCTTGCAATATTCTCTCATATTGAGCAACTCTCGCAGCCAGCTCATATAGGTCTCTAAACTCCATCCCCTCAAATTTCTTACGGAGCTCTAGATCAAAACCATTCAAAGCCAGTTTGACGTACTCAGACTCAGACTCTCGAATCTTTTACTTCTTAGGTGGTGGCAAACAATGCTACTTGCAGTGCAGGAGATGCCCACCTATAGGGCTCGGCCTGCTTCCTGCCCGAAATAATCGTTTTTGGTAAATTACATTTATGCCTAGCCCCTTTGAAATGACTAATAAACATATCGACTAATTCCTCTTTTAATTGGGTCATTCTGGCTCTATCGGCCATTGAAACTTCAGGTTCGTTCCTATAAAATTGATTATGGAACAATTCTTTCATCTGTTCCCATGTTTGAATAGAGTTTGGAGCTAGACTAGAATACCACATGAATGTAGTAGCTGTCAATGAATTTCTAAATAACTTCAATTAAAAAATTCTTGAATTTCCTACTATGCCACATTGGACCGTGAATCGACCTACATGTTCCAATATAGATTGTCTATCCTCCCTAGAGAATAATAAGAAATCAGGGACCTAAAATGTTCTGGGTATTCTAATTTGTCAATCCAATTAGGGTAGGTCTTTGATAATGTGGCCCCCTAAGACCCCTTATAATTGGTCCTATTCTCTCTTGGATTAATGCAGCCAATTGTTCTCGATTAGTAACTTTTATTCTTGCCCCCTAACTTCCCTAGTAAGCCAATTGTGGTTTGCCACTTCTAGCCTTTGTTCTGGAGTAGTCCTAGCATCAACCAATGAGGCTGTTGGCCTAATAAGAACCTCCTCATTCATTTGTGGAACGAATAAAAGGTTAGTATTTCCCCAAGTTGTTATTATAGGACTCTAGCCAATGCCATTAGGCGAGTTATAGGAGACCTATTGATTTGCAGGTGGCTGATTTGACATGGATACCTTATTGGACTGCATGGTAAGTTTTGTTTGGTTTAGGCTGAGTATTTGCTGGAGTTCATAAGTTCTCTACACTTGCTCTTCAATAAAAAGTTCATTAGTGTTCTGGCCTGGTAGGCCATAGGTTGATGAATAATTGGCTATTGGACCAATATGTCTAGGTGTTGACCCTTGAATGCCATATGATATGTCAACATTTTGTAAACTTACTTGGTTCGACCAATTATTGAGATTGGTTGATGGGCCAAGTTCATAACTTCCTTTGCACTAAGGTAGCATGCGGCAAGATTAGGCAGACTCTAGCCGTTCATCAACCTTATCTACATGGGACTTTCATGTTGTCCCCCAGTCCCTGAGGAAACAACCTTATTCCTACTTGCTGTTTTAGTCTGCTCGAACTGCTGAGCTTGCATAGCTTGTCGAGCATTCATGGATTGTAATGTATTGTTTATCGCAGTGAGTAGGTTGGTTACTCTTAAACTACTTTTTTGTATAGCTTCATGCAACGAAGCAGTATTTCCTTGTATGGATTAGCGTATCAATGTAAATTCGTTAGAATTAGACTCACTACGTGCAGGGCTTGGACTCTGAGATGAGCCACTATTGACCATGGTTGATTTACCTTCTTTTTGTATTAACAATTTCCTGTGGTTTCTTGTAACTACTATAAACTAAATGTGTCCCATCGGGCGTGCCAAAAACTGTTTGTGCTCCAAATTTTTAAGCACAATCAACTACATGTTCTTTTACGGTTTTAGAAAATGTATAGGTGCGAGTGTGATAGAATCCAAAGGACTCAAATGCGTGCATGTGCATTTATTAACAGATTTAGACCAGTTTATGAGTGGGATTTTTGCTTTTAGCATAGAACTTTTACTTTTGGTAACCACAAAAACAAAGCAAAACAAAAATATATGAACAGAGAAAAGTAAAGCAAATTTATGGAGGGATAACATAGAAATGTACCTGAACCTCCATTAGTGGATGAAATATTCTTCTTTCTTCTAGGGCAAAGAAATATATTAGGTACAATCAATCAAGTAAGCAAGATACTTCTTGATATTACAGAGAGGTAGGAAGAAACTAATTCATTCTACTCTTAATTCCCAGATTATGCAAAAAGAGTAAACAACAATAAAAGGAAATTCTTGCTGAGAGAGATTGGTGCAGGGATCCTTTTTTCTTTTGCAAATCTTTTATTTATAGGCAACTTGAGTTAGGTGTGCACATCCATCTTCAACACGGCCCTGAGAATGTGGCATCGCGCTGCAGTGGTCCTGAAAACTTATAACGTAGCGGTTATCCCAAGCTAACTATTTCATTGTGACCAACTACATCAATTGCACTCCTTTATTCCTACAAGTTTTCATCAATCAATCTTCATTAATCTCTAGGAGGCGTACTTATATAGGTTTTGATCTCTCGGCCTTTTATATTTATGTGGCTAACCATATCCTTTAAATGTTCCCTCCTGGCTGCAATGGTTTTAAAGGACATCAACTTGACATTTGCATTTTGCACGTCAGCTACCCTTTCCTTCAGCTGATGATAAATCTTTTAATGATGGCCCTTTGCTATTTTGACGGCTTGTCAGACCATGTGTTCTCTTTTAATAAGTCAAGCTTTTATGGGGGCAAAAAATAAGAATACATATCAAGATATCTGGATAACTCATAGAATAGTACTTTAGTATAATTGGATAACTAACACAGTAATGAATATTACATATAATAATTATTATTATTATTATCATTTATTACTATTATTATTTTATAAGTATAACTACTCCATATTTATCTAAAGACACAACTGCCCATCATTTTGTTTATCCAAAGTACACAACTAGATCACAGTAACGAATATTACATAATAATAATATTTATTATTTATAACTATTATTATTTCAATAAATATAACTACTCCATATTTATCTAAAAGACACAACTACCCATCATTTTGTTTATCCAAAGTACACAACTATCTAGTTGATTATCTAACAATACAATTGTTTTAACAAATACAACTATCTGCTACTTATTCAACATATACAACTATTTGCTACTGTGGTGGTTTTTATTTTATTGCAAAAAAAACAAACTCTTTTTCACTTACAATTTTGTAACAATACAAACTCTATTTTGTCTTGATTTCAAGAGTGTAAAGCATAATCAACGCTTCCATTTTATCATGTAAAAGCCTAAAAAGGAATCCGCATATCATTTATGCGAATTTTGCCTTAAGGAAAGTGGTATCGTTACATGACTTGAAACAAAATCATGAAACCCCTGCATACTAAAATACTAGTTCCAACAAAAAGTAATGAAAATTCTAATTTCTTTTTTTTTTTTTATTTTTCTAACTTTACCTAAACGGACTTGAATTTTTTTATTTTTTATTTTTACAAATGTCATTAACACTCCTAAAAGTTACATTTTTTAAAAAATTTAAATTTTGGGGAAAAAACTTCATATAAGACTAAAAACGTTATGAAAAAGTTAAAAACTCTTTTGTAACCCAATGAAGCCTAAGGCCCTTACTGGAAACTTCACGAACTTTTCAACTTTTAACTAACAAAATTTTGACTTGTTGTAAATTGATCAAAAGTATCTTTTTACATTTTGAATTTTTTTTTTAAACCATGAACAATAAATATGCCAAATAAATGAATAATTAATTAAAAATTAACTACACATAATAAGTTTTTCTTGCTCACCCCACCCCCAAAATAATAACAATAGTAATAATAATAATTTTTTTCTTCTCAAACTGAGCCTCATACTTAAATGCATACGTAGAGTAGTTGCCTATATAACATACATCTCAAAATAATTATTGCAAAGTAAAATGGAATGAAATAGAATAGTTGAGGCATGGATTCATGTGGTGGGGCAATCAAGATGGATATTAATAGTGATTAGGATTGTCTTTTAGTTAGTAGTTATTAGTATTTTGGATGAAAGACCGCTTATTAGTTGGCCAATCCATTTTAGTTGACTTCGCCATATTAGTATTTGAGTTTGAAGAATTCGCATTATAATTGAAAAGTGCTAGATCATAAAGGTTATATGGTGGAGATTAAAACATGTTCAATGCGTTACATTGATATGCATGTATTGCTAATACAATGTGATGTTACATTAAATGAATTATGTTTATTGTTTTTATGTGTTACAACTTGTTATTTGGCACTTTTATAATTGCAATTATAAGAGTATGTGGACGCTTAAAAGTTATGGCTGCTAAGCTTATTAGCTCGCTCCTCATCATCATCATTCTTTTTGGTACTATTTCAAGGTACTGATATTAATTTGTTTTGGTATATTCTTAAACTTGGCCAATAGGATTAAACTAGCAACTTATTTGGTTAATACCAAGCACTTAAGTGCTTTTATTTTTTCAAACTTATTATCTATTGTACTCAAAATTGTATGATTGTTATGTTATTTTAATTAATGGTACCTTATATTTTCTCATGTTGATGGAGCATATTATATACGTATATTATATTGGTTTAACCTCAAAAGTTGACGTGTTTAATAGTGCCATTTGACTTCACCTTAATTTAGGTTCTAATTTTTTTAATTACTCCCATTACCTCATATTGTTCACCCTTGTATTGAACTTAGGGTGTAACATATTGTTTTACACATGCATATACATAAAGTACGGTTTGGTATTGGCGTTTTTGACTTTTTTTTTTTTTAAGATAGTTATGTATTAGTTATACAAAAGACAAAGCACTTTAAAATAGGTGTTTTATTATCTGTATCTAAGTCATATCAAATGTATATATTTCTCGAATGCATCAAAATATATGTGAGATACGCAACAAGACATATTCAATCATTTGCTCATTTTTTATTCAAATATGTAATTAAAACGAATATAGATTTGAATATTTGAAATCTGTAAGATTATAAAATATTACAATTCATATGTTGTTGTGTTATATATGTTGAATTAGTAAATTAGTTTTGTTGTACATGTTAATTTGCATGATAATTAATAAAAGTATATAAAATTATATTTTTCTAACTCGTCATATTTATATGTTGATTTTTTTAAAATATTGTATTTGTATTGTATATATCCATATTCATATCTATATCCACATCCACATTCACGTGCATGCACATCTACATCCACGTGCATGCTACGTAGGTTTGGTTCTAGATTTTAGACCACGTAAACTAATTTTTTAACGAAAAAATCTTAAAAACATGAAAGAAAAAGAATTGAAATTTAGAATTTTCCAATCATAGAAAGTTTAATATTTTTATTGACTTTCAAAGATACTTTCATTCAATTTCCATAATCCATTGAGATATAAAAATAAAAAAAAAATTTAACCTAGTATGTTTAATAAATTATATTTAAATAAATTATAAAATAAAATTATGAAATCATGTATAAAAAATATATTTAAATTAATTAATACCCAAAACTACTAAGTGTCTATGTACTCTGAGCGTAGCAATTGTAAAAGTGCTAAACGAAAAGTTACAACACATAAAATCAATCAATATAATTTATTAATATAACATCATTTGGTATTAGCAACACATGCATTTCATTGCATTAATGAATTGAACATGTATTGATCTCTACTACCTAGCCTTTATGATCGCCTATCAAGTATAATGCAAATTCTCCACACCCAAGTATCAATATGGAAAGTTCTAAGAACATGAAAAAAAAAATTAAAAATTTAGAGATTTCCCAAGGTTTAAGGTTTTTATTTATTTTCCAATATAACTTCATCCAATCTCCATAATCCCTAATATATCCTAACATATGAGAAGCAAAAAAATAAATAAATAAATTTACCCTTGTATGTTTAATAATTTGTATTTACATAACTTATGAAACAAAATTATGAAATTATACATAAAAATATATATAAATTATTAAAAAATTTAACAAATATACAATAAAAATTTATAAAATAAATCTAAAGATTATATTTAAGAAAATATATTTCTAATAAATTGTAAAATTATTAATAAGTAATTTTTTTCAATTTTCTAAAATTATGAATGAAAATTTAATTTTAATCTTACTAGTTATCAAGTATAATATAATATTATTAAATCAATTATGAATACACTCTAGTGATTTATTTTATAAAAATAAAAGGTTTTATTTCAATAAATACCAAATAATCCATAAGTGAAAATAAAGTTAGCATTTTAGAGGTTCATCAAATATTTCAGACGTTTTTCTTTCTTTTTTTTTTCTTTTGTATTTTTTTCCAAGCAACTAAAATACTAAAGTTGAGCTTTGACTTTTTGACTTAAAAGGTCGTAGCAAATAAATTAGTGTTGGATATACGTACGCGTATATATTTATTTGATATATATATATATATATATGTGAGAATGTATTTTTATTGGATCAATGTGAGAATATTGTTAGGGGATAGATTAATAAGATGGACATAAGCTTTATATGATTTTTTTGAATGATCATTTCTTGATTGTGGCTATTGTATTCATAATTACTGAGATAAAACTGCAGTGTATATTTAAATACAATTTTAAAAATCTATTTTATAAATGTTTTAAAGGTATAGCAAAATTTAATATTTTCAAATCTCATTTACAATAATTACTTTAGTTATGTTTTTTGTACATATGTGTGTGCTCTAGGCCCGTTAATATTTTAATAAATTATAAAAGATTTTATTTTTGTGCATAAGGGAGATGAAATTAAAGGCAACAAGCATTATATTAAGCACAAATGAAACAAGTTTAATTAGTTTGGTTAGTTAAGATGTGGATTGTCGCATCCTGAATCCCGTGACCTGAAATGTGACCTATTCAGTCGTATGCATACAATCATAACCATATACAATATTACACATATCATTTCCCGCTCAAAGTCAATTACAATAAAGAGAAGAATAAAATAAAATTTTACAAGCTCAAAAAGTAGTATTACAAAACAAGATCGCAGCATGGGCTGCAATTTGAAACCCCATAAGATCTTCACAAGGCACCCACCTTCTGTGGTGCTTCTTCTCAACTACCTCAGTCCAAAATTATATATTAAAATATATACGGTAATCATCATTCTCTTATGGTTGTAGCTTCTAAAGGAAACTACACGATAAACTTTACTTGCAAGATATTTAAATTAATACAACAATATTACAAATATAATAAAGTAATAAAAAGGCTAAAATCCTATGTCACTGGTCGATTAATAATCCTAGCCTCTGAACTAGCAATCAAATCTGTAGAGGAGTGGGCACTATATCACGTATGTCCACTTTGAAACATGCACATGCATAACATATCCTATTATGCTACTATAATGATCATGCATCTCAATCATAACGTCTAACTCTTCACATCAACACACAACCATGTATGTCATACGTTCAACACATTATTATTTCTTCTATCACCATTAACTTTTTTTTTTTATCTTACCCTTATCTTATTATCAACTATCTAATATCCACTTTAAACCGCTAAACCATCAACTAAGATTATTCAAATCTTGCACCTTAGGGGGTGGTCGAGTGGGGGTTCGGGAGCGCGTGAGGTTCCGAGTTCGACTCTCCTTTGGGAAGGGCAGGTCACCGTTTCGGCGGGTTTCTAACAGCCTCCCTCGGTCGAGCCGATCAGCTAGAGCTTGCCTAGGTTGGTTTACTCTTAGGGCCCTTTGCCGGCTAGGGTCTCGAAGCGTACTTCGCCATGTGCACACCCCAGTACAGGGTAGCGGCTGCGAATTTCCACATACCAAAAGATTATTCAAATCTTGTTATATAAAACATCTAAAATTTTATCAACACCCAAACCAATTACCAAGCCTAAACATTTTATCCTTTTATTTATTGACATGTTCTTCACACCCATTATAGTATAACTAGATTAACATAAGTTTCTTGCCATTAAAATCAACCAAATTATTTTATCCTATGATTAAATTTCCAAATATTTGAATAATTTAATCAACTTATATTATCCTTCGTATCAACATGCTTCACCCAAGCAATCTCAACTCAACACATCCTTAATATAACCAAGTGAACAATATACACAATAATTAATAATCATTCCAACACATATTTTAATCATTCCGTTAACTACCACTGGATTGGCTTTCGTAACATCATTAATCTTCTAACTGTTTTTACTTCCCAATTCATCATATCAATAATTGTATATTTTAATATCTATGTGTTCGACTAAATTTTTATTATCTTATTTCATTATAAGTTCTTCCCAACCAAACTAACATTCGTATAACATACCATTAACAACAATATGTATTAACCACAATAGTCGAAATATAGCATGTGAATTCATCATCTCAATATTACAACACATTACTCTTTAACTCAATTCATAATCTATGTTCTTACTAACACAAATATTATCCCATCATCAACTATATAAATAAAATATAGCAAGAACGTACTCTGCCAAGTAGGTCCATAGCCACAGACTACCAACATGGGTTTACCACATATCGACTCTAACTAATATACGTGAACACCACGACTTTCACGTCCATTACTTGGGATACACCTTAAGCACAATCAAGCTATTTAGTACCATTTTATATAGGCTACTAACTTACTAGATGTGTGTACCCAACTTTGCGCAAGTTTTGGGAATTTCGACCCTTGGGTATATCAAATACCCCATATTTTCAATATCCTACCCAAAATCAAATATCAAGAAATTTAAGATAGAATCAACAAAATCATAAATCATCTCAATATAAACTACTCAACATATCAACTAGTGATTGTGAACCATATTGTTTTTACTTAACATTTTATTTTCTCAACACCTTTTTCCCTTATCTTTATACCGTTAATTCATTAATTACATTTCAACCTACCATTTAATGATAGTAAACTCAACCCCTACATCTCTTATTTCATTACAACGCATTATTCATTCTTATCATTTTATAGCCAGAACCTCAATTCAAACTAGTAATCCTCAATATTATATTTTCATTAAAATCAACTATCATATCACCATCACTATTTATCTTATTTATTTATTTAAAACTAACATCACCTACTTCTAAGGCATACCCATCGTAAGATTTAAGTATTAAAATTTTAGTCTTAAATCATCCTCAACCCCTCACGTTATCTCATTCTAGTAGGTAAGTTTATCACCAACCAAATTTCCACCTTTATAACTCAAAATTTACTATTACTCGCACTTTAACAAAATTTATCATATTATATTATTTTATTCAACATAAGACCACATCACCAAACCACATAACATCTCTTAATTTCATAACTTTAAAAAACATAATAAACTGTATTTATAAACTCATGCTCAAATACATTAAACAACTTACTTTATTCAACATGCTTATTCATTAATAAAAAGAACTACTACATTTCCTAACTTGCTTCAACATATTTAACACTATCATTATGCCACTTTAGTTTATGACACATACTAGGCAAAATACCTAACAAACACATCATGTCACTTTCAGTAATCTAAATTTCATATAACCGTTTTTATTTTCAAGTATAACAAAATACCCATTTTATTTATTCAAAAATCAAATTTATGATTCATCATCATCATTTTACCTAATCTCAGTTCATGTCGTTTTTATCAATAATTTTACATAAAAATCTAAAAGAAATAGATAATAATAAGTAATCAAAATAGTCAAGGCAGAAGCCTATTGTCTAGATAGAAGTCTGAACAGAGGCACCCCCACAACTGTCGTTCGGATAATCCTTTGGACAAAGGCCTCTTTCCAAGCGTCTGGACCCTGTCTAAATGACAGCTCATGTTCAAGCTGAACACAGAACATCCAACCCTAAGATCTCATACTTTTGATCCGCCAAATCAATAGTATGACATAAAAAAACAATTAAGACCATAAATAACATGTTATAAACAAAAGTTTCATTATAATCTGTCATTAATACCTTAGATCTAAGTATGTTTACTTGTCTACCTCTAGTCTCATACATATATTTATATATGTGTAAGAGGCATAAGCATTCATTTGTTGACCGAGTACGAGGCATAGGCGGATAACAAATCCCAAATGGCTATAAACTTGTTCGAATAGATTTTTACTCCTTGTTTGAATGGAATCTGGTAGTGGCAAATCCATTCGAACGGATTTCGGCAGTAAGAAATTCGGTTGAACAAGTTGGTAATGGCCTATAT
This sequence comes from Vitellaria paradoxa, assembly GCA_019916065.1. Classification (NCBI taxonomy): domain Eukaryota; kingdom Viridiplantae; phylum Streptophyta; class Magnoliopsida; order Ericales; family Sapotaceae; genus Vitellaria; species Vitellaria paradoxa. Next base: position 25,501,570 of record CM034241.1, on the reverse strand, counting down.
TACAAACCCAACGTGTATAAATCCCTTTGAACAGACCAATTAACAGCCGTTCAAATGAATATGGGCATTGCTAGAGTAAATGCAAGATAATTGTTGTGATCAAATTTGCATGTCGGGTCGACGAGCGTGGATTATAAGTCTTTATTGCGACATGATGTGTCCAAGATCGCCCAAATGTGAAGTATGTTTTTGTTTTGAAATGGGGCTTTGATTACAAAGACTAAGAGTTATCATCTGAAACTTTCAAGATGGATGTGTTGAGAAACAAGTTTTGATTATGATTTAAAATATTTTGGTTAATGTTTTTAAAATAGTGATAAATGGCCCTTATTAGTGACATTTAACTAGTCTATACAATTAGAGATAGTGAGTCCGGGATTTGGCTGCACATAGAAGCTATTACGCCGGGATATCTAAGGATATCTAGGGTCCCTTTCCATTCTTTACACCCTAAAATGTATATGATATATGAATATGAAATGGTTAAACTTAACTCGTGTATGCAAGTGCAGTGTAATGTTTGCTTATTTGGCAAAGATGCACCCTAGGGGATTGTATATAGTGGTTTGACTCTAATGCAGCTTAAAGGCTAAGTTTGCTTTTGATGCCTACTAGGAATGCTTTGTAAAAGATGAATCCCACTGGGGATGAGACTTGCAGTAGGATGCTATATCGAGTCATGTATAGGGACTTATATAGTCCTTATAGATGAGTGCGCGTGTGCTACAAAATATTGAATATTGAAATATGCTCTATAAAGACTGATGTGACTAGACTCAAGTTATCTACTAGAACTACCTACGTATTTTATAGGGGGATCAGGTCAACGTAGTTCGTCAACATAGTTAAGACCTAAATGGTCTGAACTATATGTCAATATGATGTAAATTGGTATGCAGATGTAAGAACCTTGCTCTCTATGTTAAGTTGGCACTTTGTGTAAATAATCTATGAAGACTGTGATGACCGGACTTATGCTATCTGTTCGAGCTACTTACGCACCCTGTAAATGGGAGCTACTTACGTACCCTGTAAAGGGATCAGGTTAACGTAGCTTTAAGGCAACGCCTCGCACAAATGTGATGTGCTAATATGTATGCATAAATGCAAATATGATCAGAATGCTATGAATGGCAAACTGATTAGCCTTAGGTATAGTAAGCCTCATCATTAACCTAGATAGGTTAAGTGTATGAATTGATGAATAGCTGATGAGGTTGATAATATGTACTAAGTTAATGCGAATGAGCTTTGCTCCTGAGATGAGAAAGAACCTACCTCTATTAGGAGTAATTGTCTTTGTATTGACCTAAGTATGAGAGCCTAGCTCTAAGACTAAAATTTAGTGCCTCGCACATAACTTGGGAAGAGAGTTTCACTCTAGATACTAAAAGATAGTTAGCACCTCATGCTTAACTTGAAAAACGAGCCTTGCTCCAAAGTAAAAGAACAGTTACCGCCTTGTGCGCAATTGATGAAAGGAGCCTTACTCCAAATGATAAGGGATAATTAGCACCTTGCGCATAATTGGGAAAATGAGCCTTGCTTCAAATGAGAATAAACAGTTAGCACCTTGCGCGTAATTGAAGAAAGGAGCCTTAATGAGAACAAACAATTAGCACCTTACGCATAACTGAAGAAAAGAGCCTTACTCTAGATGAGAACGAAAAGTTAGCAATTTGTGCATAACTGCAAAAAAGAGTTTCACTTTATTAGGGAGTTCAACTCCAAGAGTGTGCCTCATGTAAATGCGTGAGTGTGTGTCATTCGAGAAAGAAACTCAGCCCTAATAAGGAATTCTGTTCCTAATGATGATAATCAAGTCTATGTGAAATGGGCTTAGAAGCCTAATGTGATGCATTTAATTTGTCAAGTATGTCATGGGCATGTTGAATGCGATGACAATTTATATTCTATCGTGGATGAGAGTTTAAGGAAGCATGTTATATATAAGGGAGTTATGACTCAGAAATCACCAGCTTAACCAATTCTAAGTCATTCCCAATCTCTAGAGTCTCGCTCACTCAAGTGAATGCTCTGTATTGGTAAACATGATTTCCAAGTCTGTGCAACCCAATTGGGTATATGTCTGCATGTCTGGATGTGCTCTAGCATGTCAGGTCATCTGCATGCATGTCAAGACATGGTGTATGGCATGTCATAGCATGTGCTAGCATAGTAAATGATGTTGTAGCATATTATACCATGATATATATGATGACGATAAAACATGTTGACATGTCATAGAATGATAATGACTTGGTAGCATGGTGTAGCATAGTGATGGCATGGTGTAACATGGTCACGGCATGGTATGGTAGACATGTGTTTGGTATGGCCTAACATGGTACTGTGATGTTATAGCATAGCATGACATGGTAGATATGATGTTGTAACATGGCATAACATGGTATTGTGATGTAGACATGTCATGTCATGTTAGTTTTATAGTATGGATATCCTATGTATGATATCTTAGAATTTTACTAAATTATCTCGAGAAAATCCAGTCAATATCATACATTGGGCTCAACCCAAACTTTAGTTATGATCTGAATACTTTTCATTGACAGAGGATTTTTATTGGCATAATCAAAATTATTTTATCCTAATCATGCAAATAAACTAAATTTAAAAATTAAATAAAAATTTTTTAGAGAAAGAAAATTATACCAATGTGAGCATTTTCTGATGAGAAAATTACATCGATGCAGGCTTTTTCTAGAGAGATAAAGTATGGAGTCTTAGCCTCACCTTGAGAGCTCTAAGTACACTGAGTGTTGGATGTGATAATGAAGGAGGGGGAGGTCCTCTATATAGGCCTCCCCTACCCTAAACAAAATTTTCTCTTCGCAATTGTGGGCAAAGAAATCTGCCCATGTCTGCGGGCGAAAAGGTCCGTTTGAGGCTCTGGGCAAGAAACTTTGCATAAACACTTGTATACAGCTTTCTGCCTGTGAATACAGGCAAAAATGGCTACTTGAGACTGCAGGCGAAGACTCTTGCTAAACAGCGTAGGCAGAAGACTTCACCCATGCTTACTGGTGAAAAAACCCGCCAAATGGGTTTGGCGAGCTAGAGGAAAAATAGGCCATTTTGGCTTGCGGCTCCAAGCTCAGGCCAGTTCGAGCAAGGTTTAGGTTCTACCCTAACATATTTGTACCATTTCAAGAAGTTCTGGATAGATTTTGGGAGCCCTAAAGACCTCCTAGATACTCTTTGGAGAGAATTAAATCAATTAGGTCAAAATTTGGTTTAATGTGGATTTTTCATGTCTTAGTTAGGTCTGTTTGAAAAATGCTACCTCAAAATGGGCTCATACAGAATGAGGTCACCCAATTCTTTCTTACAACCTTTCAAGCTGTACACAGGAAGACCCCTCTTACCATTTTTAGGTATGAGAATTTCAAAAATGCCATTAGAATGACCCCTAAACATTTCTATAAAATTATAAAATATTAATGATTTTCCAAGTCTTAGATCCAAAAGGCCTTCCTAAAGTTTGATTTGACCTGACCTGGCTATGACATTACCTCAGGAAATGTATCCTTGATATTCTTGTGCAGTATGAGAGTCTTTTGGTTTGGTTTGAGGGTTCCAATGAAGCCTAACATTTGGTTACTACAGTTTTACCAGTAGGAGCTGTTTTGGGTCGACCAAGCTTAGATGACCTCTAGAAGGATCTTTTGAATGTTCTAAGTTATATTTTATGTTCTTTCATATGTTTTGAGAATTCCTTTGTATTTTTGTACCTTTCTGGCTTGATCTAGGCAGTTTAGTCGACACCATCCTTCAAGTGCATTGGCAGTGGCCATTCTTGACTTCTAGACTGAATTAACCCTTAATTTTGGACTCTGATTATTTTCTTGATGTAGGAGTCATTAGCTTGTTATTTTGGACACGTCTATGCATTCTGGTGGTATTCTACCTTGATCTGAGTCTTCAGCTTGACCTTTTAATTTTCCAAGGTATAATCGTCATTTCATTGAATGTTTGCTCTTTGTTGATTTTTGACACCTCGTCTTCTCCTACAATTAATAGATTTTAATCAATAGAAAAACTTCATTCAACTAAAAACTTTCAATATTGTGATTTTTAGGTAAGGGACAAAATTGGAGTGTCTACAACAATAAGCTTGCCATTTATGAAGTTTCGAAGCGTCGTTCATTAGATAATCAAAGAAATAAATCCATTCGTCTTTTAGGATTTCAAAACTTAGTAATTGAAAGTAACTCGAAAATTGAAGAACAACATCCAAAGTAAATCACCCAAATTATTAAAAAAATCATATGATCGAACGTATTATAGAAAAAGGAAAAACAATGTTACTTGATTATTGTAACAGGAATTTGGAAACTGTAACAATTATGACTGTTTGAATACACGGGCATAAATTATAAATGTAATGGTAAAGTTCGACAATCACAGACAGACCATTAAAAAAAAAAGACGATTTTATTATAATAATAGTCATAGGAGCTAAGTACAATCATCCAAAAGAGAGTTAAAAAAAAAAAATTAACAAAAATAGATAAGAAAGACAGAAGAAAGGATAGTATAAGAGTGGGATTTGTTCTCTAATGTAGTGGAGGGTAGTCGTCCCACTATATTTGCTACCTGAAAAAGAAGCAAGGCCACTGGGCAATCATCTAGTCGTAAAATTGTTAATGATTCTACATCATCTAGTGCATGTCTGAGTGGATTGCATCAATGGAACGCAACTGATAATCCCTCCACTGCTCAGCATTTTGATGCTCCCCATGGTTGAGCTGGAGAGCCAGGAGCCTCTCAATAACATTTGAAGAGGAGTTGCTCTCCGCAACTGCAGTCATCTTCTTCCTTTTCTTCAGTGACTTGGATCAATTGATTGGGTTTTAAAATGCGTATTTAAAATTTATATCCCCCGCTGGATGGCACATCTTGTTATGAATAGGCCGAAGGGAAGGGCGCTCGAGTAGTGGACATTTTTTGCAATAGGCGTCCATGACCTCGCCAATCAACATCCTTGCACAAACGAATTTCCTAGATATGATGGCAACCATCAACGACGCTCACCCAACCGTACGTCTATCATCTGCTTGTGAGGAATAAGGCTCAAGCAGGTGACCAAAGTTAAGGATGCGGAACTCATCCTTCAGATCAGCTTGTGGATATGTGGGCCTCGGCCATGGGATGTTGATCTAGCAAATGGCCCTAACCAGGGGTGTGCATTGGTCAATTTGGTTGGGGTTCATACTTAACCCAAAATCGAATTGATTTTTTTGGGTTCCTAAAATTTGGATTCGAAACTGAACTGATTTTGATTTAAAACAGAACAAAACTGATTAAAAAATTATGAACTGGTTCGGTTCGGTTTGGTTCGGTTTTCGATTCTATCTAATTCGAGCGAGGTCGGGTCCATTTTCAATTTAACTCATTTTGGGTCAGTTCGAGTCCAATTCAGGTTTGATATTTATTACACATTATCACTTAAAAAAAATACATGAATAATCCAATGAAATAAATACTTAACCCAAAATGACTACTTGCAAACAGTATGTGACAATTGAGAGACAAATAAGGAGTCATTATAGCAATATATTTTATGATTTGCCCGTAATTGCTGTAAGCATATCCCAAAACATGCCGGTTATCAAAATATATTGAGCAAATTATAATATTATTTACTTTTATAATATTATATAAATATTATATAATATTTATATAATATTAGTTCAGGTTGGTTCGGATTAGGTTATTTTTGGTTCGGGTTCGAGTCAATTCAAGTTGAGAGGTGCTCAATTCGAGAACCAAACCAAAAATATTAGTTTGCTAATCTTTTAACCCAAAATCAAACTGAAAATGATATAGACCCGAACCAAAGTGATCGGATTGGTTTGGTTTCAGGTAGTTTGGTTTTTTTGTGCACCCCTAGCCCTGCCGAGATCCGCCTTCTCATAGGTGGTGTCTTCATATTGGAACTCGATATCTCCCACCACACAAGTAGCTCAAGAAGGTGATGAATTGATCAGAGCCGATTATGAAGTCATTTTCCTACAACTTGGAAAGAATGCATGGCCCATCAGGATAAAACTCTACCTCCCGAGTAAAACTCGCGGACCAACTCTTCGCACGCCTACCCATGCTAAGTAAGGAAGGTCTGCTTGCCTCTCCTCTGAAGCACATGAACTATTTGCAACTTGTGTAGCTCCACATCATCAAATTTCAAATACCATTCCACTATGACCGCCTTAGAAGAAAAATGATCATTGTGCTCCTTTTAGGTGTCATCATCAAATAATCTATACTTATCCCACCACTTTTTGCTAGTTTTCTTTGCAATCTACTTGAAGCGCTTTGATATAGAGGAAGCCATATCTGAAGGGGAAAAAAAAAAAGAAAGAACCATCAGCAGCCAATACTTGTAGCGCTTTGATATAGAGGAAGCCATATCTGAAGGGGGAAAAAAAAAAGAAAGAACCATCAGCAGCCAATAACATCTTATAGATAAATAACATTTGAACAAAATCATGAATTGTTCAATTTGGAAAAAAATAAAAAAAAAAATCAATAGGCAGCAAAAGAAAATGAACCAACATCCCAACCAATTCACATATGAAGCAAATAAAATTGAAACAATTAAATTTCCATCCATAAAATGAAAATTATGAAAAAAATTCTCAAATGATAAGATAGGATTGACGATAGTCTATGCAAAAATTCGTTGGAATGGATCAAGGCAGGTAGAAGGGAGTGGCAGACTTAATTTTTTTCGAACAGAGCGAACACATTCTAAGATCATTTTAACAGTTGATTTGATAGCCGAAAGCAAAAGGGTTTGCTCCAATAGCAAGCAAGATAACCATCGAGCGAACAGAGGTGGAAAGAGGTCTAGGGAGGGATGGGAAGCAGGCATTGTGGGTTGCAGACAGTGTCGCAAATGGGTGCCAAAGAAGACGAAGGGAAGAGAGAAGGTGGAGTAGCATTGGAAGCAAGCGTTCTTGGCTTTTAAAGGAGATTTCGTTCAAACGGATTAGTGTAGATGGCCAGGTGTGTATTTCCTACGTTCAGAAAAGGCACCCCTCGCTTTAAAATTTTTTTTTTCCTGATTTTTTTTGCATTTTTTTTCTATCTATTGTTGATCCATTCGAACAGATAGTCAATGGACCATTCAAATGATTTTGCGCAAGGTCACAGCGGTGCTTATTTCAAAGCTTGGGAAATGCCGCATGCTGTTTTCATAAAATTTTTGCAATTCGTCAAACCTACCATCAATTATGTGTATTTTTTTTGAGGTAGGTATACTTTTTTTGAAGTTGGTGAAGGTGGAAAGAAGTAAAAACTTTATATAAATTTCTAGAGGTTTATAGAGATTCTTAGAGTTTTTCAGAACTCTAAATGACCCCTTGATTATTATTGTTTTTTTTTTTTTTTAAAGAGTCACTTTTACATACCAAAAACATTTTAATAATCCCTATCATACCACATTTTAAAATACAAGCACACTATTCCCATTTTCCTTCCATAAGTCAAAACAATATACGTTCCAAATAACATTGGGGTAAACACAACTGCAAACACCAAGTCACAAAAGTGGCAAAAAAATTCAACCCATGTTACCAGTGTCCCACATTTACAACATCCCAATTTAATAACCACCACTTCAACCATGGAAATTCACCAAATCGGGAATTTAAATAGCTAGGTTGCTTAAATAACCAGAAAGGAAGATGCTTTCCATCCAAAGTAAAAACTGTATATATACCCAATTCAGAATAAAATTGAAAGCATTCAGGGGTAGGAAGCGCGTAATACACCAGAATAAACAAGAGTAACAAGACCACAATACTGAATTCATAGACCCTTCCTGAAATAGCAGCAAATAAAAGCTGACCAAGACCAGCCAAATAGTTAGTCGAGTCCAAGATTGAGACATACACAATATGAGAGCCCCAGCTGGAAGGGATGTCAAGGCCGTGCTCTCTTGTTGCTGCATGATGGGCACTTATACTGCTTGATGTGCTCGGCCTTGGCAGGAGTAATCTTCACACACTTGCCATGAAACCACCTCTCACACATATCACAGCAGATCCAGAACTCGTCAGAAGCATAGTTCTCTCCACATGCCCCGCATAATGTATCCCCATGCTCCTCTTCCTCGTCCAATCCCCCCTCATCCTTTGCCATTGTAAGCTTGCCTTGGAATTCAGAACCTCGCTGTTTTCACATTGAAAATACAAAACCATTATAATAGGGGCACAGAATTACAATGAAATATTATTTTCCATGCTTGAAAGAATTTTTATTTTTTGTTAAGACAAAAAGAAAAGAAAAAAGATCGACCTATGGTCAGTAAAAATCAGTATCATTATCCTAGGAAACTAAAAAAACCAAGTAATCTGCGAGGGAGGGGGGGACAAATCCATCATGCATGGGGTGGAATTCCTCATCGGCCAAAAGACAAATAAAGAAACGAATGGAAAAGATAAACGACTAAAGTAAAAAGGCTTATGCTAGGTCATGATCATTTCGCTTATTCACATTCAACATTCAGGCTCCACTTGTTTCCAAGAGTTGAGAAAAATGAATTGAAGAACTAAATTGGAAGAGATTAGATCTCTCCACCCTATGAGCTTAAACTTAACGAAGAGTTACAACCAAAAAAGGAAAACATAACAATCGAGAAAAATAAGAAAACACAATCAGTGAGAATATTATGATAATCCTAACTATAAATAACATTCGCCTTAAGCTAGAGTATAAAAATCAAACATGCCCAACTTGAAAGATAATTGCTAAATGGAGAACAAGCCAAGGCCTTGGTGAGATGTCACCTAACTGAGAGTCTAAATGTGCAAATGGAGTAGTGAGATCACACTTGAAGAGGAGATCCCAAAAAAAATGGCAGCCAACCTTAATATGCTTGGTACGTTTGTGGAAAACTAGATTATTGGCAATGAAGATTGTAGCCTGATTGACACAATACATAGACATAAGAGCTGGAACTTCAAGGCCAAAATCACGAAGAAGGGAGCAAACCCAAAACATCTCAAATGTAGTATAGGCTATAACACAATACATTGCCTCCGCACTAGCATGAGCAACAGCAAGTTGCTTCTTACTACACCAAGTCACATGATTACCACCAACAAATGTACAATACCCAAAAGTAGACTTCCGAACTATAGGATTGCCTACACAATCTGCATTATTGTATCCACTACATCTATAGTAGTAGAAGGTTTGTAAAGTAAATCTCAATCAGGTGAATTCTTCAAATACCTCAAAATATAACAAATAGCCTCAAAATGAGGTTGACAAGGAGCATGTGTGAGCTAACTAATCACACCTACTGCATAAGTAATTTCAAGCCGTGTCACAATGAGATAGATTAATTTCCCTACAAGACAATGATATCGACAAACATCTGTAAATGGATCTCCACTCTCAAAGTCAAGACGAATCGAAAAATCCATGGGGGTAACAACAAGACAATAACCCTAAGAGCCTAATCTCATAAAGAAATTCCAAAACATGGTTCCTTTGTGTTAGAGAAATATCCTGAGAGGAACGAGTAATCTCAATTCCAAGAAAATAACGCAATGTTCCAAGGTCCTTTGCGCTAAACTGTTTTCCAAGATAACTTTTTAATGCAAAAATACCCTCAATTTTATCACCAAAGATAATGATATCATCCACATAAACAATTAAAATAAAGGTCCCAAAAGATAACTGATGTACGAACACTGAGTGAGCAGAAATGAATTGTCTGAAACCCTAATCTAGAAGAGCTTAACTAAATTGTTCGAGTTATACCCATGGAGACTATTTAAGTCCATACAAAGCTTTATGCCAGTGACAAACAAGATACTCACTACCTATAACAACATACCCTAGTGGCTGATCATGTAAAAAGGCATTCTTAATATCTAGTTGAAATAAAGGATATGACTTACTCACTACAACTACTAATAGGATACGAACTAAATTAAGACGAGTCATTGGTGAAAATTTCTCCAAGTAATCAACACCATATGTCTAAGTATAGCCCTTTGCAACCAAACGGGAAGATACTTAAACGTATACCCAGTGACAACTAACTGTTTTCTTCCCATCAAGAAGAGACATAAGCTCCCAATTTTGCTTTTTATAAAATGTACTCATTTCTTCAACCATGGCAGCCTTCCAACCATGAGATAATAAGGCCTGCTCAAAGGAGGCAGGAGTAGAAATTGAAGACAAGGCGCACACAAAAAACTAAAAACAAGGTGACATACGGTGATAAGATACAAAATGGACAACAAGAAGTTGAATACAAGCATGTCTATCTCGATAAGCAAAAGGAAGATCATCGGAAGAAGGAACACTAGTAATAGGTAGCTCAAGAGAAGAATTACTGACATGAGGTACCACAGAGGATGAAGGGCTGGTAGAAGCCTCAAGAGAGTTACAATAGGTGATTTAGAAGGAGGAGAACTAGTAGGAGCATTTGGGCCATAAAAAACAACCTGTCTTAAGACCATATGATAGACTTACAAAAGTACAAGTTCTAGAAGGACAGGAAAGATAAGGGAATGTCGAAAGACCCCCCCGATCCCTCGTGAAGGAAGGGAGAGCTCCCCCTCACAAGGAGATAGAATGTCAAGGGACAACTATTGACCCTGAGAGGAAAAAAATGGAGTGGACTCAAAAAATACAACTAACAAAGTATCGACGAGAGGTGGCTAGTAACAAAGATAACCTTTTCAAGTCCCATAATGCCCAAGAAACATTTCTGGCACCCAAGGAGGCAACTTATTGGCAAAGACAGCCCACGCAGCCCAGAAATTATGTCAAAAACCAGGCTAGAACCATGTGAACGAATTGGTTGGGAGTAATTAGTCAACACTGTAAATATTGATTTGTTTCCTGATCTGTAGCCTGATTTATAATGATTAGTTTTATTTCCTATTGTTGGGATTCTTGAAATATTCTATAATAGTTAGGATTTAATTTATGAGCCATATTTCCTAAAGTGTGTGTATCCTAATTTGATTACGAAACTTATTTCCTATTTTGGTTGTAACTCATCAATATAAATATACATGAAGGAGATGAGAAGAAAATAACCTCATTCTCCTAATTTACTCGAATATTCTTCAACTTGATATCAGAGCCCTTCCATTGTTCTTCAATCAATAAAAAAAAAAAAAAATATCTGACCGTGAATGACAGCTAGGGTTTGCTGTCGTCGTGCACTGATCGTTTGATCTTGCCGATGCTTATGACTCTTGTTGCCCTCAGTTGATTCTGTCGCTCGCTGCCCTTGTTTGTCGTTCGTTGCTTTCAGTCGCCAGCCTCTTCTCCTCGTCAGCTGCCGTCACTGGGTCTTCTCTTGCTTGTCGATCGTCAGTCCTTGTTTCTCCTCGGTCACCGGCCCCGATTCCTCTGGTCACTGGAGATTTAAGAAGTTTCTTGTCTTGTCTGTTCGTTGAAATCAAATCAAAATGGGGTTTTTGGTGACAACCCTAATTTTTGTCGTGATCGGAGTCATTGCTTCTCCCTGTACCAGAATCTAAAGAAGACTTTGTCTTCATCTAGTCGTCGTCTTCATCTGGTTGTGGTTTGTTACTTGGACTAGGCCGATTGGTGTTTTGTTTGATATTTTTTTTTGTGGTCTTGGTTCACTACCAAAGGGTTGAGGTTTGTTTGGTTTAACCTTAAGGACTATTTGGTTTACATTTATTTGAGATTGCTTTTAATGAAATTAAGAATGCTAGTTCTGGATCTCCTTCTATCGAGCCTATCATCCCAATCGATAGTCTTCCAAAGTCCATATCATGTGAAAAGTTGAATGGAACGAATTATTTGACATGGTCACATGCTGTTAGAGTTTTCTTGATTGGACGCCAATTGGAAAATCATATTACAGATCCTTCTCCTGATCCCAAGTCTCCTTTATATGCACAATGGAGGGCTTCAGATGCTGTTGTTATGAGTTGGATCTGGCATAGTCTGGAGCCGTCGGTTTTTCACACAGTTGCTTTGTATAATTCCTCTAAAGCCATATGAAATTCACTAGCAGATCGTTCTCCCAAAAGAGTAATGTTTCAGAAGTCTTTGAGGCATATGAAAAACTTTTCACTTTTCGCCAAGGTACTCAATCATTGTCTAAATATTATAGTAATCTCAAATCTTTGGAATTGTCTACTAAAATTTCTCCCCTTTCCAAAGACCATAGCTAAGATGATTCGCCAATGGGATGAGCTTATGACAGTACTGCTTCTTGCTAGCCTCAATGATAATCTTCGCAGTTATAGAGATAATCTTTTAACGGGAGAGACTATCCCTCCTATGGCCAATGCTGATTCCCGTCTTTAGCGTTCTTTCTTAGGCCATCATTCTCAACCAATCCCCTCTAGTGGGTCTGATTCTGCTGCTCTCATTAGCAGTTCTAGTGGTCGAGGTTCTCGTGGTGATCATGGCAGTGGCCGAGGTTTTGGACGAGACAACAAGAAATGTGATCACTGTGGAGGCACTATTCACACTGAACCATACTGTTGGAAGAAGTATGGTCGTCCCGAGCAAGCTAATCATGTCACTACTGCGCCCACTGATACTGATGCTTCTACACAGAGGACTCCTGGTTTGAGTGATCCAGTTCCATCTGGTACTGCTTCTCCAAGTCCCTTCACTCTTGCTGAGTTGGAGGCCATTGTGTAAGCTCATCGCACCTCTCACTCTTCTACTGCTACTTTAGCACAGTCAGGTAGTATTGCCTATTTTTCTTCCCAATCTTCCTCTCAATGGATTATTGACTTTGGTGCCAGTGCACATATCTCTGGTAACTCTTCTCTATTTTCTAACTTAGCTCCTACTACACAATATTACCTTAGCTGATGGATCTTCCCAACCTGTGGCGGGTAAAGGATATCTTCATCCTTCTCCCTCTCTATCCCTATCCTCTAGCCTTTTCGTACCTAATTTTCCATTTAATTTGTTATCTGTTAGTCAATTAACTAAGTCTTTGAAGTTCTATAACCTTTTCTCCTTCTTCTTGTGTTTTTCAGGATCTCAGGACACAGAAAACGATTAGTTTAGAACGTGAACGGGCTGGTCTTTACTATCTTGATCTTTCCAACTTTCAGTCTTCTCATTCAGTCTTTAGTGCATTCGTGTCTCTTTTCCAATGGCATTGTCGTTTGGGTCATCCGTCATCAACCCGTCTTAAGCTTGCTGTTCCTAGTTTAAAATCTATTTCTAGTCGTGATTGTGAGGCTTGTCAACTTGGCAAGCATCACCGTAGTTCGTTTTCGAGTCATAACAATAGTCGTGCGTCTCAACCATTTGATGTAATCCATACGGATATTTAGGGTCCTTCTAGAGTTGCTTCTATTAATGGATTTTGGTATTTTATTATTTTTGTTGATAACTATTCTCGTATGACTTGGTTGTTTTTAATGAAAAATCGTTCTGAATTGCCTACTATTATTTTAAAATTCTGTAATGAGATTTTAACTCAACTTGATAAGAAAATCAAAATCCTCCATTCTGACAATACTCTTGAATATACCCAGTCTATCATAACTCAATTTTGTATTGAACGACGCATTCTTCATCAAACTTCATGTGTCCGTACCTCCCAACAGAATGGTGTTGCTGAATGCAAACTTCGACATTTACTAGATATTGCCCTAACTCTTTGTTTTCAAATGAATATTCCAAAACAATATTGGGGGGATGCTGCCTTGACTGCATGCTATCTTATTAATCGAGTTCCGTCGCCTCGTCTTGGTAATCGTTCTTCTTTTTCTCTCTCGTATCCTTCTGTTCCTCCTTTTTCTCTTCCACTGCATACCTTTGGTTGCATTGCCTTTGTTCATAATCTGGATCCTGGTTTAAATAAACTTTCTCCTCGTGCTCGTCATTGTGTCTTTCTTGGTTATTCTCACACTCAGAAAGATTATCAGTGTTATCATCCACCTCGTAAATATTTTGTTAGTGCTGATGTTAACTTTTTTGAGTCTACCTCCTATTTTTCTCGTGAGGGGAAGTCTTCTCTTCCCTCTCGAGAGGGGGAGTCAAGTACACAGGTTCCCTTTACTGACCTGCCACCTAATTCCTCAAGTATGAAACCACCTGCTAATTCTAATGTCTTCACCTCCACCTTTACAGGTATATTCGTCCTGGATCAATTACTTCTGTTTCTGTGGATCCCGAGCCTGCTCCAATTCCTGTGGACCCAGAGCCTTTTGAGACACCTATTGAGACCGAGTCTCCTGAAATTGATGATCTTTCCATTACTCTCAGGAAAGGTAAACGTGTGTGTACTCAACACCCTATTGCTAAATTTATCTCATATCATCGTATATCACCTCGTTTGAAATCCTTTGTTCATGCTTTGTCTTCTATTTCTCCCCCCACATCTTATAAGCAGGCATTATTATCACTTGACTAGAAAAGAGCGATGGATGAGGAGATGCAGGCATTACAACATAATCATACATGGGAGCTTATCACTCTTTCACCTGGGAAGAAGACAGTAGGATGCCGATTGGTGTATACAGTGAAGTATTTACCAGATGGATCTACTAAGAGATTTAAAGCTTGATTGGTAGCTAAAAGATACATTCAAACCTATGGCGTTGATTATTTGGAGACCCTTTCACCAGTAGCTCGTCTTAACTCAATTCGCATTTTACTGGCGGTTACAGTAAGTCGTGGCCTTTATTTTAGTTAGATGTTAAAAATGCCTTTTTGCATGGTCAACTTCAAGAGGAAGTCCATATGGATCAGCCTCCTGAATATGTTACAACATGAACTGAACATTTGGTTTGTCGCCTACATAAGGCCTTGTATGGACCTAAGCAATCTCCGCGGACATGGTTTAATCGATTTAGCTTTGCTCTTCTTGGCTATGGTTTCGGGCGATCCACATCTAATCACTCAATATTTGTGTGTCAGAAATCTTCAAATATTATTATTTTGGTTGTATATGTGGACGATATCATTATCTCGGGAGATGACACTAAAAGCATTTCTGCATTGAAGAATTATTTGGGGAAGCAGTTTAAGACAAAGGATCTTGGTGCATTACGCTATTTTCTAGAAATTGAGATTGCTTGTTCCTCACAAGGTATCCCATTATCTCAAAAGAAATATGTATTGGATTTACACTGTGAGACTAATCTTTTGTTGATACTTCCATGGACGCTTCTGTTTATTTAGATTCTGAAAGTGGTGAACCATTCTCTGATGTTGGCAGATATCATCGACTTGTAGGTAAGCTGATTTATCTCATTGTGACACGACCTAATATTACATATGCTGTTGGAATAGTTAGTCAGTTTAAGCATGCTCCTCGTCAACCTCACTTTGATGCTGTGTGTCGAATTTTGAGATATTTGAAAAATTCTCCTAGTCAACGATTACTCTATCGGCTTTCTACAACAATAGATGTAATTGGATATAGTGATGCAGACTGAGCTGGTAATCGTTCAGATCGGAGATCTACTTCTGGATATTGTACCTTTGTTGGTAGCAATCTTGTTACTTGGCGAATTAAGAAACATGTTGTAGCTTAGTCTAGTGCAGAGGTTGAGTATCGTGTCATGGCTCATACTGCATCTGAGATACTTTGGGTTCGTTCTCTTCTTCAGGATTTTGGTCTTTCAATTTCTACCCCGATGTCTATGTTCTGTGACAATCAGGCTGCAATATTCATTGCTAGTAATCTTGTATTTCATGAACGAACCAAGCACATTGAAGTTAATTGTCACTTTATTCGAGATCTCTTACTTAAGCGTGATATTGCTACTCCATTTGTATACTTTGACTCTCAGTTAGGAGATATTTTCACAAAGCCATTAGCTCAACCTTTGTTTACAGAGTTGTCTACCAAACTGGGCATATTTAACCTCTATGCTCCAGTTTAAGGGGGAGTATTGGGATTCTTGAAATATTCTACAATAGTTAGGATTTAATTTATGAGCCATATTTCCTAAAGTGTGTGTATCCTAATTTGATTAGGAGTGTGTATCCTAATTTGATTAGGAAACTTATTTCCTATTTTGGTGGTAACTCATCAATTTTTTTTTTTTTTTTTGATAGTTAAGCGGGGGGAATGGGGGAGCCCGGGTTTGAACCTGGGTCGTGAGTGGGTAACAAGGAATCTCAACCACCTGAGCCAAGCACCATACTCTGGTTGTAACTCATCAATATAAATATACATGAAGGAGATGAGAAGAAAATAACCTCATTCTCCTAATTTACTCTGATATTCTTCAACTCCTATAATCCTCTAGGTCTAATATATTAGCTTAGAATTGAATCAATTATGCTATGAATGAAATTACCCAACTTCTTTACACTTTTTTACATGGTATCAGAGCCAAATTTGGCTCCTTGGTGATGTAGGACAATATGGATTAAAGCAAATAAATGAAAGAAATTTAGGCTAAGTAGAAGAAGAAGCCAAGAAGAGAAGAAGAGGAAGAAGAAGAAGAAGAAGCCAAGAAGAGAAAGAAGTGGAAGGAGGAGTGGGGAAGAGAACAAGTCACACAGACTTCAATTCGAATCACTTATATTTTATTCATCAAAAAGTCCTCTAATTCAATATAATCAAAGCCTTTATATACACTAATCTTAAATCAAAACAAAATCCCATAAATATAATATACTAAAAATAAAATCTTAATATGGGTAACAAAATAAAAATCAATCTTAAAAAATAAAATAAAATCTACTCCTAATGATATTGGAATAAAATAAAATCCTAATAACATAAAATAAAATAATTCCTTAACATTTTGTTTCCATTTTGCATCACTTGGGATATCCTTTTTTAAGCCTTCACCGCTGAACCTTTTGTCTGTCTAATCCTCTGCTCTGTTTTTCTGATCTGAAAGAGAATACTAGACTTTGCTGTTTTTTTATAAATCTCTGCTCTTTTTTTCTGATCCAAAACAGGGTCCTGTGAAGTCTTATTTCCCTTGTTTATTTAGGTCCTCATTGCCAATTGTGAAATCTGTTCTTTAAGTCCAGAATTTTTCCCGTTTTCCTTCTCAATTCATCAATTCATCATGTCTGATGTAACAGCCCACACAGCCACAATAATTACATTTGCTGTGCTCTTAACCCAAACCAGTATAATGAAAGCCTGCTAGAGAAGAATTCTCTCCTGTGCTCTTTGTGGATACTTGGGATTCGGTTAAACATTCCAAGATCGTTATACTGTACCACAATGTAAAACCCCATACGCCATGTCACCTTTAATTACACGTAGAGCAATTGACGGAAATCCATCTACGCTAATAATTCCATTATGGGAATTAACACCTTTCCTTGAACTTGAAACAAGGTTCGAGAATTCTCTTCAACGAATTAATGACTACCGGGATCATCGGAGATTCAGTGGATTTGAGGCTAAAACTAGGAGACTATTGGAATTCATCCAACCAATCTAGAGAGAGAGAATTAAGTGGGCGACTCTTACCCTTTCTTGGGTCCATTGAATCAGGACTAGACAATCCCGCCTAAAAGACTATCCTTACATATATAAATCCTCTACCTCAGGAGGGTGTAGCATAAGGGATACATCAAGCATCCAACCATTACCATCCCTCTCTCTCTCTCTCTTGTTCCAGATTGCCCTAATTCTTCCCTCTTCGCCGAACTCCAATAGTCTCGTCATTTCTTGATATTCAACATAAGTTTTGGAAAAGGTAGGGCTCGCTCCACCTTAACCTCTGACAATTAACTTCACTGGAAAGAGTGTTGACATATCAGTAATGACTAATAACCAAGGTACTAATGGAGACAAATCACGAGATGGAGAGACGTCTTCAGAAATAACCGCCATTGCAGACAAAGTAAAGATACTCACAGAGCAAGTTTTAGCTTCTTAGCAAGCCCAGTCTACTATGCAGCAAACACAGCAAGTAATGATGGAGGCCCACAAAGCCCTCCAACAAACTCTAACATCGACACATCCCTCAATCTCTACTATGCCACCCTCTACACCAGAAGAATTGAACCTCGCCACAACCCCACAAAACTTGGGACGTCACGGTATCCCTCAAACCATGCTGTCCCAAGTAAACCCTACGGCCTTAAGTGTTACCCCAAGCCAAATACCCACTACTCAGCAAACTCCAGCCAATCCAAGTCAGACCTCACTTCTTATGGAACGAGGAACCCCTACCAATCCTACTTTACCTACCTTTCCTCAAACTTCGCTTCATCCCACTCTATTACCCTCCCTCAACCTCAGGTCCTTCAAGCACAACCTTCTTTGTTAACACTGAATCAGTTGAAGTACTATGTTAAGCAAATAGTCCAGCAGAAAAGTGGTGCTAATCACACAGGGTTGGACCTAGATTTGCGTCCACCTTACCTTGCGGCAATTGCCAGAATGCCATACCCTAAAGGATACGTTATGCCAAATTTGTAAAGTTTGATGGGAAAAGGGGAATCGTGAGGAAACAAGTCGTCCGATTTATTAATTCCCTGGGAATGCATGCTCAGGATAGTAACTTGCAGCTAAGGGAGTTCTCTAAATCCCTAACTCACAAGGCCTATACCTGACATGCTAACCTTCCAGTAGAATTAGTTAGTTCTTGGGATGATCTGGGAAGAAAATTTTATGCAAAGTTCTTTTATGTGGAAGAACGATTGACAACGCTTCATCTTATGCAAGAAACTCAGAAGCAAAGGGTAAATTTTTTGTTATACGTTTGTCGCTTTAGGGCGAAGGGACTAGATATCCAGGACCCTCTCTCAGAAGATCGAATAGTGAAAATGTGTATAGAAGGAATGCATGCGGTATTCAAAATGAACCTAGGCAACCATCAGTTCTCTGACTTTTTTGGCCTTTGCTTAGCCGCAAGAAATCTCAATGAAACAATGGAAGGAACATCTCAGATGTTCAATACGCCTCCCATGCTGATGTCCCGTGGCAATCACGATGTTCCGTGGAGGGAGAAGACGCGTCGAGCAGATAGAATATATGTTACAAAAGTCGAGGAAGCATCGCCTGCTTATAGGAGAAACAAGGACCAAGGGAAACGACCGAGAACAGATGAAGGGCCAACCCTTTTTCTAGCCCACATTTCCAATGCTAATTTAAAGGCTCTTCTTGAGGCATGGGTTGTAGATGGTACAGTTACTTTGCCAAAACCTAGAAATCCTCCGACAAAACAGGAGGAAGGGAAGCCTGGATTTTGCATCTACCATTGAACAATGAGGCATCCTACAAGAGATTGTTGGGTGTTCCGATCTTTGTTCCACAAGATGGTAAGAAATAAAGATTTAGAGATTACCCCGAAAGACGTCCTTAAAGATCCATTGCCTCAACACAAAAAGAACAGGAACGTAATGATGATTTCTCCCTACGAAGAGCAGCAAGAAATTCCTGTATGTGCAATAAGTGTTCTGACAAGGAAAACATGTTCGGAATTTGATGATGCTAGAGTAGAAGCCATGAGCAAGACCCCTAGGTTTAAAATTTTCTTCAATCAGTTGAGGTTGACTAAAGACACTAGAATGAAGGTAGTAAAGGCCTTGCTCAAAGTGGTAGAAGACAGCCAAGAAGAGTGCATAGAGGCTAGTGGATCAGTGGCAAGAATTTTTTAAGAAAACTCATTGTCCCTTAATTTCACGGAAGGGGATAGACAGGTCCAACAGGCACACAATCGTCTACTGTATGTTCCAGTAAAAATTAACGGCATGGAATTTCGAGGGGATTACTGGATGGAGGGGCTTCCATTAACATACTCTCCCTCGCAACGTTTCAAGCCACAAGAATCCCTAGAGCGCATTTGGTAAAGTAACCCATTACCATTAATGGGTTTGGAAATCAAGGGTAGAGATCATTAGGGTATGTGCAAGTGACTCTAAAAGTCAGAGAGATTATTGCTCCCACAAAATTTCATGTTATTGATGCTGCTACTTCGTATCATGTCCTTTTAGGACGTGTGTAGTTACATCGATTCGCAACCATTCCCTCCACATACCATCAGTGTGCAAAGGCGATATGGAATAACAAAGTGATTACAATTAATGCATCCCACAAGCTGTTCCGAGTAGACAAAGCATACATGGCAAACACAATATTTTATTCTAAAGCAAATGAACACCCAGAACCGACACCACTCGGAGGGATTCCTATTCCTAAATGGCCAGATGAAAAGCAACACAAAAGATTGCTGCAGGAGGATGATTCAGCAAATCCCCGCGTGATTAGACACAAGAACGCTGATCGGAAAGTAATTTATCAGTTATGATGGTGTGAGAGATCAGCAAACTAGGACAGGGAACCTAACCTCCAACCAGAAGATGAAGAATGCATGTTCTTAACTTCTCTATCTATTCTCCCAAAAAGAAAGAAGAAGAAGAGGAAGAAATATAAGAAAACAATGGAAGAAGCGATGAAGTCACCAGGATCCCAAAGAAGTTCGAGTAGCTCTAGAATGTCAAGAAGACGGCCCGCGAGAAGCAAGAATTGAAAGAAATTAATCTTGCTAAAGAAAGGGAGATGCCGCAACCTACCTTCATATGCAGAGACTTGTCTCAAATAGAAAAGGAGGAGCTGATAACCTTCATAAAAGAGTACTCGGATGTTTTCGGATGGATTTACTCTAAAATGCCTGGGTTGAATATGAACGTTACCATGTATCGCTTGAACATCATCCCCAATGCTAGGCCCATCAAAAAAGGAATCAGATTCTACAAACTGGGTGTGAAGCTCAAGATCAAAGAAGAGGTGGAAAAATTATTAGCAGCAAAATTCATAGAATCCATACAACACCCCTCATAGCTGTCAAGTATTGTACTAATAATTAAGAAAAATAGGCAAATCAGAATGTGTTTAGATTTTCGGGATCTGAACAAAGCATGCCCTAAAGATGAATTCCCTCTACCAAACATTGACATACTGATTGATTCTACCTCCGGGCACCATATGTTCTCCTTCATAGATGGGTTTAACAGATATAATCAGATCAAGATGGCCCCAGAGGACACCCAAAAAATAGTCTTCCGGACTCCTATCGGTAACTTCTTTTATACCGTTATGCCCTTTGGGTTAAAAAATGCAGGGCAACCTATCAAAGGGCCATGACAGCTATATTCCATGACATGTTCCATAAATTTGTTAAGTTTTATGTTGATGATTACGTGGTAAAAACACAGCAGGGACCATCCCATGTGGAGGATTTGCGAAGAGTTTTTAATAGATGTCGCAAGTATAAACTAAAGATGAATCCTCTCAAATGTGCTTTTGAGATAACAGTGGGTAAATTCCTAGGGTGTATAGTACACCGCCATGAAATTGATGCGAATCTAGCAAAGGTGCTAGCAATGAAGGAAATGTCGCAGCCAACTAATTAGGAGGAGCTTAAAGCATTCCTCAAGAAAGTGTCATACCTTCAAAGGTTTATTCAAGCCCTAGCCAAGGTAACACAGCCCTTTAATATGTTATTAAGAAAAGATGCAGAGTTTGAATGGGGAGGACATTTTATGGCATTTGAGAAAGTCAAGCATGCCTTGGCCTCCCCCCTCACCATGATACCACCATAACCTGGGAAACCCTTCTACTTTATTTGACTTCCAGCAATAAGTCAATAAGAGCACTGCTGGCTCAGGAGGTTGAAGGAGAAGAAAAATCAATGTATTACATTAGCAGGGTCATATAAAGAGCAGAGACGCGATATTCTCCGATAGAAAGACATTGCTTGGCCCTGATATTTGTGGCACAGAAACTCCATCATTATTTGTTAACATCACCAGTGCACCTAATGACCAAATGTGACCCCCTCCAATATCTCCAATCTAGACCTGCTCTATTTGGGAGGGTAGCAAGGTGGCTCTTGCTATTAGCAGAATATAACATTGTTTATAAAGCACCACGCCCTGTAAAAAATCAAGCTCTAGCAGATCTGTTAGCAAAGTTTCCTCCGAGAGAATATGAACCGCCCTCGAAAGAATTGCCGGGAGATGATTTTCAAGCAGTAGCCACGGAAGAGGAAGAATGGTCTTTAGCCTTTGATGGATCTTCTACTGCGGGAGGAGGAGGTGCAAGAATTCTCTTAACTTCTCTCTCAAGAGTTAAAGATTGATTTATCGTACAAGCTAGAATTCTAATGTTCCAACAATGAGGGGGAGTATCAAGCACTGGTGCTAGGACTTTTAGCAGCGCGGGAAGCAGGGGCAACCAAATTATGTATCAAAGGAGACTCGAAGTTGGTCATTAAACAAACCAACAGAGAATACGCTGTCAAAGAACCTTCCTTGGTATCTTATTGGACAATGATTCAATGGCTGGTTAACAAGTTTGATCACGTTCAAATGGAGCATGCCCCGAGATCTAGTAACAGATATCTAGATGCATTGGCCACTGCTGCATCCAAAACAGAAGTTGGGAAAGAAACAGCTAGCATCAAAGCGATGAGGAGAACATTGCCATGCTCAGTAGCAGATATCTCGCTGAAAGAGAATATGGAAGATTGGAGATCACCCCATCATTCGAGAATTGAAGCTAGATGAAGGTAAAATCCAACGGCCAAGCTTAAACATTACACCCTATACTAGGGATTATTATATTTTAGAGCCCTGAGAGGAATTCTAGCTAGATGTTTAGGAGATAGTGAAGCTAGAGAAAAATTGGTGAAAATTCATGAAAGAACATGCGGAGCTGGATAAATCAGTCTTTACAGGAAAGCCCAGAGATAGGGCTATTTTTGGCCATCCATGGCTAAAGAGGCCGCGCTAATACAATAACAATGCCCCAAATGTCAAGAGAATCCGAATAAGACTGAATGCAATTTTGTTTTTAATCCTGGCGATTGGAGACAATATTGCATTAATTACCTAGTAGAGGGATCCCTTCTTCCGAAAGCTAAGGATGCCACAGTAGTCAGAAAGACAGCTTCTTCTTTCTTTGTACATGAAGGGCAGCTGTACAGGCACGGATTTGAAGGGCAAACCTTACGCTGTTTACCCGGAGTGGAAATACAAAAAGCCCTCGAGAAGGGACATGAGCTAGAACATTAGGGAGAAAGGAACCTTTACACTCATCTGCTGCATACAGGATATTACTAACCAACGATGGAAGAAGATGCAAAAAAATACTTGCCAAATACATTCTCACCTCATTCGTGCCTCAGCAATAGATCTCAAAACGATGGGTACTCCGTGGCCATTCCATACCTGGCCCCTGAATTTGATTGGACCCATCAATCCTCTTACCTGCAACAACATTTGAATCATTGCGGCAACGAAATTATATACTAAATGGGTTGAAGGAATTCCCCTACGAAGAGCCACAGGACTAGCAGTGTCAAACTTTATCTGAGAATACATCATCAGCCGCTCTGGAATCCCTAAAGTAATACTCTTAGATAATAGCACTCCATTTGTAAACTCACATGTGGGGCAGCTTTTAGCTTCATACGATGTTTCTCACCATAAGTCATCTATATACTACCCCAAGGGGAATGGACAAGCTGAAGCCAAAAAAAAAACATTGCTCACCATCTTAAGTCGAATGCTAAAAGATTATCACTCCAATTGGGCTCGTGCGTTACCAATGGCTTTATGGGCCTAGAGGACGTCCAAGAAAAGATCTACACAAATGACTCCTTTCTCCCCAGTCTATGGCACTAAAGCAATCTTACCAGTCGAAATAGCCATACCTTTGGTAAGGATAGCTCTCCGAAGTGAAGCGGTCCTAGAGTCTAAACATATAGACCTGGAGGTTCTAGACGAAAGAAGAGATAAAGCCAAAGAAAATTTGAAAACATACCAAAGTCATATTAGCAGAGCTTATGACTCGTTAGTAAAACACAGAAAGTTTGAAGAAAGGGACTTAGTGCTAAAGACTACAAACCATGTGATGAGAGGACCATCAGCACCAAAGTTTGCACCTAAGTGGGAAGGTCCATATGTTATCAAAGAAGCCCACGACGATAATGGATGGTACAAGATTCTAGATCCCAAGACGAACAAGTTAAGTTCCCCTATCAATGTTAAATGGCTCAAAGCTTACTATCCCTAATGTATTGATTTTCTTATTAATAAAGGATTTCATTTGTATGAAACTTGTTTTCATGTATATTTGTTGTTTGAATAAACCCCTAAGGCATCCTTTTTAGAGGCTCCTTATACTTGGTTCAGAAGTTCTCCAAACATATTCCCTCCATGGGAATTTTCTCCAGAGAACCCCTAAGGCATCCTCTTTAGAAGCTCCTTATGCTTGGTTCAAAAGTTCTCCAAACATGTTCCCTCCATGGGAATTTTTCTCCAAAGAACCCCTAATGCATCCTCTTTAGAGGCGTCTTATACTTGGTTCAGAAATTCTCCAAACGTGTTCCCTCCGCAGGAATTTTCTCCTGAGAACCCCTAAGGCATCATCTTTAGAGGCTCCTTATGATTGGTTCAAAAGTTCTCCAAACGTTTTCCCTCCATGGGTATTTTTTCTCGAGCACCCCTAAGGCATCCTCTTTAGAGGCTCCTTATGCTTGGTTCAAAAGTTCTCCAAATGTTTTCCTTCCGCGGAAATTTTCTCCTGAGAACCCCTAAGGCATCCTCTTTAGAGGCCCCTTATGCTTGGTTCAGAAGTTCTCCAAACATGTTCTCTCTATAGGAATTTCTCCAGAGAACCCCTAAGGCATCCTCTTTAGAGGATGCTTATGCTTAGCTCAAAATTTTGCACCCTGTTATCAGATTACTCTTAAAATAGTATTTCCCGTGGAAACTCGTAGAAAAGCCTTATTTGAATTTTTGAGAAATAAACTAATTTTGTAAAAAGCACTCACAAAGAAAGGTTTTTGTATCCTGCCATGATTTCATATAAGAAACTTCTCATTTCTTTCAAACCCCATCCTTTACACATTTTTCAAATATTCATCAAAACAAGATCATTCTTTCAAAATAACACCATCCATACACCCTGTAAATCAGTTTCAGGGATCACGAAAAGAGAAAACATCTACTTTAAAAGATTTTCAAGCATACTACTACCAGAAGCCCATGCGGCAATACTAGGTTTCTCCAAAGCTTCAGCATGACTTGTCAATCTAGCATGATTACTCTTCATTTCTGCAAGCAACTTTTCAGTCTTATCAATATCTTGCTGGAGTTTGGTCAATTCGCCTTTGACATGAGAAGCTTCTACCAAATGGCAAGCTTGCTGCAAACCAGTCTCTAACCAACAAATATCTATCTGACAAGATCTGACTACGTTTAGACAATTGCACAATCCATCTATCTCTTTAAGAGTTAAGCTTTCTAGGGGTTTTTCATCCAAACTTGGCATCAACGAGCCAAGGATTTGGAGGTTCATTACACGAAGGAAGCATGGCTTGAGTCATCATCCCACTAAATATGTTACCACGATAATGATATAGCCGGTGCAAGAATGGAAGGAAAGAGGGAGAAACTCCATCAAATAATTCCTCCCTACTCCGTAAAATCATCGGAACTTTAGAGGCCGCATTCACGCTTGATGTCTCTGGTATAGTAGTCACAATGGTTAGAGTAAAGGTCAGGATTGCAGCAGAAATAGAAACATTGATAGAAGCATTGGGCACTGAAATAGGATCCCTGCAACCTGCGAATACCAATTTTCTTAGAAAAGGTTCCTTTGTTGAGAATTTAAAAAAAGGAGGCAATAGACCCTTACCTTCAGTAGCCTGGCTAATGTGAAGCTCCTTTTCGCCATGAGCTAAAGTGGATGAATTAAACAGGACACTCGTAGCAATAGGAGAAGATCCCGCAACAGCAGCAAGAGGAGAATTAGACACGGCTATTTCAAAAGATTCTGGTTGAATAGTGTTACCAAGTTCTACAGAGGTAGCATCAATACCAGGAGAATCGTTTCTCAAAAAAAACTCTACCGAATCCTTTTCACTTTCTGCCTGAGCACGCAATACTCTACACCTTAACCTGTTGGCCCTTATTAATGAAGAATCATAATCAGACTCGGAATCAACATAGGACTCCCTAGTTGGAGATGCCGATACAACAGATGGTGAAATACGAGACGCATAAGATGACATGCTTGCAGATATCCTAACTGTAGGGGTGGAAAGTTCGTCAGATGCTTCTACCACTGGAGGTTCCGAGTTTGCACTCATAGCCTCGATATTCGACAACACCGGATCTGGGATATCTTGAGAAGTTTCATTATCCTAGACATTGATCTTCCTATCCCTTTGTGATTGAACTATCCTTTTCTTAGGAGGAGTAGAACGATTGGCGGCCTGCGAACAAAAGAAGGATAAGTGGAATGAAGACGAGTAAACAGACAACGAGTTAACGCCCGCAAAAATAAACTAAACTAACAAAAGAAGGATAACTTCAACCAGGTTGATAACCGTAAGAGACAAAACACAAAATAAGACAGGAACAACAATAGAAAATAACGAACCACCACCTTAGGTCTGGTAAAATATCACAACCGAGCAACAATAACCAAGAAAAGAATCAGCAACAATCACGACATTGAGACACAATCACTGAGATGAAAAATTCAAGCCACAAACAAGTCACAAACAGACAAGGGGTTGCACGAGCAACAAGCAGTGAACAACAAAGACATCAAGGTGATGGGTGGAGGATGATCCTACATTAGGTGATTGTCGTCAATGGTTGCCAGAGTGATATCAATGAACATGTCAGCATGAGCTTTAAAAAGCTACGCACGTGAGATCTGGACATGCAATGTCGCCAGTGTGTGGAGGCGCGTGGAGTAGTCGCCGGAGGTCAACCACTAGCGGTAAAGGTCATTGAAAGCTGACGAGGTGTTTGCTAGTGGTGATGTTTGCTGGTGACGACTGGAGAAGAGGTTGGTGACTTAGGGTAGCGAAATTGCAAAGACTTCATGCAACCAAGGTTTTTTTATTTTTAGTTATATATATATATATATATATATCAAAGCTCTAATACCAAGTTGAAAAGAACAAATTGAAGAATTAGATTGGTAGAGATTAAATTTCTCCCTCTTTGAGCTTAAATTTATAATGAAAAGTTACAGCCAAAAATGAAAAAAATACAATCAAGAAAAATAAGGAACCACAATCAATGAGAATATTCTGATAATCCAAACAAAAAATCTAATGCCAAGTAAAATATTTTACTTTGAAAAAAAATTTCCAAATAAAATTGTTTTGCATAAAAATTAATTCATTTCTTTTTATATTTTCTTGTGTTTGCCATACCCAGAAGAAAAATAATTTCTTGATGTCAAAACTCGTTTACTCAAATTCTCCACCAAGAAGTTCAAGAACACAAGGCCCATGGATAGTTCAAGAATAAATCTAGCAATAAGTGCAGTTGCCTATTACCGCCACCAAGGATAACAAACTTGGCATGGATAGAGGAGGATTCGAATTCAAAACAAAGCTTGCTTGAAAATTTAGATGTTTTGTGGTGGATCAAGAAAATGCTGTGTAGGATTGAAACCAGAAGGGACGACACTTGTTTTTCTTTCCCCCCTTTGTTTTGGCAATTGAACTACAAAATTCTCATGATACTTTACATAAGTATAATCTAATTCTTCCTCCCTCCCTCCCTCCCTCCCCCCCCCCCTCTCTCTCTCTCTCACTCACTCACCACGTATATCTAGATTAGTTAATCTTTGATCATTGTTCATTCGGCACCGATTTGTGTTGAACAGAGGCAATTGTTCTCAAACGTAAATCGAACTCCAAATTCTTCAATCTAAGTTCCATTCATTAAAATAGAGATGACAAGTCAGGAGTGGTAAAATGACTTGCCGATTGTTGTAAAGCAAATCATTTTTAAATTTTGATGAAACTGAGAATATTTTACTTTTAGTGTTTACCGGACACCAGAAAATAGGTGAAATTGTTTTTAGGAAAACATTTTACAGAAAAACAACGGAGCCTCAAAGAAAGTTCACACTTCAATTTTTAGCCAGAGTAGTTTGATGCTATGCCAGGGTCCAGAAGTTCAATGAATCAAGTTATCGTGGCCATAGACTGAACACTAAGCACCAAACACAACAAAATGACTAATCATGATAATTTAATTACAAATTCAGATCATGATAGTTTAATTATAAATTCAGAAAAACTAGGAAGATGATTTTTTTTTTTTTTACCACTTTTGAGTTTGACTTGGTTTTGTTGCCGCTATTGATCAGGACTGAGGATTTATCCTTTACTTGTTTCTTTGCCGCCCCTGTCACAACCTCAAATATTGTTGGTAGATCATTTATCATATTGAAGAGAAGTTTCCTGGATCACAAGTTTCAGAAAGATTCATTACAAAATTGATAATGAAAATTCACATACAGGAACACTGGACAATGCTGAACATTCTGTGTTCCATGGATATTTAGGAAATTCAACACATCGCAGAAAACAGACTAGCAACAATTCTACACCCAACTCAAACCAACTATTTATGTTGGTGGAACCTTTCTCATTATGGCCTACAACATAATAACATCATCATATAGACAAGTAGCCAATTTCAGCATGTTATGGGCAGTTCTATCATTACAATTTTTTCAGTATTCTTGCTTACTGATGATGCTGGCCTAAATGAAATTTTTGCAGTGCATGGATGGTCAAAAAATCTATGGCCTTATAATAAGGGAAGTAGCTCATCCTTAATGGAAAAGTTTAAGAACATTTTAAGTACATTTAAGTAATCGCAGATAACTGATTTAGTTCCCCTAACGAAACTATAATATTGAAATGTATTCGGGTCTCCCAATATATAGCCAAATGTTTAGGAGAAGTCCCTGTAATTTACCCTTTTATATACCATCCATATGCTTTTTTATTTAGGTTTACTTTCGTATAACATAATTGTCACGCCCCAAGACCTATAATAAATGACAAGAGATAATAGTCATATACATGCAGAGTTAACTCCACACATACACAAGGCCTAAACCTGTAAAACCATGAAAAAAAAAAAAAGAAAAGAAAAACATCTCTGCTATTTCTAGCCATACAAATGAATGAAATTAAACCATCAAATCATAATTAACTTAATAAATCAAAGTGATCTAACAATCTCAACATCCTTAAACAACAATTAAAAACCAAACATTTGTTACCGTAATCCCATACCAAAAATGTGTTAAGACCCAACAAAAACTCTTGCTGAAAAACTAAAATGCAATGAAACACTCCACTTTGGGCTGGAGACAATACCATGATTACAAAATAAATTCCACCTAGACTACCATCTGAAGACTTATTCATAGCAATCTGATCTAGCATATAAGACTCCTAAATAATTCATAGCAATCTCATCTAGTAGTTAGACTCCTAAACAAATCTGCTATCCTAATCTGATGCAATATTCACCTAACAACTCTTGTATGCAAAGATAAGTAGCAATCAAATATTCCACGCAAGAATAGCTCCAGAATCAACTTCTGCCATCATTTGAACTGATCCTCCTGGTTCTACGGATTGCATCCCAAAGTACCGTGAGTTCCTCTTCCTAATCCTTTGAAGCCCATTCGAATAAGAATCAATAACTCAAAAATACTAAATCTAATCATAAGTCTAACAAAGTCTAAATAACTCCATCATCTCAACTAAAATGAGTATCCCCATGTGTGGCCTCACAACACACCCTATCCACTATTCAACTTGGTGGTCATCCTCAGCATCTTCACAATTAAAATAAAGAATGAGTTACACTAGCCAATAGACGCCAACAACTATTCAGTGTGGACCAAATAAAAAATGATTGAGAGTTTCAAAATTGTAATTACACAATTATCAATAAATGAAAGAGTGTTGCATAAAATAAATACCACAAGCTCAAACATAACTCAGTCATCACTATGGTCACTTACAGCCACAATATCTCAGGTCCAATGTCCAGATAATAATAATAGTGCACCATGAGCATTCACAATAGTCTCCAAAGAGTTCGTAATATATGATACTATAACAAAGTAGAATGTGAGTATTCACACACATCCCATAAATTGCAGCCACGCGTTTTCACAATATTCACTTTACAAACACGTTTCCTACTTAGTCCACATTTTGAAAACCATAATATGTATACAAGTCAGGTTCAAGTTTATGTAAACAAGATTATCAAGAGAATCAATTGAAATTTAATGTTCAAATGGATTTTTGAAACATAAATAGTTTTTATAAAAAATAAATAAATAAATAAATAAACTAGATAGTAGAAGTCACCTACCTCAAACGCACAATACCATGCAAGATCACAAGTAAAACTCCAACAGAGAATTACATCAAACACCTACCATTAATATGCACATTGTTGTGACCCGGTATTTATTTGGATTGTTATGTTTAGCATTTAGCTAACATTATTTTATTTGTGAGGGCATAATTGTCATTTTGCATGAGTTAAGCATTTTAACTCTCAAAATTTTCTAAGTCTAGGAGCCTGTTCGCACAGGCGTCTGTACATCTGTATGTTTCTGGTCTCCTGACAGATTTCCACCAGCCAGTTTAATGTATATACATATGCATATATCTTTTGCATGTGTGAAGAATCCACCCACACCTCAATGTATCTGCTGATTCCTTGAGATTCCACATAGTAATTGTGTTGGCCACTTTAAACAACATACAAGAATATACGTTGCATGCATAGGGTTCCATGACTGCACATGCTTGAGTTGAGAAAAGAAAGAGGATAGGGAAGAACTTGGAGAGAGACTTGAGAGCTGGGGTTGTGAGGGTTTAAGAGAAAACACTGAGAGCTTGTTTTGCGTAGTGTATGAGCTATGTGGTAAGAAAAGAAAGAAGAGAGGAAAGAATAAGGTAACATGGGTGAAGAAAGAAGAGAAGGAAGAGGAAGAGAGGAAAGACAGGAGCAAAGATAGATAGGAGCTCATCCATCATCTAGTAACCCTATATCTTTGTTTTTTTGTCCTCATTTTGATTTAGAGGTAAGGGTCCATGGACTCCAAATTCTTGTTTTCCATTAGCATGTTCATGTTAAATGCATGGTCGGTTTGATGGGTTGAAAACTCAAAACTTTATCATTCATGATGTAATTATTGTTACATGAGGTTATCATGAGAGATGTGTTGGAATTATTGGATGTTTTAGAAATCATTTTGAACAAGGAGTTGTTTTTAATTTTGGAAATTTGGGTTGTGTTGGGTTCAAAAATGGAAAACAGAGCATGTTACATCTAGAAAGTTGAAAATTGACCGTTAGCTTCGCATAGTTGACCGTTAGCTTTGAATATTTGACCCTTAGCTTCGTATGACCGTCTGTACAGTCGCTGCGTACGGACACCCGTCCAAACAAACGCTTGGACACAGTCTTCTAGAATGTTGTTCTTGCTTGTTCTGCTTTAATATTGAGCCCCATCCATACAGGCGTACGTACGGGCATCCATTCAAATTTCCATCTAGATCACTACATTCTTCCTGAATTTTACTTGTCTATTTGAGTTGAATTTAGATGAATTGTTATGTTTTGATACACTATTACGGAATTCATATGATAGTGAGATGCTAAAAAATGAGTTATACTGAGATGAGATGTAATGTTGTATTACTAATATTGCACACGAGTAGAATTTTATATGATGAAATGTGATAAGGCTAGTGTGGTGTGTGTTGGAACTTGGACTGTGATGTCCTACTGCTTTGGTGTTGATGGGAGATGGTTGACATGTCTATGATGGTGTGTTCATTATTCAGGATCTGTATGTGAGGGATAACTTTCTAATATCCTGGCTGTGTGGTCGCAGGATGATGGATTGGATACCTACCATTCTTGTTGTGTGACCAAGGGATAGTGGAACTGTGTGTTTGGATTGGTTATCTATAATCTCAGCTACGTGACCAAAGGATAATAGATTGAGACTGAACCATTTGGCCACAGGTCAGTCACACTGGATTCTACCCATATATGTGTGTGTTGTGAATAGGTGAGTTGTGTGGATGCAATGTGATGGTGAAGATGATATTATAATGTTAAGGATTATGATAGTTGATGACGTGATAAACTATTTAATAATGTCATTAAATGGTATGATGGTATGTTAAACTGAGATGCATGATCATGTCTAATAGTATGTTAGGAAATGGTATCTATGTATGTTGTTACATAGTAGACAGACGTGTTTATAGTGCTTACTCCCCTGCAGATTTGGTTGCAGGTTTCGAGGCGAGACTACAAACAATACCTATTGGCTGGGAGACATAGTTTCGCTGGTTCTTTTGTCTTTAACTTGTATTACCTTTTTTTTTTTTTTTTTTTTTTTGGGACATTGGATGTGAGACCGTATTAAATATTATTCTTTTGGTCTCTTGGTTAGACATTATATACATACCATTGTTCAATAGGGTTGTATCGAGCCAAGTTGACCTCAGTGTGGTTTCTTTTGGAGAGTTATGTGCCCAGCTTAGGCTGGGGCTGAGGCTTTGTTATTATATTCCGGTTTTATCTATTTTATTCCAGTTATAGTTTGGCTCTAATTGGAACATGGTTTTATTGTTTGAATGTATTATTGCATGGGTTTTACCTCGCGTCCCCGACTTGCAAAATTTGGGGTGTGACATAGATGACATTAATAAACAAGCTCATAATAAAACAACCATGCATGACCTACGTCTATCGCGTCAAATTACCCATAATAGCAAATTACAAAGATTAAAAACCTATGCAATATAATTAATTTTGCTAAGATGCAGTAGACCCATAAGATCCAATTTATATAATACCTTGATTTTGTTCCCTATTTTCTTCAATATATGGCTATAGGCATAATGGCCCAATTCCCAGGGCGGCTAGAGGAGCCAAAATCCTATTCTAGTGACTTAAGTGAAATCTCATCGTACTACTGTAGCAGCTATACCTGCTTCCCCCCCCCACCCTACTCACTGTCACATGTATAACCATACAACCTCAAAGCAACTTCACTCGAATCACCCATGTGACGTGACCATGGCTGCATGGACAGCCTTTAAAATTTCCCCCTTTTTTTCAATGTGTTTTATACACCCTTATACATAGCACCACTCCTACCCCATGGCCTGTAGACATAACCTTCAAAAGCTACCTCAATCCCCACATATTTTGACATCAATGTGGCTGCCATTGCAAACATTATTTTAAAGCCCACAAGTACCATAACACATTCTAAATTATACAAAGGCCCAAACAATTTTATAAATAACCCAATAATTTAAGAGCTCAAAAAAATAAATATCTAACTATTAATTAAATAAGTTAATAGGAAACTATTATTATTATTATTATTATTATTATTATTATGGTTGTTAAAATAATGAATACCATATGGTGTATGGTTACACAAATAGATCGCTTCGGTTGTACGGTAAACAGCGTGCATAGAGAAATTGAGCTAATACTTCAACAACAACAAAAACCCAAAAAAAAAATAATAATAAAATAAAGAACAGCATATTGAAACCTAAACCATCTTTACCAGCAAACTGTTGGGTAGAGGGAAGAAGAAACACCTGTCAGCTTTATCGAAACCAAATCTAGCACCAAAATAGAAGGCCACGGCAAGTAACCATGCATCACTGTGAACAGCAACTAGTGCCAACCAGTCTTTCTCTTGCATCCCATCCCTGGCAAAGTTAATACCCAATGCAGGCTCTGGGAGCTCTGGAGGCACTTCTTCAGCGGGTAAATTAACTTCCCATTGCTCACCAGGGAATCCATACAGGCAGAGATTTTCTTTCTCTGCAACACAAAACAGTTGCTCAAAGACAAAAAACATCAATAACAAATATGATCGCCACAAACATTTGCCCCAGGATAACATCCACTATTGGGAGAAAGGGAACAATGACCACACACAAAATTCATAATCTAGCAAGAGTAGCAGCTAAAATTTGGAAATGCCCCTCAAATGAAGTAAAAAATACAAGAAGTTTTAGACAAATTTTGCTTGATGCATGGTGAAACTAGTGCAAGCCAAAAACATAAAATAATAATAACAACAACAACAATGGAAAAACTTGGATATCTATTTCACAAATCAATCAATATGCATAATTAATGAACAAAATGTAAATGGCATTATGCTAGATGAAATTAACTTCTAAAACAGACTTAAACAGCAAACATTCACTTACCAACAATTACAAAGACATTTATCAAAAAAGAAAAAAGCTTACAACGATCACCATTACTAAACAATACTTCCAGCTCTAAATTAGGCAATAATAATCTATAAATACTTTCAAAACTATATTTGTCTCTAGAGAGAATAATACATAAATAGAATTAAAATAAAAACAATGATGCACAAAAATTCATTGAAAATCACCAGAAGGCTGCAAGAAACAATAAGGGCCAATGAGGCAGAGCCTAGAAACTTCTCTCAAGGTACATTCACTGAGTCAAAACCATTCACCCAACGAAATGTCATCCACCTAAGGCTACCAACTTCTGCTCCAATAGGTAAAACCAAAACCCTTGGTAACTTTGAAGACAATAAACAGTCCCTCCTGAAATGCATGTATCTGGACACCAAGATTATTTGAAATACCTGGAGCCAAATTTAAGCTCAACTTGTTGAAAGAAATAAAAAAAAAAAAATTAAAATCAGATTGTAGAAAAACCAAAAATGAAAAATCATGAAGAGTGCATGATACATCTACATTGAGGATAATGGAAATGCCAAAGCAGCCTATGTCACAACTATGCTCAGTCATAAACCAGAGATCCATTTAGAATGGAAGATCTTTTATTTTCTTTTATAAGTGGGAAGATCTTCTTGGCAATTTTTCATTGTACAAAAAATTGACAAACACCATTATTGATTGTATGACAACTGTAATAAAAGATAGGAATTAACAATGATATTGAGAAAGGGAACAAGCAGAGAATAGTAAGAACAATATAATTTTATCAGGCTAAAAAAATCAAAGAAAAGAACACATTCAACAGTTATTTTTTAAGTGCCCCCATGCTATGGTATCCATAGAAGTCAACTATACATAAGAAGCGTACCCCCAACCCCCAAAAAAATAAATAAATACATAAAATAAGTTAATGAATGGAAGCTTCAACTATAGGAAGACAACAATAATCTGAAGAATCCTTTTCCTTCTATTCCTTTGCTCAATCTCAAGATCCAACCTTTTGGCATAAGTCATGCTCGTGGCATTTTGGACATCAACACATGAGGTGGCACAAAAATAAGGGCATTTGTGCTTGCTAGTGGGTTGCAGGCTTGCGAACTTGTCAAGAGTAGCATTTTCATAATTTCGGGGAACTTTTACCTTCAGTGGGTGTTGGAATTTTTCCAATATATTTATAATTTGATTTACATATCTAAGAGTCCATAGCAACTGATGGATTAAGAATCGGAGGTGTATGGAATTTTCTAGAGCCATTATGACTCCTCAAGCAGAGGTGATGTTTCCTCCCATCACCTAGAAGAATGTTAAGAAAACATATATGTAGAGGGATTAGGTGTTAGCTCTACCTCCTCCATGTGCTTGCTCATTGGCTTGCACTAAGTGAGCACCCCATTTAAGGAGCATGGGGGCTAGCCACTAGCACCCTAGAGTAGGGCGGTCTGTGTTACTCGAACTCAACGATTTGGGCTGGAGTACCCATGTTGACATGACATGGCTCTAATTCAAGTGCAAGATCTGCGTCCAACGCGGAGCTGGTATCTCGAATACGGCTTTGACGAGGGTTTGGTCTATCACCATTGTTGAGCAGAGTGAAGCTTGAGTTTCAAATGGAGAAGACGAAGGCCCAAAGGGTTCTTTGAATGGCTTCAACCCTTTGTCTTCGTTGTATTGATTACGCAAACATGATGAAGTTGGTTCAACCTTTATGTGTATTCCATAGAAGTCATATGTATCGAACAAACTATTAATTACACTAATATTAATTAGTTACACTGACATAAACATTTCCTGTGCAAGACTTTTGCTCTCCATTTGTGCACATAGACTTTTGCCCTTCCATTTTGTGTATTATGTATAAAGAGACTTACTAGACTAGGCCAAACTAGCCTAATGATTATAGAAAAAATAATTTATAATATTTTTTTATGTGTCGTATCCCCGTACCCGTATCCACGATTTGGATAATTTTTTAGCTAAATCTCTATATACTAAAATAT
Organism: Vitellaria paradoxa; assembly: GCA_019916065.1. Lineage (NCBI taxonomy): Eukaryota > Viridiplantae > Streptophyta > Magnoliopsida > Ericales > Sapotaceae > Vitellaria > Vitellaria paradoxa. The sequence goes on along the minus strand of CM034241.1, from coordinate 25,465,504 downwards.
AGATAATAGGCGAATCTAACATCCGAATACATACCCAAGTAGAATCCTGCACCCAAGTCCGAGCAACATAAAAAGTAGTGACAGTAGTCCCCGTTAGGACAAAAGCGAGAGGCATCAGTGTTGGCCATGAGGGCTTGGCGTCGAGCGTGCGCACGTTGTGGAGATTATGGGTGTGCATCCAATATACCCCAATTATACCCTACTTAGGTGGACCTCCCTATGACTAATTAGGCTATCGATGTGCCTTAAGGGATGTCACGTGCCTTAGTGTTTCACATAGCTTGATGGGCTACAGCGTAGCGCACCCTTATGCTAACGGTTCTTAGTCAAGGCACTAGTATGGTGTGACACTAAGATTACGGCATTCAAAAAACCTTAACATCGAACCTTGTTATGTGGATATTGGCCAAGATGGTCACCAACTTAGGCATTAAATAAGAATGGGCACTCAATGGTCGTGCTAATGATAGTACGCAAGACCAAGTGTTTGGGCAAAGTCTTTTAAGTGAGCTTTGCTTAGATCCTAGTCAAGTACACTATAGTTACCTCAGTTTAGGGGTGGCAAAATGGACGGGTTAGGCGGGTTAGTGATGGGTTTAAATGGGTTGAAGGTTAACTGAGTGCAACCCAAACCCACCCATTTAAAAGGTGAGTTAGATATGGGCAGGTTGAATACGGGTTATTACAAACACATGAACCCATATCATAACTCATTTACTTATAACCTAACCTACTTTTTAAAAAAAAATTAAAAATTTATTTCAATTAATGTGCATATATATAAATACATCAATATTTATTTTAATTAATATAATATTATACATATTACATAATATTATATATTATATTTACAATTTTCAATTAATTTCGAATTTATACGAACCGATTTATTTTTTATTCAATTTTAAATCAACAACTCTCTCTCTCTCTGTGGGTGTGTGTATGCGTGTGTGCGCGCGTGCTCGAGTGTGCGTGTGTGCGCGCGCGCACACGTGTATGAGTGTGTGTGCGCCCGGGAGCGCGTGTGCATGCGTGTGCGTGTGCGCCCGCGTGCACGTGTGTGCTTGCACTTGTGTGGGTGTGCGTGCGCGTGCGCACGTGTGTACGAGTGTGTTTGCATGTGTGTGGGCGCGCGCACACACATACGTGTATGCGCGCATATGTGTGCACGTGTGCGCGCGCGCGCACACGTGTGTGTGTGTGTTTGCATGTGCATGTGTGCGCGTGCGTGTGTGCGCGCGCGTGTGGGAGTGTGTGCGCGCGTGTGTGTGAGTGTGTTTACGTGCACGCGTGCGCGGGCGTGTATGCACGTGCGTGTGCGTGTGCGTGCACCCGCGCGTGCACGCGTGTGTGTGTTTGCATACGCATGTGCGTGCGCTTGCATACGCGTGTGCGTGCACGCGCGCGCGTACGTGCGTGTTTGTGTGTGTGTGTGTGTGCGCGCGCGCGTGCGCTCTTTCTCTCTAGAGAGAGAGAGGTGAGAGAGAAAGCAGTGTAGAGAAGGGGATTAAACTAGTTTTTTTAATTTAAATGGGTGTTTTAACGGGTCCCGTTTCACAACCCAATTGCACCCGTTTATAAATGGGTATTTTATAAGTTACCCAATTACAACCCAATTAGTAAAATAATAGGACCCAAACCCATTTATTATAGGTTAAATTGGGCGGGTTGATGGGTTTGGGTTGATTTTGCCACCCCTACCTCAGTGTTCAGATAGGCCAGACTAGGCTTATAGCTTAGTCGCCTCACAGACATTATTTCCGCTACAAGATATTAAGGCATAAATGAAAAAGCGAAAGTTAATGGGTAGTTGATACACTGTCGCAGCCTAAAATTCTCGACTCGCGACACTCAGCCACTTCACAACATCTTTATAAGACGCAAAACTCTTCAAACTTCTTTGCCACATGGCTTAATTTCATTAATGGACTTATTCAGTTTTCCATGCATTATCGGACAAACAGGTACATGTTCATTCTGAATACATACATGTGTTTGTGAGTGCAAGTGTAACAAATGCCTCCGCCATTCCAAAATCCAACTTTCCTAAGAAAAGGGCAACCAGTGCACAAGGCTCCCGGTAAGATGTGAAAGAGTTAGTTCAACCTATAACTATTGTCATGAGTCAAAATGTAATAAAAACAAGAAAGTATAAGCACCTACAATGCAGAAGCAAGGGATTCGATTATGACTAAGGCAGAAATTTTAGGAACCATCTACTCAAAATAGGCAAACAAAACAATAGCAACAAAAAAAAAAAAAAAGGCTTTCCTCAGCATAACCTAATGAGTCACCAGCACGACATTGTAAAACTTCACCCAAATCAATACCATTACCACCACATACACAGATTCATAGACTCAAATATAGAAAACCTAACTAACCAGGATCGCACTGCTGATAGAATTCTTCGACATCTGCAGAAAATGCCAAAATGGATAAAACAAATTAGTATAAGCAAAACCCAAAATCCTATAACCCAAAACTTCGGAAAACATATAAATGTTTTAGAAATTAACGATTGCATAAACATAAATGCAATAAACGTATATACCGGTGGTGAGGGCTTTGATCATGCCGGCTCGGCGACCCTTGAAATCCCCGAAAACCTCCTCCACCGTTCGTGGGTTGTACTGTGCACCTCCGTCCATGGCCGCACGGACAAAGAGCCAGTTTCTCAACTCACTCCAGCCTTCACAGATTTGAACCTATGTATATAAACTGCTATCGGAGAGATTCACAGAGTTCAAAAAACAAATATGTAGCTCTGGAACAACGATAGCTTAGGGGCTAAGTCGGGTGACCTTGTTGGACTCAGGTACAGAGTAAAGAGTTACCAATAATACTAATAAAATAAGGAAAAACGAAAAAGGGATAGATATGGGATGAAGTGAAATTAGTAGAGAATAAATAAATAAATATGAGATGGTGGTTAAACTCGAGTAGTTTGGGAAGTTATTAAAAAAAAAAAAAAAGTTAACTTCTTATAGTTGACTACTAGTTAGTTATTGAAGGAAAAAAGTTAACTTTATAATAGTTAATTTTTTAAGTTAAAATAAAATTTTGTTCTTTATTATTTAAAAAAAATTTTAAATATAAGAGGATAAATTTGATTATTTAAAAAAAAAAGTCAAAAAATTAACTACTAACTTTTTTTCTCAAACACTACCTTAACTAATTAATCATCACATTAACTAACAGTCAGATTATCAACACTATTCCAATTAATGCATTTTAAAAGTTTCACATTTAATTTCACAAACTATCAATAGATTCTTTATCTTGTTTTAGGTAACAATCAAATTAAAATAATCAATTATTAATCTCCAAAGTTAATCATTTCAAGCCCAACTAATTGATCTTTTTGGGGGGGGGAGGGATCATAAAACTAATCGATTTCCAAACTTACTTGCTGTATTTCTTAATTTTGTGTTATCATCAAAAACTCATTACTCAGATCTAATATCCAAAACATATAACCAAGGGTCCAAGTTATGTGCTAAATTCTATTATCCTTTTTCATAACCAAAACCATTCTTTTTTCTTTTTTTTTTTTCTCAATTTAAACATGTTTCTCAAAATAACCACATATATACACATATACGACTGTTTCCATAATTGTTGAGTCCAACCCAACACCGTTTTCGTCTTTTATGACTCAATACCCAATGAAAACGATGAATCGAACCGGTGTCGTTTATGAGTTTTGACTCAAGGGTCGCAATTAACCATATCAATGTCATCATTTTTTTATTCATATTCAAGGGTTACGATAAACCAAGTCAACATCAAAACCCTCGTTGTATTTATGAATCAACATTCAATTGTCACAATAAACCAAACTAACCATCGTCGTATCTATAGATTTACATCCACTGGTCATAATAATCCAATTCAGCATCGTATTGTAGACTACTAACTTACTAGCACAATGACCAATCCTATATATAGGTTTAGGGACCTTCAACCCATTGGTATCATGTACCCAGGTCTTATTTTCCACCACATTTCATTACACACACATTGCAACATATTACTCACACACAACATATCTAATCCCACGTATCACATCACACTTCATACATCCATAAGCATATCCATATTTTCATCTATCCACAATTTTCATAATTTATTATTTCAAGCAATTCCAGTATTATATTTAGTAGATTCATATATTCTCATTCAACCACCGTTTCCATTATTCGTCTTACAACAAACTCACCACACACATTCACACATTATTCAGTACCATTTTTATTAAATTTTATCTCTTTACATTATTCATCAATTCATTTAACTCAAATGATTAATTGGTCTTTATCATCACAATTTACCAACGTCACATTATTAAATACCAACCTTATTTTGATATATGATTTTGCCACTATCGAATGAAATTAGTCTTTATACCAAATTTTTACTTTATTCAAGGATATAAAATCCTGCTATTTCACATTTATCACAATTATTCACGTCCTGCCATCCCCAGTATCTTATAGAAAAGAGTTTAAGGATTCAATTATTTATATAATTATTACCAAGCACTAATCTTGGCATTAACGAAAATCAAACAAAACTAACCCCACTCATTTACCATTTCAACTGTACCATTTATACCATTTTACTTTTCATCTAAACTCAATTCATGTATTTATATTATTATACATCAATCTTATAACCTTTAACATATCAAATAGTTTAAAACTTGATCAATCATATCAAGGCATAGGAAGCAAGCAAATCAATATCTTATAGCCATATGCATCATATATTTTTAACGTAGCTATATTTCATCAAATCAATATCTTACAACCATATGCATCATATGTTTTAACATAGCTATATTTCATTTTAACATATCAAAAAAATATTATTTCATTTCACTTACATGATTTCATAGCATTCCATTTGATGACATGTACTACATACAGTTTTATAACTTATTACTAAACATAACCCTCCACTTTCTAGTTCCACATTTGAGAGCATAAACTTTGAAGTTACTTCTTCATATTAAGTTTCTTATTCTAGAAATATGAAATCAGAACTTCTTCCATACTATTTTATTTTAGTTTGTCTTAGTAGGATATTATACTTAAAATCTTTTTTAAAGGAAAATTATTATCAAACATTTGAAAACCAGTTTTAGGAATTTGGAAATCAATAGCTTTAGTGATATTTCAAAATCATTTTTTCAGAGTGTGCATAATAGCCTCCTTCGTGCACCCAGGTAGAAATATCTTTGCGCTTGCTGTGGCTCATGTGCCTAACTAAACCTATCCGCACACCTAGTGTCTCTTGCACCGGATGCTCCAATAGGCTCTGTTTTAAGTTTCTATGTTTTAGGGTTTCATTTCATCAATTCAAACTATTTTTTCCCAAATATTAGTTTAAATTAAATCTCTAACAAGAAATAAATGCCACCACATAATTTATTTGACATATTGTCAAATATAGAACATAAATTGCATCGCGCGCGTGCACACACACACACTTATATACATGTATCATCTCAACTTCCAATTTATGCATTTAACCATCAAAAAATCATATTAATAATTTTGCATGTGAAAGAGCATCATATAACCACAAAAACAACATACAAACCCCTTTGTTAGTGTTCAAGAAGAAAAATAGTATTCGGGAAGCTCAAAATTCACCGAAGAAAACCTTCTTCTGAACAACTCATAAACATCAAAACTTAACCAATCATGCCATCATGTTTCTTTCACTCTTAATTTTACTTTTAAAATGAATTGGAAGTTCAATTTACAAGCTAACTCATCCTTATATTCTTCTCTCTCTCTCTCTCTCTATCTCTAGTTGTCACAATGTTTGTCACATCTTGGATCTCATGACTCGAGAGGTAAGTGAATAATCATGCAAATTATGCACTAATTAATAATACCTTGATCAAAACATTACTACCTCCCTGGAGCAACATACATAATAACCACAATAATAAATTAAACATAATATAAACTAAGCCTTGGCACCTGCTGGGATGCCAGGATACCACGCTCTAATACATCTTACAAAATAAATAAACATAGATCTTATGGCCTTTACAACCCAATCAAATAAATCTCCATATTCAATAATATTACAGTCCCAAATAAAATTATTCTTGGGCAAATGAAAATGCAATGTTTACAACAGTTTATGCAAATTCTAATCCCACTAAATGCCTACCTAATTCTTAGGATTTGTTCCTCCAATAAAGTTTATAGGGACATGAGAACTAGTCTACTTGTGTCCACGAAGCAAAATAAAAGCATATATAATATGTAAAGCAACAACATTAAACAACACCAACATATGTAACTCAATATATCCACATAATCATAAAGCATTGTTGTACAAATATTAAGATTGTCATATATGTGAATCATATTTTCCACCATCATTGTTTCTCAATCACATTTTTATTTTCTTTTAAATCTATGGGGTGGGTACAATCAACGTCGTTGTCCAAGACCACGATTAGCCATAATAGACGTAGTCATTAAGAGTCACGATTAGGCATAATACACGTCATAGTGTAGGCTCCTAACCTGCCGGCATGAATACCAATCTTGACGCAGGTTTCGAGTCTTTTAACCCTAGGGTAATCTCTATACCCTTTTTATTTTCTCCTACCCTCCATCCCCGTGTCACAAACATCAGTTCTCATTCCATTCCCATTAATCTTATCATTTTCTTTTTATTACCAAATAATAACTTATATCATCATAGCCATCAATTTAATAAACTCAACTCATTTCAATATTACATGGATATATTCTAATTTCACTTTAATATTTCATCATTTCATAAAGGTAATCTCAATTCATACTTAGATAAATATCACATACTTTTCATTAACAATATTTAAACACCTTAGAATGAACATATATCAAGTGTAGAGGTGAATACATAAGTTTAAAATCAAATGGGAAACAAAACAGAATTCTGAAGCAAACTCGAGTGCCTGTATAGGGATCCAAGCACCCCCACAAGAGGGGCAGGCGCTCCATGTGGGTAGTAGCTCATTTTGGTCTCTTTTTTACATAAATAACTTCCAAACATATTTTAAACCAACACTTTAAATCCCCCAAAATATCGCATATACCCTAAAATAAGTTTTAAACACCTATGTTCAAGAAATTCTAACTTAGATAAGAAGATTTGGAAACTACAAATACTGGAAGAGGGGACCCAGGTGCCCCCACAAAAGACCCGGGCGCCCACATAGGAGCCTTAGGCGCTCGCCTATACCCAGATTAGTATACTCTATTTTTGGTCCGTTTACTGATTTGTCTATCCTTACTTTTAACATAGCTAAACTCAAAAGATATGTTGAACTCTCATTTTCACAAGTATTCTAAGGTCTTTAGGACTTCAATGGTTTAAGCAACACAAGTTTTAATTAACAAATTCCTCCAAGATTAATGTTTCATTTCCAACCTCTACATACACATATATTCATGTATAACTTGTTTAAAATGATCTATTCATGCTTCTAAAATTCAAACCATGCTTCAGAACAACATTTCTAAGTTCTTTACATATCATATATGCTATTCAACAGCTTTAAATACCTACCTCAAGTTTTAAGCCAAGTAGAACTCAATACGCTGATCTTTTAGTTACAGGCCTCTAACTTCAAGTAGATCGTTTGCACAAACCTTTGATCCTAACCACGAACCGGTTATATAGACATGCTTAATGGGTGTTCAATTTCACTTCTACAAAACCAATTTGAGTTTGGTTGAAGATTGATGAACTTACCTTACTCCAAGTCCCTCAGCTACCTCTTAGTTCTCAGTTCTCTCATTCCCAATCCAAAACTCTCCCTCTTTCTCCTCTCATAAGTACATATACACATATATGCTTGGCCTCCAAGGCTTCTACAAAAGCCTTTCCCTTCCCCCTATCCTCCTAATCTAGCGAAGGGTTAACATAAAAGAGACCGTCAACTAAAAAGTAACTAAACCAATGTCAATCAATCTGTCACACAAGCAGGGCGCCCGCACCTAGTCCTGGGCGCCCGCCCATTCCACCGGGGTACCCCATTGTTTAAACTTTTCTAAATTTTGGCTAAGTCTGAGAATTACTCATTTCTTACAAATTCTCAATAAGTGTTGAACAAAATCAAAATCAAATCTAGAAACCGAAGAACCAAATCGATACATGCACTAAATTAATTATACCAAATAACATATTAAGCCATATCCTAATGCATTATGATTAGATTATCATTTATGAAAACATAGGTCATTACACTTCACTATCAAGGAATAGAGATGCAAGTGACTGAGATGATAAGGTTAGTGTAGCTAGGGAGTAGGCTTGATAGGTTGGGCGACAACCATTAATGATACACGAATTTCAATCGAAAAATTAGAAAAAGAAGATGTAAGTTTCACTAGCATAGAAATGATAGTTCGTGCATATTGGAAAAGAAGGGGGCATTGGTATGCCAATGCCGTGCACACAGGAAGAATCCTGGCATCTGTAAAACAAAACCCAAGGCTTAATTTTGACTTTCCAACTTTTGTATAACCAAATTGTAAACTGGACACTGAGCAATCGAGTCAACACTTGCATCAAATTAATCACATCAAATAACATATGAAGTCATAACTCAATGTATTATAAATAAAACAATATATGCAAAAGTATGAGTCATTACACTAAGTCATTCCCAGTCTTTGGATGCTCATTTAGGTGAATGTGCTGGATATGGTAAGCATTTAATTTCTAAGCTTGTGTCTACCTGAGTGAGTGTGTCATATGTATTTCAATGTTCTAACACGTCTGGGCATGTTGCGACATGTTCTGGCATGGTGTATGGCATGGCATTAGATGTTATAGCATAGAAAGTGATGTCCTAATATGGTATAACATGATGATACGGCACGATATAGCATAGTATGACACGAAGAAAAGATATATAGGATGGTATAGCATAAAGTGACATGTCATGGTAATAAGGTTTGGTATGACAAAGTGAGATGAGATATAGCATGGTATGTGATGTGTGAACCATGTCATTATGAAAAACTATAGGTCATATATCATGTGTTATCATGTGATGTGATATCATGTGTGTTTATATTGTCTCTGGTCATTTTGATTAGCATCACCCAGTGAGATATGCTGAATGTAAGAGTTGAGACCCAAGTGATTGTGACTTTTTTTTTTAGGCAAATTGCTCTAATTAAATATTAAGGAATTTCTACCTTATAAGAAAATAGGGACAATTAATTATGTAATTTATACAAATAGAATATATGTTGATGTAGTAGTTGCTGTAGAAAGTTCCTTGAGAACTCAATAGGATGTTCTGAATGCCTTTAATGCTTACCATGATTGGCAATGATGAAAATGGCTAGGAAAAACTTATGATACTGTTTGGCAGCAGAAATTTTAGCAAAAAAATACCAAATTTTGCACTTTGGATGTTTGGCAAAATACCAGAATTTACCACTTTTTTGTCCTACTACTGGAACTCCACAGACGGTGCCGTTTTGTGAGATTTTGTGATTTTCCTTTTTTGCCCTTCTCATTTTCTTCCTTTGTACCAGGGAAGTGAATACAGGATTTAAAGGATATCTGCCTTCAGTTGGTTGATCTATCATCATTCATTGTAATGAAACCACGGCATCGCTACTGGCTGCGAAGCTCTAGGTTGAAACCTTCTCCGTTGTTGACTTCCAGCCATCAGTATAATCTTTGATCTCGAGCTCGCCGACAAGTGCAACCCACGACACTGCTCCGACCACCATCACAAAGGTATGGAAACTATAGAAATAGGTCTGAGTCTAATGATTTTACATCTTTTTAGGCACATTGGGGATATTTTGTCCCCTAAATAATTTTAATTCAGTAATTTATTTGTTTTAAGTTCATGTTGTGCGAGATATGTTTTTTGTGAATCTGGGTTTTTGGGAGACCAGTATATGTTTACTAGGGTTTGCAAGCAGATAAGGGAGTTTTCATTGTTAGTCAAGACTATTTAGGGAATCTATTACGGGAGACCCAGGTATGATTTAAGGAACCAGAGTTCAATATGAAGTTGTTGTCCCCTCTGATCCACCATTTCCTAAAGAAGTTATGGATGTGCCTCTTTCTCCTAAGAAAAAGATGCCCTAAGTTTCACCGATCAAAGTCATTCCCTCTTGAGTGAATGTTTACTGTGCTTGTTGTACGACTTTAGTCAGCCGCTAGCAACCGACAACATCTTAACCCCATTCCAAGATTCGGGCCAATTCCCCCTTCATACGTACTTGGGTACGTACAGGGAAAATAGGATTTATAGCCAAAAAAACTTGGGTATGCAAGGGGTGGACCATGTGTGCAACTCGCGTCCATACGGACGAATGTGACAAATAATTTTTAATTTCCTCCCATATGTAATACGAAGTCAGCAATAATTTCCTCCCATCAATCATATTCCATATGGATTAGGCAGTGTGATGAATAGAGGGCAATCCAATTGTATATGGCACAACATATCCAACCCAACCCTTACTGGTGGTCACTGTTGACACTTTAAGGAAGTAAGAAGCTAATATATTTTACAGAGACTAGCATTGTGTACCTATTGATGAACTTAATGTTGCAATTTGACTATCCTTACTTTCGTGGTATTAAGTCGCATGTAATTTTTAACGTGGAAGAATTTTATGTACTTGATTCATACTTTACTCTTCTAAATTCATACCTTTCAAGCATGCAACCTTAATGGAAGAACACAAAGCCTAATATTTGCTATATTATTGATGAATGGGTCTACTGTATTATAGCAGCTATGGTAGTACACTATTAACTATTTGATTATCAACTACGACGATTTTATTAATTATTTGTTGACATTATCATAATTGTGTATGTTGAGCACTCGTTTATGATTTGTTGTAGTTCTATAATGGAAGGAGAAGACTCACCCATTGATCTCCAACACACCTAACTGATTCAAAATAATCACTGATTTAACCATTCACGGAGGTCAACAAATCTCCAACATGGCGATGCAGCCACTAACAAGGCCAAATGGGATTATAAGCACAATGGGATCTTACTTAACTTAATGGTCACACTGATAGACGATGGCTATAGGAGGGGTAATCATTTGTCACCAATAGGGTTTAGAAAATTAATTGAGGAGTTTTACAAACGAATAGGAAGAATGCACCAGCACAGCCAACTCAAAAGTCAACTTGACAGATTAAGAAAGGATTGGCGGACATGGATGTCCATTAAGTCCCCTAAATCAACATGCATTGGTATGGGTTGGGATGCAGTGAAGGGGACTTGGGATGCTCCTGATGGTGGGCTTCAATGGCAAAGGTTTGTACTTCAATTCTATATTGTACGCTATTTCTTTAAGTACTTACTGGTATCGCAGTCGAACCATATTTGTCCATCTGACATTATTAGGTTCCGCATTTTCTATTTGCACCAACTTCAATAGAATTCCTATTTGTCTCAACTATATTTGCGTAATATTCATCCAATGTTCTCCTCTCTTTTGTGTAGCTCAATCCAGATGTGTTGAAGTTCAAAGACAAGGGCCTTGATCACGAAGAGTTGATGGCTAAGGTTTTCCATGGCACAACAGCGTCTGGCGAAATGCACTAGACACCTTCTGTAGGACAAAGGAATGCTCACTACTTCCACGTGCCTTCCGATGGGAACAATGAAGACAATGCAGGCTCAGGACCCACTCCGCAAAGCCCATTTCAAACTTTCACTCATGTCAAAGCAGAGGGTCCCGGTTCAGGAAGTCAAAAACGGAAGAGAACAGTTGAAGATTTCTCGAACGATGGGTTTACTGTAGGATGTCAGCGAGAGTCTGTTGGTGCGTGCGTAGGTCGCTAGTTGGGGCACCTTGCAGATGCCGCTGAGGACTTGAAGAGTAACAAGTTGCACATTATATATAACGCTCCTGGGTGTGGCATTGGTGATTGCCTTGCGAAGCTGACAGCCCTTGAAGGCATGGCTGTGATCGACCTATTGTACGTTTTCACGACTGATTTGTTTAGCTCACAGATTACCAGGGAGACTTTTATGAACTTGCCGTCCGATGAAGTGAGGGTGCAATGGTTGGAACTTCAAAGATCAAAGCACGAACATGCATAGTACTTATTTACCTCTTCAATCCCAATGCCTCCTCCAACTCCTTTTAACTATCACCCACCATTGGGTTTTAACTACCCACCCTCTACTTACAGCAACCCCTCAACCCCACCGCCTAGTTCGAACTACCGTCCACCCCCAAACTAACCCTTTGCCGATGGAAAATATTTTTTTTTTATTGGCTATCTGCCAATGCAATTGCATATATAGTTTTACTTCACATGTTTACCACATTTGCGACTACATTAGGACTTTGTTTGAACATAGTGTGTTTTCCCTACACACTACAAATGTTATTAGGCAATGTATGATTAAAAGCCCATGTATAACTTCACGTGTTTTAATGGGTTGCTGCTACATTACAATTTTGTTCGCACATGCTAAGTAGTGTGTTTTCCCTGTACACTACAAATGTGATTGCCTTCGAATTGATATATGTATAACTGACAACATGAAGTGTTATAATAGTTCGTTTCAATGTGCATTTATAATCTCTCCATCCATTCGTTGACTTGCCATTTCCAAATGCATGTTTGATATGTATTTGTTTTTTGTCTTCTGTTTTTTTCTTTTTTTTTTTTTAACATATTCTACCTATTGAAGCAAATCACACACACCGGTTGAGACTCTTAATTTACTTATTTACATTTCACAATTTTCTCTAAGTATATTAGTTTATTAATCATTTTCTAATATGCGGCATACTAATGGGCATGCTCTTCTGTTTTGCATTACAGCAACCGCAGGTGATCAAGATGATGACAAACAACAATGCCCAACTATCTAAAAAGTTATTGAACGCGCCACCCGTAATCGAAGAAAAATAAGAAGGCTTCTAATAGCTGGTGCTCTCATGGTATCGGAGTACTGGTGCATTTATTTGACATAACCTTACCACACCTTTGCATTCTCCAGCTACGATTGGGTGAAAGAACTATTACACGGCCACCCAAAATGGATATACAATATGTTTCGAATGGAGAAGGTTGTTTTCCTAAAGCTATGCAAGGAACTTACACTACGTTATGCGCTTGCAGTCTCCTCACATTCGGGTGGTTTAATAGTAGAGGAGAGTGTCGCAATTTTCTTGCATACACTTGCCCACAATATGTCAAACAGACAACTACAAGAGCACTATCAACATTCAAGTGAGACTATTTCTCACCATTTTCACATGGTTTTGGAAGCGATGATGCACCTTGTATTTGATTATCTCCAACCCACCGATGAACAAACAAGTGTCCATCCCAAAATCATTGCAAAGTGAAAATACCATCCGTTCAAGGTATAACTTAAATTACAAACTATTGACTAACTACAAAAATGTGTTTACTAATTAGTTTTGTTTTACAATCTTGGAATTTTAGGATTGCATTGGCGCCTTGGACGGGACGCATGTTACTTGTGTGTCTCCCCCTGATAAAGCCATTGCATACTACAGTAGAAAATGTGGTTTCACCCAAAATATTCTTGCAGCGTGTGACTTTGATCGCGGGTTCACATTTGTATCGTGCGGGTGGGAGGGGAGCATGCACGATAATTACGTGTTCAAAAGTGTTATAACTAATCCCAATGAAAACTTCCCCTACCCCATTGGAGGTAAAATTGAACTTATTAAGCTTTTTGGAATTTATTCACATGGATGAACTTAGAAATTGTTATTCCTTTGTTGTAGACAAATTTTATCTTGTTGATTCGGGGTATGAAAATCAGCGAGGATATCTTGCACTATACAAGGGCGAGCGGATGCACATGCAGTAGTTTGCACGTGGCACTGGTCCGTCAAATCCAAATGAACTATTCAATTAAGTTCACTCCTCATTGCGTAGTGTAATCGAGCGGACATTTGGCATTTGAAAGCATCGTTGGGCAATCTTACAGGATTGCAGTCATATGACTACAAAGTACAAGTTGCCATAGTTGGCTATTCAATGGCACTGCATAACTTCATTATCAAATATGGAGGCGAGGAATAGTCAGAGTTTAATACATCACGAGGTATAAATTGGGTCAAACCATCGGTATCCACACCTGCCGATGTGAACAACGACAATGAACCTTGCCTTGATTTAGGCGACGAAAATGAGGATGACTTTGGTGAAGGTAATACTGAAATGGACGCACGTCGAGATGCAATTCGTGATACTCTCGTATGAACTCAAGCTACTACTCGACGTTAAATCTTGTTAAAAGCTCATTTTCGGATTTCAGTCCTCATTTTTGTGAGATATTTTAAGTTTCTAATTATGTAATAGATAATTTTAAGGTTGCTAAATCAGATTGGTGTCCTTTGGGGAAAACTATAATTGTAAAATTTGTCTACTTATTTTGTCTAATTGATGTAAGTTCTAATTTCTTATATTACTTATGAAATCCAAATATGTATCAATGGGCAAAATTCTATGTAGTCTGATCTGGTTGCAGTTTTTAAGAGTTTCTTATTGAGGGACTGTGTTCCCACTGCTGTGGCTCTACATGCTACCTGCTGTACAGGTGTTGGTTTGCTGATGCAGGTTGAATTTTGTGTGTGGTTTGTTGTGTTGTTTAGCCTTGCAGTTATTAGTTTATTGTTAGATTTTGTAAAGATGTTAAAAAGTGATGATCGTATGGCTATTGTGCTATATCCCTACTAATTTCTTGTTTTGCATCTCTACTTAAATGCAATTTTGTTATGCAATCTGGATACAGATTGTAAAGGAAAAGAAGTCTGCCAGATAAAGTTTTGTATGTGCAGCTTGTGGACAGGTACGTAGCTTAAAAGTGGAAGTGTCAAATGGTGAGGAGCTAAGAATTTCATTTTGATTGTTTACCTCGTGTTCAACTTGGGCACATATAGACCAACAACAATTGCCCCAAGTATGGAGAAGATTTAGCAGCACAAGTTGAAGGTACAGATCCAGAAAAGGCATCCATGAGATCTAATTCCTCAGATCGGTTGGTTACCCAGCAAAAAAATGTAACAAAGAAGCTTGTATCAAAAAGTTCAATAAAAATGGCTGTGATGGAAGTTCCTGGGATGAAAAGCCTAGTTCTAAAGCAAAAATTCTGAAGGTCAAATGTGGCTCTTTTGACAAAGTTCTTGGGAGACTAGCAACCTCACTAAGTTCTGAGAGACCAGCAACATCAGATGCAAAAACTGGGAATAAACCTGTTGTCAAGGTTAATAAAATAACATTCTCCAATAAGAAGTCGGAAGAGGTCCAGGTGGAATCTCACAGGCCCTATATTGTGATAAAGCCTCTAGTAGAGACAGACAGAGACCAGCCACAGACGAAGATTGTTATCAAACGACCAAAAGAGATCATTAATTTGGACCAAGGCAGTTAAGAAGGTACTACTATTCATAATAAATATGTGAGGAGGAGTAAAATTAGAAAAGTGCCTAAATTTTTTATTTCTTTAATATTTTAACAGTTGATTTAATAGAAGAAATTAATATTAACAATATTTAAAATAAGAAAGACTAATATAATTTTTAAAGGTTAAAAGGTGGTAAATGTAATTATTTAAATATTAAAAGAAGGTAGGTATGATTTATTTAAAATAAAATAATATTTCATTTTTACATAAAAATGAATAAAAAAAGTTATAAAATTTTTAAATTTTTATCCTCCCAAAAGTGAAAATAACGAGAACAAAAAAATAATATTTGCCAAAAAATAAAAAATATAAAAATAAATTATAAATATATTCTAAAATTATTTTTCTTGCTTTATTCGATAGCTAGAATTATTTTTTTCTCGCCACTCTAATTGTCATAATAAATAATAAAATTTTACACATATATTAAATACTATACGGATATCTGTTAGATAAAATCAACTAATATTTTTATTTTCTAAAAAAGTAATATTTAAACTTTAATTTTCTTTAAAATCTTCATAAAAATGAACATTAAAATTAAAATTTTAATTTTAATATACATAAAACTTAAAATTTTAAATAAATACACTTTTTACGCTTTGTGTCATCTATAAAATAAGAAAACTTAATTATTTAAATTTGATATATTTTCAACCGTTGTTATTTTTCAATGACTAATATTACTTTTTTGCTTTTCCACTTTAGTTATCTTTTCAATTATTTCATGGAAGTGCACTCTTTCACTATTCACATATTTTTTTGAATACTTTTCTTATAAAAATCTATAAATTAATATTATTAAAAATATGATAATATTCATAATAAATAATAGAATTTTACAAATTTATTAAACGCTATATAGATAATTAATTGGTGAAATTCATTTTTACATGTTACTTTTACAATTTTTCATGTACATTTATTTTACAAATTTATATTTACATTTTTTACTGGCCAAATTAATTCCTACATATGATAGGAGCAAGCACAGCCATGTTAGACTTTTTAATGAATCTTCGACCAACATTATCATTTTCTTAATAAAAATGGTGTTTTAGGCACAAGTCAAAACTTTCATGTAAGTATGATTCAAGAATGTGTTAGGAGAACTGTGGAGATGACCGAGCTTTGGTTTTGGCAGATGGGTATAAATTAAACGAGATAAAAGTGAAAACCAAGTATCAGCCAAACACGGGAATTATAATTCTGGTTCCTAAATCCGACGTCCAACCACACATAGCATGAATTTTGAATTGATGCAGACAAAATGAAGGGGGATTATATCAAGCCATTAAATCAGGATTTGCTTTCAAAGCCCCCCTTCCAAAAAAAAAAAAACTCAGATGGCCATTTAAGAAAGTCTGAAGAGGATCCAAATCCAATAATATGAAGAAAAAAATAATTTCATCTTTAACACAAATTAATAGCAGCAAAAGAAAAGGCATAGCCAATCACTCAGCAATTTCCAAATACATTATTCAAACATAGAATGTCAATCAAATAGCACAACATAAAGTAACTCTATTCAAATCTATGCCATAGGCTTTACATAAATACACATACAAATAAGCATGCATAAACAAACATACATATATATCAAATGATTAGCATACACGGAGAGAAAGAGATGGTAATTACCTCTTTATTAAAATTTATGCTCTCCTCTTCTTCTCACAAAGAGTGAAAACCCTAAAAAATAAATCTGACAAATAGACCAGAATGCCTGAAACTATTCCTTGAAGAGGCAAGTTATACCCAACAAATCCAAAAACCAAAGGAAAAAGAATTGAAGAATTTTGAATCCAAAAACGAAAGAGAAATAAGTTTGAATGGTATTTTAATCAGACCTGTGCTATGCTTTCTTGAGCTCTTCTTTTCTCTTCTTTTTCTCGTTGTCTTCCGTATAGTTGACAACAAATTCCTTCTCATGGGGCTCAAACACACAAATACAGCCCAGCAGCAAAAATTAGTCTGTTCGTCAACCAATAGAAAGCGTGAGTTCGATTTTGACTATTACATTAAAAGGTGGCATTTGGTTTGTGATTCTGTTTTCTATTTTTTGTTTTTGTTTGTTATTTTCTAATTTCTATTTTGAAATTCAGTTTTCAGAATACTAAAAACACATTTGGCTTACCATTTCGAAAAACAGTTTTTCAAAATGAAAAATGAAAAACGCATTTGGTTTGAAAAATGAAAAATAAAAAAGACTACATAGAATTTAGGTAATAGAGAATACCAACATGGTAACAACCAAAACATAAGAAGATGGAACCATCAGTGACAAGATTTGAGTGTTTAATCACCCCTCAAAACCAATGATCATCCTCAATTGGAATAGCAATAATTGCAAGTTCAGCGAGTAGGGCTTAACCATAAAAAATAATCATTTCTGGGGCCATGCTTGGCAAACCTCAAAACCCATTGAGGTTGCTGTTATTAATTCTCTCTGGTTTGTGAATTGGGAACATTTGGCATCTTGTAAATTTGGCTATCATAAAAAAAATGTATTATGGATATCATAGAAAGATGGTGATAGAGCAGAGATTTGAACTAGGAAATTAAGTAATGGAAGAACAATTAGATTAGATAGATATAAGCTTACACAAATGTTTTGCCATCTCTCTAGTACAGTACCTTTGAGAGTCTCCCTGCCGTCTTGTTGGGCTATTTTGGGCAAAATTCCCCAGCATTTGATCACTTCTGGGAGTATATGGGTGGTCTTGGAGAGGTAGGGGCTACCAAAGGTAGAGCAGGGAAAGGTGTGCCCCTGATCAAAGTTTGCTGAGAGGAACAAGCCCATGTGATTCACATTCCCTCCAAAACCTATCCCATTCGGAATGCTCTCTGAACTAAAATTAATAGCACACTGCCAATTATAAGAAAAGATTTTTAAGAATTATGTTAGCCCGTGGCTCAAGATGTTGCAATAACGGAACAAATTGGCTTATTCTTAGTATGAACATTCATTTCATCAACAAAAAAACAACAAATGCAGTGAAGCAATCCTCATATTATCAAGAATCAATATATCATTTCTTTTCCATGAAACAGTAAAAAAAAAAAACTTATGTTTCCTAAGAGGCTGAAATGAAACACCCCTGGTTTCAAGATGACCTTCTCGAAGAAGTATATACCAGTGATTTCTACAGCGACAGGCAAGGAAGCTATGCCACTACTATAAAAGAAGTATGCATGTCCACAGAATCAGGCAAAGAAACTATAGTGCTTGCATAGTTGTGTTATTGTTTCTAGGCAATTAAATGCTATTCCATGGAGAAAGGGCCAGTATAGCTTTGACAATAGCCATTTACTTCAAATAATTGACACCCATAATTTGAAATCAACTAGAAAGAACAAAAAAACATACTGAATGGCCCTTTCTACTATAACCATTTTCCTTGCAACATGTCCATTTCTTGAAATCATAAAATATATAATTCCTGCCACTATCATTTATTGTGTTTAAGGTTTGAATGGCTCCTAATGGAATAAACATCACAAGAGCAGAATGTGGATCAAACAATTATTGTAATTAGATTCTTTTGTGTACAGTACGGGGGGTACATGAGAATAAGAAGACAATCACATCACACAAAATAAATATTGTTTGTCATAGTAGCAGAAAATAAATATGTCTTTCGTTCACGAGGAATAGCATTCAAAATTTCATCAATTGCTTTCTCAAAATCCTCATTCAGCAACCTATCTGCTTCATCTAATAACTGCTAATCGAACATGCTGCATAATTAAGAATAGTAGTGTACTTCTAAAGCAATAGGATTGTCCAACAATTTAACATTAACAACATATGTCACCAAACATTCGTGTTGCAAATTATCTGGTACTTGAAGTTTCCATATAAGACCAATTTCAAAATCAAGTGATGTTATAATATTTTAGAAGGAAACATTTACAAAAAACAATTAAGTTTTGGTAACTTGTTGTTTAATAAAAAAAAAGAATTTATTGATGAAGTGTTAGAAAATAAGGCAGTAAGAAAATGCCCCACAGAAATTACAAAAGCCCACAGGTTAAACCTTCAACAACTCATATTTTCCACAAAATTCAAAAAAAGAATTTCAGTCTAGCTATAACTAATCACAAAGTGCAAACATATAGAACATAGAGTGCTGCAACACCAACACCTTTTCTTGGACATGTATATGTATAAGCTCTCCCCTTATTTCATCTGGTGGGGTTCAAATATCAATGTACACAAGAGAAATCTAAAAATTGATAAACAATACTCAGGGATTCCACAATCTTGCATAAGAAATTTTGTGTACTTTTTAGCATGTGACAAATATATAGGTCTCTTTTTGGCAGATTAAAAGCAGACTACAGCAAATTCAAAATGGAGCAAAATTGACACCTTTATACGACTTTAGCACATTGGAAATACTGAAAAGAAGAGAAAACTTTGCAAGTACTAGGCATTAAAAAATCTTACCAAGTATTTTAATGTCCTGAGAGAAAAGATAATTGAAGATAATTAACCTTCTCCACGTTATCCCATTGCAACAAGTTTGATCATTTTGTGCAATACTATTCCACGATCTAAATTCTATAGCATAACTTAAATTCTATAGCATGGAAATAAAAAATAAATTTTCTTAAGTACAGTGCACCATTTAAGAGACAAAAAACAGATTAACCAACAACATATAGCATAATCCGAGATTGATCATATGTATAAGAAAGTACATCATTGGTTTCAACTAGACAAAGTTCTATCACATTAGGAAATCAAAATCATTAAAGGTTGCATATATCACAATTCAAAAGTTCCAACCTTAAGCAATACATAGCCAGGAAAATAAAACAAAAGGAACGATAGAAACAATGGCAAAAAGATCTAAACTTAGAAGACCAAGGGAACCAATCAATCATCCTCTGAAGATGGTGGCGGTGGCATATCAGGCTGTGGTGGGGGAAACTGCTATTGGAGATAAGCAAGCATCATGTTGTTTTGCTCTATTATTGTCCATTGGTTGGCCTCTATGTCATCCATATGCCTTAAAATCCGATCTTGCTTATCTTGATCTTCTTCAGCTTTCTTTT
Organism: Vitellaria paradoxa; assembly: GCA_019916065.1. NCBI lineage: Eukaryota > Viridiplantae > Streptophyta > Magnoliopsida > Ericales > Sapotaceae > Vitellaria > Vitellaria paradoxa. Next base: position 25,444,957 of record CM034241.1, on the reverse strand, counting down.
TCTTCAACAGTGCCGTGCATTTTACAGAAGTTCGCTCACGAATAGGACCAATGGGCCTAACCATGTGCATGTTACTTGTAATCTGTTCTCCTCTTTGCTCGAACAAAGTAGTCAAGAAACTTCCAAAAGGTAGGCTCGCGATGCCATTAGTTTATGACATTGCATTTGATATCTCCTCCCAAACAAGCAGTGGTAGGTCAATGGTCATGCCGCTTTCAATGGCATATAACAATGTAGCCCTTTCATAACTAACCATGTTCTTATGTGCAAGCGGTTTTAACTTGGCTATTGATAGAAGGAACAACGTGTTAAATTTTGGAGACAACTTGGCAAAATCGAACTGGCTCCTATTGCCCCACCTAGCATCTGATTTCCTGGTCAAAATTTTAGCTAACTCATCCTTTCCTAGGGAGTTCTCGATGCTCATTGGGTATTCTGGTTGCTCTACATCGAGGTCAGGAATGTTAAAAAGTGAAACCACTGTTCCAGGGGTTAATGTAATTGGCTTCTTCCTCACCATGGATTTGATAATTTTTCTTTCATCTTTGTGGTGCTTTATTACATTAGAAAAGAATTCTTGAACCAGCGGGGCAGTTGCATTCCTAGTACAAGTGACAAAAACAACCAACCCTCTATCTATCATGTTCTGTTTGAGATTAAAATCGCGAGTTGAAAAATCATCCAACTCAATTGCTCTCTTAGCCAATACGTTTCTACGACTCTAGGTGGTGTTTTACAATTTTTGTTGGTTTTCACCCTCAAACCTATTGCTATCATAGTTAATAACACCCTTGCCCTTCGTCCTCGGTGCCATTTGAAACGAAAATAAGATGCTAGACACTTACGTTTTGCCAAGAATTGCTTCTCGTATGCCCATCGCCTTCAACCCATCTAACCCTAGGATGGCCTCTTTGATGAACGCAGACTGGTCTACAGAATGAAGGAGAATCCGAATAGGTGTAAAATTTATGGGTTTATTAGAGGTGAGGATTTTGAAGAGGAAGAGGAAGAGGCTGAGAGAACTGCATCGATCACAGAGGCAGGGTCCAAAACAAGTTTCTATGCTTGGTACGTACTGTACCTTTTGATTTCCCGCCGTTTGTTACACTAGAGGTTATAATGGTCATTTTACAAGCATGCCAAAAAAAAGTTACAAAAAAACATTCACCAAACACTCCAAAATTGCTAATATTTACTGAAAATTGCACTTTTGTTCACCAAATGCACAAAAATTTACAACTTACAAATTTTAGTAAAAAGGTGCCAAAACTTACTAAAATTTGGACTTCCAAACACCCCCTATATTTATAGGCTCATTTTTTCGATGTGAAAAATCTTGCAAAAGTAGGTGTTAGCATAATTTCTCACAAAATACTACTTGTAGAATTTCCTGCAAATATCTAATTTGTGGAAATTCTTGAAAATGCCTTGATTGTAAAATTTTCTACACTTGTAATGTTTGCGAAAATTATTGCGTAGTGTATAAATGTGAGAAAGCTTGCATAAGCATAGGTTACAAGGGGCACTGCACAAGATATGGTGACAAAACTTCTTGGAGACAAAAGAGTAGCACAATAGCTTGTGCTAAGGGGTGCTTCTCCTTAAGAGGCAAAAATAGGGATAGAATGAGATGGACCCTTTAAGCCTTGCTCTGTTTGGTTTTCTGTCAGCTTAAGTCGATTTAATATATGAATTCATGTTCTAAGCCATTTTTGGAGGTCTTGATGATCAATTGATCATGCCATAATGATAATAAAGTTTCTTAACATTGAGTTAGTTAAAATTTGATCAAAGTTTGACTTTTTTATGACCTAGTTATGATCAATTAAAAATTACTGCATAAAAAAAGATAAAATGGCGATTTCCCCCCTCAATTTCTCCAATTAACCTTTGAAGGCATATGTAGAATGACACATGTTTCCATTTTCGAATACAAAAAATCTTTTGGTGATGTCCAATTGACTCCTGAAATTTTTTTTTTTGTTAGTGACTACCACTATAGGCAATTCCGAGCATGAACTACTAGGTGACTCTTAAAGAAGTACTTGAACTGTTTTGACTGGATGGCTACCATAGCAAATGCATTATTAACACGTTTATGAAGTTTCAAATCATTCTAAAATAAAATGAGAGTCTCAAATGATGTCTAAAACTTATATTACTTTGATTTTGTTGATGATTGTTATTTTGGGCTTATGAGCTCAAATGACCTACTTGAACTGTTTTGACTGGATGGCTACCATAGCAAATGCATTATTAACACGTTTATGAAGTTTCAAATCATTCTAAAATAAAATGAGAGTCTCAAATGATGTCTAAAACTTATATTACTTTGATTTTGTTGATGATTGTTATTTTGGGCTTATGAGCTCAAATGACCTCCGAGAAGATAAGTTGGCTATTTTGACTGATATTTCATATTCTCCTACTCGTCTTGGATGATTACAAGTGTGTTTGGCGCACTAAATTTGCTGAAAATTTCTAAAATCACTGAAAATCTCTAAATATTATGCACTTTTTATTTCACTGTACGAATTACAAACTCACAATTTACTTTATTTTATCTTACTTTTTATCACTCTAAATACAACCTTTATTCTTATGATATTTTTTGGTGTATCAATAAGGGCCATTTTTTGACAATTGAATTAAAGTGACTTCTAAACTTTCACTTTGACCATTCTTGCATTATGATTATCCTCGTTATGACGTTCTGGATGTTCTTCCATACTTTCGTGACATCCAGACTTAAACTAATGATCTCAAATATTCTTGCTCTGTTGTTTGAGATACAATGGTCATTTATAACAATGATTGCTCCTATTGAATTTTATTTTGACCTATCTCTTGAGGCCGGGAAGAAGCCTGCATCTGTTACCCAACCTATCTCAAACTTATGAAATGTGGTCAATAGCAAACACAAATAATTTTACACTAATTTTGGCCGTGGATAATATTCACAATAGAGGTCAATAATTAATTAACGTGTCCACACACTAAGCATTCTTCGTGAAAATTGTCAAGTTAAATCCATCTAGGAATAGCGATGGGTAATAAAAAAATTAGCAAATAAATAAAAAAAACTTCTGCGTATACCCTACCCATACTCATTAGGATACAATCCATACCTTTAGCCATTAGTTTGCAGATGGAGTATACTGTATTCGTAGCAGGTAGAATTGGGTAATAATTAGGTATGAATAAAATTGCCATCCCTAAATTCAACAAACCCCCCCCCCCCCAAAAAAAAAAAACCGAAAAAAAGCACCAAACCTTTTCAATCTACATCATAATGAATGTAGCATAACAGGGAAGATCATCACAATATCATTTAAATTTGACGGCTCCTCAAAGATAGATAGAAAGATATATATGTATATATATAAAGAAACAAAGAAACAAACAACTCAGCTCATCAATTTATGGTATATAAATTTTCATCTTCAGCTGCTGCTTATTTCATACAGGCGATCATCTGTCGGGATTGATTTGATTGAGCACAAACAGTGTTTGGGTCATCTAGCATGACAGAGGGCATTTGCATTCTGGCATCTTCTGAAATTTGTAAATCCTGGAGAAAAACCTGATGCAGCAACTCTCGCAAGCACTGACAGAGAGCTTTCAATAAATAAAATGTCAAAGAATGGTACCAACGGTCTTGCCTTGTGGAGTTATGCGTTAAAAGTCTTATAATCCTAGCTGATCATCTTGCCTCAGAATCTGAAAGGGAGTGAACATGGCAATTTGACAAAAGAATTATCAGATAGCTTTGAGCCAGAAGATCAAATAGTTACTAGTTTACAGAAGAGTATATTTTTCTTTTTTCAATACATATTTTCCCCAAAATTTGGCAGGTAGGGTTGCAGCGATTGGGATATCAGATATTAAGTTTCAGAAGTTTTGATTTCCAAAACTCACCATGGTCCATCAAGAAAGATACATTACCCTTATTGTTCAGAGTCCAGACCCTTGGATTTAAGGTCTTGCCCTTGCGGTATGTAAAACTTTTGAAGTTTACTTGGGACTAAAGATGCTTTTTAGTCCTTTAAAAAAGCACATGCCACTCCCCCCCCCCCCCCCAAAAAAAAATATAGATAGGTATCTCCATAGATAGAGATAAAGATAGGGATCCATCTAGATCTTGATTCAAAATTTCCATTGTTTTTTTTTTTTTTTTTCTCTTGATTGTGATTGAGAGTATATAGGACTGCAATAACAGGATCTGAGGATATGTCAACAACATACCATTGCCCACCTGGGAAGATGCATCATTCTTGTTCTCTGCAGCATTTTGTTCCAAAAATAGCTGAATTGTTCTCCAATAACAATCACCACCAGCCAGCCATGTGTCCATATGCGTACCAGTAGGAAATTCCACAAAGGTGCATTGCCTGTTATGTGCAGCCGCTTTAGCATATAGCATTTGCATGTGCAGTGGGGGAACCAACTCATCTTTCAAGCCAGAGAGCAAAAGGATTGGTTGTTTGATCTGCAGACGAGGCAAGCAATTGTGCGATATGAGAAGGGGAAAATGTTAAAGAGGGGCAAAAACACTTTGCTTATATGTTTTTCTCCTAGAAACCCCACTTGGACACATTTTTAGCAGACACTGGAATTTTATTGTCAGAGTGAATTGGTAAGGGCATGGTTTTGTGACAAAACCTAGCCCAGGTATCAGGGATTAGACTATGCATATTTGAGAGAACTTAATGATTGCTGAATAAAAACATGGTACTTAGAACTAGAATAAGAATCATAAATTAATTTCGATGGCAATTTAAAGCAATTTTCAAATTACATGATATCAGCAATAACAATACATATATTAACCCAACAAGTTCGTTTTTTAATTTTTATTCACTTGCAAACTTGGCACTAACATCCTTGGTGCCTGTCGATCATAGACCGGTGTAATTAACGCTTACCAAAACAAAATGCTATTCAAGAAATATAATGAACATGTTACCGAGACTAAAACCTTTACTCGAACTATATCCTTTAAAAGTGTTCATGCATAGTCTTAGGGCAACAGCACTATCAATTGTTGCACACCTGGCCAATGACATCAATAGTACTCCATGGAGAACGAACCAGAAAATTAAGAACCTTGGGACCTTTTGAGGCACTACCTCCAATAAACCACTTCAGAAAGGGTAGAAGAACTCCAGCCATGTCCAGGATAGACATGAAAGTGTTCTCCAATATCAAGGCGGCAACCTGCAAAATCAGAGAAGCGACTAGATGTGCATCAAAGGTGGGTAGTAAGCATACAGATTTTCAGAATCATAAAAGTAGATTGGACTCATTGTAACCAACAAGAAAGCATGAACACAGACAACCTATGTGTAGAAATAATGCTAGGAACTAAGCAAAAAGCATGGAAATTCTAAATAAAAGTCATTCTAAATTTTATATGGATATTATTTGGTCTCTATAGATAACTTACAAGTTTTACAATGAAATAAGAACAATATTTTCACAGTTGCAACTACATCCATGGATTTAGTACTTCCAATCTCATGAAGTCAGAGAATGTACATTCCCCCACAATAAAAAAATATTTAAAAGATGGAGAAGCAGGAAAAAAATAAAATTTATCTATAGATGCATGTGCTCAGAGGATGAAAAAACAGACTGCCCAAGAAAAACTATCAGGTTTCGCTTTCTTTCTGAAGCAATTAGAATGAACTTACTCAACTAGGCAAGCCAAGAAGTCTATGAAAAGCCAGTACAGCTGATAGCAGATGAAGTTGATATTCAAGTTAAATGCACATACATTCATCCTACTAATCAGTCCATTGATAGCTGGCAGTCACTTCCTGGTGCAATAGTAAAACCATCCTATGATATCTCAATTCTCACTTACAAGGAATTTTCAATATGTAAAAACTAAAATCACCAATCTGGTCAGAACTATCACTCAAAAAGTTATTCCCCAAAAGATGGGAGTGTTTTGACAGTAGAGATATATAGCCCCAGAGAAAAATACAGTTTACCAATTCATCTAAAAAAGTATCTGAGTTCTACCTTTTCAGGGTTGTTTTTTGTAACAACAGCTCCCACTGCACCCCCCAGTGACCTTCCAAAGACAAAAATTTTAGATGTGTCAATGTCAGTCCTCTGAACCAGATGATCCAATGCAGCCTAACCAAAATGAAAGGAAACAGCGTAAATTAAGATTTGATAGATCTAAATGTAGGAAGTAGAATGTCATATTAAATGAAAATTTCAACTGCAAAAACCTGAGCATCCCTTGTGATACCAAGTTGAGAAGGGGAGCCATCACTATCCCCATAACTGTTTTTATTGATGAGAAAACAATAGGTTTACAGTCAGTCATCCAACCAGCACAGACATACAAAATCAATTTCAGCAGCTCGTGTCATAACAAAGCCACTAAAGACAAAACCAGTTAATTGAAAAAAAAAAAAAAAAAAGGAAAAAGAAAGAAAGAAAGAAAGAAAAAAAGAGAGGCAACAAAACACTTACCCTCTGTATGAAAGCATAAAAACATTACATTGCAATTTCTGCAACATTATGTGAACCATTTGAAGACGATGTGCAATATCTAGGGGAGCTAGTAAAGGCCTCCAAACGAAATGGGATCTTAATAGTTTGTTTGGATGAAGTGAAATGGGAAGAAAAGAAGAGAAAAGAAGAGATTTTAGAATCTATCACCTATTTGTGAGTTTCTCTAGGAAAGAAAAAAAAGAAAAGAAATGGAAAGAAAAGTGAGGGTTAAAATTTTAAAAATTTCATCCTCCCGAAGTGGGCATAAATGAAGAGAAGTGAAACGTGAATTAATAAAATGAAATGTTTGCCCATAGAATAAAGAATAAGAAAAAAAGTATAAACATATATTAAGACTAAATAAATTAATAACACTCTTAACTTCTCAAAGGATTTAATGGCAAAATAACAACATACACTTTCTTTTTCTTCCATGTCTTCTCCACTCACAAACAAAGAGAAAGAAAGTTATTATCCTTTTTTCCAAAACTTACAAACAAAAAGAAAAAAATATCATCATTTCTCTTCTCTCCTAACTAATGTCTCTCTCTCTCTCTCTCCCCCCTAAACTCACAAACAGAGCCAAGAGAGACTTTAAAAGAAAAAATTGTAAACAGAGAACATTGCCTATCTTCTTGAAAACAATAAAAAAGGATACTTCCAGCGTTTTCTTGGAAAAACAGAATGGTTGGACCTGCAAAACCAATATCACGCTTTTCTGAACCTTGAAAAGTTGCGACAGTTCTAGCTAGAGCATTTGTGAAAGATAAGGGGGTAAAAAGAAAAAGAAATGGACAATGCAATACCATCAAGTAACAATTTTGGCCACCGTGCGTGCATTAACAACAGAGGTAGTAAAAAATAATATATTATCAAATCATGATTTCACTGCAACTGTTTGCATGCATGTCAATTATTTTCCAAGCTTTTTACGTCAAATGATTGATGAAGCTCTACAGGATTGGGTGAAAAGAGTGGTTAATTTTAGTATTATTTATTCCATTGAATCAATCTGATCAGTTCCACTGACTTGACAAACTGAAAAAATAATTGTTCAATTAGAGCAAACTACAATCCCACTCCCAATTTAGCTTTTCCCGGAACAAAGTTTAAGAAGGGGCGATGGGGGAAGAACACTATCCAATTCGAATTCTTGTTCAGTTCGCAGCCAACATAAACCTAAATTGAACTCGTCATTTTACAACTCCATTGACCGGAAGGAAAAAAAACTGATCAACAGTGAGCCCAACTCCATCACCACAAGAAAGCAAACGAATCAAAGAGGGGGGAAAAAACCCTAATTCAGCAGCAATCATATCTGCCAACGCAGTTCTAATTCCATCCACAAATATAGTCAGATCGACGCACGCACAATGGCATACATAGAGAGAGTGGAAGTGGACCTTTGCAGTTGGGCAAGAGCTTGATGAACCAAGCATGAAGGCGAATGCCGTCGGAAGATCTGAGCCACACGTCCTCGTAGATGAGGCGGAGGCGAGCAGGGGTAATGGCATAGGACCTGGTGAATCCGGGCACCACCGGCACGTACACTAACCGCTCCTGAAACTTCACCAGCAGAACCATTCCGGCCACTGCGATGCCTCCGACGCCGTATAGCAGCAAGTTCACATAGGAGACCATTCTCTCTCTCTCTCCCTCTCTCCCACTCCCCATACATACATATAGAAATTCGACACACTTTTCTGAAGTGGAAAAGAATGCGAAGAATATAGTGGGAATTCAAATTCCTCGGGAAATTATAAAATGCTTCGATTGGGGCTTTTCGGGTCAAAAGACATCGGGCTGTGGAGAGGGATCGGTACGGAACGGATAGAACACGAGTACGTCTATATTTTCGTACTCGATTTTTAAATTTAAATTAATTTTCACGGTTTATTTGGGTTAATAAAAAATAAATAAATTGAGATAAAATATAATTTAAAATTAATTTTAGTGTCTTTTTTATTTAATAATAGTAAATCATAAGAATAGTTTTTCAAATTCATTCACACAAATTTAAAAAAATATTCATATAAAATAGCGACAACAGTACTCATTTAAAAGTTTTCGATTTGAAGAATATAGTTGTTAAAAAAATTTACGTATTTAGTTAATCTCTTTCTAAATTTTTTATTTTTTTAACAAAATATTAAAATTTTTTAAAATTAGTAACTATAAAAATTTAATTTAATTATAGAGATTATTAAATATTTATTTTATTTTATAGAATTTGATGGTATGCCAAAGGCACACTAAATCTCTATTAAAGATTTATTTTTACCTTCGTTCTCGTCTCAAATGGGGACTGACATTCCTCAGGAATCGAGCACTCGAACTAGAAAAGAAAAACACAAATATATATATATATATATATTTTCAAAGATTGTCACCAATCAGGTCAATACAGCAAAATACAAAAATAACAGCAGAGTTGCAGAAGTAACATTTTCTTTTTTTTTTTTTTCATTAATCTTTTTCTCGTCGCTAGATTCAACTTCTTCGTTACATAGGGGAGGAAAATAAATAAAGTAAATAGTTGTAGTTTATACAAAATTTTAAAATAACAATTGTATATGAAGACATAAATATAGAGGTTCTCCTTGGGAGCGTGGCATATATCTCAGTGGTTAAAAGTTTATTTTGTTCGTTTATTATTCGAGTTTGAGTTTTTTTTTTTTAAATTTACCTTTAAAAAAATAAAAATTTACCTTTAAAAAAAAATAGAGGCTCTCCTTGTACGTTTAGCATCAATCTGTTATGTCGGGTAAGGACGAGGCGGGAACAGAGCGCAATTCGGGACAAAAATTGAGTAAGGTAGGGACGAATGAACCGAAATAATCATCCCTAATCGTGGAAGTTCACCGGACAAAAGAATTATACGGCAGTGCATTTATTAAGGATTCTATATATTTGTCTGTTTCCTCGTTCTTTTACTAGTACAGGATGAGGGTATTTACATTGTACAAATAAATTCTTACATTTTATTTTATTTTTTTATGAATTAAAATTATACAACTTGTTCATATTTTTTTCTGCATATATTTTACATATTTATAATGTCATAAAAGTTCTTCTAAAAAATTCAAAACATAATTACAATGTCATAAATACATTTATTTTATTTAAAAATATATATAGAATTCCACATACCAATTTTTTCTTAGATATTTTAATAGATGGACAAGCAATTACAATCTAAATTTAAAAAAAAATTACTTATGCAAATAAATTATCTTACTATGATAAAAATTTTTAATTCTAGATTTTTTTAAAAAAATAGTTGTTAATATAAAAAAATTAATTAAGTTTTCGAAAAAAAGATACTTATGACTTTTTTTTGATAAATTTGTTTGTATACTTAAAGTTAACTTTGACTTTTCTTGTTAGATTTTCTTTAGTAGTTTTATTTTATTTTAAGTTTTTTTGTACATAACTAGTGAGAAAAAAATTAATGACTCTATTTGAATTTATGATTGGTCAGAAAAATTAGTAGGGATAAAAGACAAATAGAAATTTAAATTTATAAATTATCTTCTTTTCATGTTTGCAGGTTTTATGTAAGAAAAAAAAATATTTTAAAGGACTAAAATAAATTTTAGTTTATTTTATAACTTAATCAAATAAGAAAATAACTTACTTCAGTTTAATTTATTTACAAACTTTTATCATTTCTTTATTATCTTAATATTTATTTATTTTTATAAATCTTCCATAATTTATTTATTTTAATATTTACTACACTTATATTATTTCTTACATTTTATTTAAAATATGTGAAATTGAAAGAACAGTATAGAATTTTACTAAATAACTTTAGGACGATGACAAAAATTAAGATGACAAAAGTTAAAATGAAAAAAATTTGTAAAAAAAAGAAATGAAAGAAATTAGTTTTTTTATTTGATTAAATTATGAAATAAAATAAAATAAAATTTTTTAGATTATTAAAAATATAAATATAAATGTAATTAAAACTTATTTTAGTCTTTATAAATATTTTTTTATTCTTTTATAGGCTTAAGATTGTTTGTTCAAATTTGTAAAAATTTTCTTTATGAAGAGTAATTACGTCATTTCAACTTGTATATAATAAGAATAACTAGTTAAAAAAATGATAGTTTTGTAATTTTATTTAATAAAAAAAGTAAAATAGAGTATAAGAGATTATTTGTGAAGTGCAAATAGATTTATTCTATTATAAATTATTAAATAAATATATTACAAACATAAATATATGTTTTACTAATATATCTATTTTAATATCATAATACTTTTAAGCTTAAATTGAGGTAAAGTTAAATTATTAGTCATTAATGACCAAATTTTGAAGTAAAGAAGCATAGGTTTTAAACAAAGGACAAACATAAGATTGTGATTATATGGAACGGCCTCCAGATTAAAAGGTATATGGGTCAAATTAGTAAAATTACGAGCATGTTAGGAAAATAGCTATATAAAAAAATAGTCTGGCCGACTAGCCCTCTCTACACTACATAGGTTCACCCTATGTTAAGCAATGGTCACTTGATATTCTTAGAAATAATAATCCATATACCTTAATAAATTTTCATGGAGATCAGTAATAATTTATGATTATTAGTGGATATTAGAATATTTTATTTTAAGTTAGCATATTTTTGAATGTCACATGTTCTAGTTTATATTGATTTTACTTTTTATTATAATTTTGTAATTATAAATACAATACGATGGAATAGGAGAAATTACACTCTTTCCAACTTCAATTTCTTATCCTTAATTTGTTATTAGAGCACTGATTCAAGAGCATATATATTTAAAAAAAACGGGTTGAGAATAATGTTTACAAATTATCGTTTATCAAGTTAACTCACTAAATTTGTAAGAACATGAAATTTCAAAAATATATTTTTAATTTATTTTATTTCAAATTCACATTCTTATTATTTTATTTATTTACAATTTAGTTTTTAATTTATTTTATGCGTGATGTGTTTATTTAATTAGTTGTATGTGCATTTATATATATAGGGCCTATTTGGCATAACAAAATTTGCTGAAAATCTATATAAATCTCTGAAAATCTCTAAAAATTTTTAAAAATCTCTATTGCATTTTTATATATTCTTACCTTCTCGAAGTTCGAAAAAAGTTCAATACATTCTAAAAAAAAGTCAATAATTGAAATTTTTAATCAAATAGCAAAAAAATTTTTTTCTTATTCTTACCACGAATCCCAAACTACTGAATGTTACCCACTGTGATTAATTTTTTTAAGATTGTTCCAACAGATTTGTAGAAACTGTTTGAATGCTTGGCCAAATGACAGTCATTGTGAAAAAATTTTCTGGGGTCATTCTAACGGATTTGTAGAGACTGTTTGGATGCTTCGCTTATTTTTTTCCTTGTCAGTTCTACTTGAAATCGTTCTAACGTGAAGCCAAATGCCGTTTGGACAGATTCCACTGGGTGGCAATAATGGAAAGGCTTATTAGGCCTCTCAAATTCCACTGCTCTTTTAATCTAACGAGTCAAAAAGTGCTAATTGGGAACAAGGGGCTCTATTTACCTTCCAGCACACTCTCTCTCCCCTCCAAGAAGCTATGATTGAAACAAAATTTTGAATCCGTCTAAACAGAAATTTAATCCGTCGAGACGGAAATCCTCCTCTTCATCTCCAAAAAATACGATTTGAGATGTGTGTACCAAATGTCAAAAATTTCTCTAAACAACATTTTTTGCTATTTTGGTTGTTTTCGTCATGCTAAACGGATCCATATTATATGATGCTAGTGTATATTTATATATATAAGCTCGGTGTATTTCTATTGGTTAAGGGAGAGGTGGCTTTCTATTGGATAAAGTAAATGGTGGATTCCTATTGGTTGAGGAGGGAGGTGGCTCTCCTAATGGTTGAGTGGGTGGCACATTTATTATGCATGGACGAGGCAAAAAGAGAGGCTTGTAGGGAAAACCTTTTATGAAAGCCTCTATAAACCCTTTCCTACAAGACTCCAATTTTTTTCCAACTAAAATAATCTGATGTATATATCTAAGATACATATATAGAGAAAGAGAGAGGGTTATATATATATCTATATATATATATATATATTTAAAGCCACCTAAAGTTTTACTCGTTCGTGTGAAGATGAAGAAGACGAGTTTTCTTCCTACGTCTCTTCCAGAGGTTTTTGGTAGAGAGTAAAAGAACCAACTTGAGTCAGTGTATTTTGCACATTATACATCGATCTTTTATTTGCGTAAAGGGGTAGGTGCGGAAAGCATATAGAATTTATTTTCTTAATATGTTACAAGATCTTGTCTTGTTTGAGTATGCATAGGGGTAAAAGTATGGTTTATGCTTTGAGCACGCAAAATGTTGTTTTTTTATGTAAATTTGAAAGATTTTAAGAAATGTCTAATATTTGATAAATCCATGCTTAGGGCATATATGTACATATGATACATGTTGAAACGTTTAGCTTATTTGAAATAACCTATATTTTGATTTCATTAAAAATGGTTTTATGCATATTTTAGTGAGAAAAAACCCTAAAACTGAGGTTATTGTCTCTCGGCGTCCGGACGGCGTCGGGGAGCCAGACACCAGTAGCTTTTTTTATTTTCCCGTTCTGACCTTCGTTTCCTGAGTACATTGCCACTTGACACCCAAACGGCGTTAGGATGCCAGCCTCCAGTGGATTATTTTTTAGCTTATGACTTTGAATTCTTAATTTGGCTAATCTTATGTCTTTCTAGCAGGTAATGTTATGAGTTATGTGGTTTTGGTTTACTTGTTTAAAACACAAGCACGTATGGGCAACATGAAACTTAGGCCCGAGATAAAATTGTACTTCATAAAATTCATAAAGTAAACGGATGAATACGAGAAACCTAATTTAGGGATTTACCCTGTATATCTAAATAAAGGATTTGATTTTTGATATTTGGGTTCGCTAAGAGTACTAGAAAGAGTGGGTCCTAGAACTCAAGGGTCAAAAGCTTCGAAATCTGTGCAAGGTGTTTTAGCATAATTCATATGTTAGAAACCTATAAAAATTGTATATATAGTTTGTATTAGCGTTTATTTAGCCTATTAAGGCAAGATTTGATAAACTGGGACTACGGGACTAAGGTTATCGATAGACTAGGATTGAGGAACCAGAGCTATCGGGTGATAGACTATGACTGAAGAACTAGGACTACTTGTACACTTGGGACTTTGGGACCATTTATACCCCATGACTGAGGTTTGAGGATTTGACTTGATAAACTGGGACTATGTGGCCAAGGTGAACTGCTAAAAAAAAATAATTAAATTACCCCCCAAGTGCAAGAGGGTGCAATGTAGTTTAATCCTAGTGAGACCAAATATCAAATTCTTAGGGAAGCTAATGTTTTTGATGTAATGACCTGGAGTTAATTTGATTTATATTTTATTATTCAATAAATTTTATTCGATACTTAAATTAAATAATTTAATTTTATTTATTTAATTTTGGGTTGTATTCAAAAGATTTAATTTTTGGTAACATTTGAGAGGATTTTTAAAATTTTAGGGAAAGGGTATAATTTATTTAAACTTGTAGGAAAGGGCATGTAATTATTAAATTTATTTAAAAAAATCAGCTGGCATATATATATAATGATATGTTTATTTTGGGAAAAAAATATAGAAAACTCTAAATCGTTTGGGCGGCTGCACTATGATTTTTTTTTTTTTGGTGGATTTCTGGTTTGCTTTTCCTTCCATTGCCAAACTAACAAAGGTAAGGGGCAGCCTTTTAATGCATTATATATATATATATATGTGTGTATGTATATATGTATAAATATATATAGCTTAATGGATTGGTCTATGACTTCATAACGTCAAGATTGTTTTATATATATATATATGATATTATATTCATTAGTGCTTTCACATGGATGGTTGAAATTAATATTTGGACTTTTTTTTTTATTTCTATTAAAATCTTGGACGAAAATTGATGGACTACTAGATGCTTTGGTAAACAGTTACTAGGCATTTAATTTCTTAAGTTTTTTTTTTTTAAATCAACAACCTGATTGGCTCTAGATGTTTACTAGCATATAATTACTTAGTATTTTTTTTTATCTTTTATTTGTTTATTAAGTCATTAAATTGATTGATTGGAATATACATGATTGTTGTTATAAAATCAAAATGCTTTAATTGGATATATATATATATACATACATATATATATATATATATATATATATGCATTCTGGTTGTTATCCGTACAGTTGTGTGTTTAACGGTATTAAAGTTTATGTTATTTAATGTGTTAGTGAATTGATGGTTAATTAATTTAAAACTTGAATTAAGAAAAAATTATTTAATGTGGACGTAAAATAAAATTTTGATGTGTTTTGTTTGGGTTGAGGGGTATTGAAAATATCGAGTTTATGTACCCAATGGTTGAAAGTCTCGAACCCCATGCGGGGGTGATAATCGAGTCCAGTAGGCTATTAATCTACAAACGAGCAGATGCCTAAGGGTGGCATAATATATTCTTAAGGTTCTAGCCTAGAAAGTAGATACTGAAGGATGGTATATATTGGTTGGGTCCTGTTATACGGGACAACCAAGCAGATACCGAAGAATATTGTATATTGATTGAGTTCTGTTTCTACGAGGCAATCAAGCAGTAGTATCTTAAAACTAATTGATTTTCTTTTGATGTGTTTTGTGATGTTTATATGCAATTAAATTGTAAGGAAGAAGAATTAATAAATAAATTTAATTTCTTATTTAAGATTATTATTTGTGCTAAAGATGTTTCACTTAATAGCATGCTAGGGTATTATTGCTTTTATATTAATGTTGCGGTTTTGAGCATACATGGTATTAGTGTTCATCCCCTTATAGCTTGTGATGTAGATAAGGAATTTGAGTCACGTGCTGGACCTGCTCAATATGAAAATTAGAATTTTATTTATTTATGTTTAATCACATTAGATTTTTCTTTAGAAAATTGTTTTAGTGAATTGTAATAAGCCTCTATTTATGAGGTGATTATTAGCTATTTTATTTAGTTTTGGGAGTTCATTTAGGCTTAGTTTTGGAGACTTATGGTTTTGTTTTGGAGCTTGGTCACCTAGTTGATTTAACTAAGGTAATTATTTGAATTTAAAGTTTAAACTTATTTGTTTTATATTTATTGCTCCATAGTACGTGTGTATAGCTCTAATGTGTGACAAGAAAAATTACTAAATGGTGAATTATATGCTCCTTTACTCACATGCTTAGGTCATGGAATCCGAGGCATGACAACTTGGTATTAGAGCATGGGTTTAGAATACCTAGGGATAGTGGTTCTTTTTCTTTTAGGTACTATGTGATTAAATGATGTTAAGTTTATTTGTGAAATGTGATTTTGATTTTTTGTTTGACTTAGATTGTTAAGATCGCATTAACCTTGGTATATTTTTTCTTTTATAATTTTTTTAGATAATGCCACCACGTGTTGCTCTAGGTGCTAGAGGTAAAGGTAGAGGTAGAGGCAATGGCAAAGGTAAGGGCCATAGCTGTCATAGCCATGGCCGTGATAGGGGCTGAGGCAGAAGGATTCAGGTTGTGTAAGGCCATGAAGCTCCAATTGATGATATTCTTACTATTACGGGAATGTCACAGGAACAGGAGTCTCATGCTGGAGTTGGAGTAGAGGTTCCATTAGGGCTGCCTCACATGACAGAAGTGCAATCTGAAGCACCAAGTGTGCCACAGCCAGGAATGGTGGACCTACAGATGTGGATGAAAAAAATGGCTGTAATATTTACTTAAGAAATGCAAGTAAGTCAGCCTACAGCTTCATATGAGAAATTCAGAAGGATGAAACCTCCTACTTACTTTGGTGTAGCAGACACTAAAAAGGTTGATAAATTGTTACACGAGATGAGAAGATATTCGAAATAATGTAATTAAATGAAGATAAGATTAGAGTCCTGCTTGCTACATTTTAGCTGGAGGGAATTGCAACAAATTGTTGGAGTACTGTGAAGGAATCTTGTAGGGCATCTACGCTTATTTGGGATGCTTTTAAGGAGCACTTTAGAGACTATTTCTTCCCACAGTCTCTGAGAGATGCCAAGCTTGATGAGTTTCTGAATTTGACTCAAGGGTTGATGTCTGTACTAGATTATGGAAGTAAGTTTACATCATTGGCCAAATATGCTAGGGGTTTGTTGTCTACTGAACATAATAAGTATAGGTGGTTTGAGAAGATACTGAGTCCTACTGTCAGGGATCGAGTAGTGCCATTAGGGCTCAACAAATATGAAGTTCTGGTTGATCGGGTAATAGCGGTGGAGAAGAATTTGATAGATACCAGGGCACAGAATGAAGCTAAACAAGGTAAGGTTCCATAACAAGAGAACAGACCTAGAAAAAAAAACAGAGATAAAATTTATATGGGCACAGACTTAGCAATTCTAGCAGCGGAGTATAGCCCTAATTTAGTTAGCAGTAACAGGGGTTCTTGCACAGAATCCTGTTATTTGTCACAACTGCAGACAGCCTGAATATCGCCAGTTTAATTGTCCTTTTAAAGGTGGGCCAGTTAGATCTGAAAATAAAACTGAGGTAAAGATTTGTTATACTTGTGGCCAACCAGACTATGTGCAGAGGTGTTGTCATAGAGGTAAAGTAATAGTAGTACTATGAGACCTCCATAGTCAGCTCAATTAGTATAGAATAATAGGCCGATAAGGTCACAATTAGTGTAGAATTAGTTTCAGAGGGGTACTTAGGGTGGGGCATTACAGTACTAGATGGGTGTTCTATGTGGGGTTTAATAGCATCAAGGAGCTTAAGGTGGATCCTAGTAGGGCCAAAAGGGGGTGGACCACCAACAGCACCACCTTAGGTGCAAGTTTTCACTGTGAGCCAGAATGATGGACGAGCAGAGTAGTAACTAGAGTTACCTTTCTCATCTGTGTTACTAAATCCACAATTCTTGTAGACATGGGAGCTTCTCACTCGTTTATTGCCACATCATTTATGTTTGCATTGAAATTATCTATGGATAAGTTGACTCCATTATTACAAGTTGAAACACTAACAGGGGGTCATTTCGTGTTGAATTGAGTCTGCAAGAGTTGTGAGACCACTATTAGGGACGAGGATTCAGGACGTGAGCACTTGTTAGTTTTTGATTTGATTGTGCTAGACATAGGAAGCTTTGATGTGATATTTGGCATAAATTGGTTATCAGTCTATTAGGAAGGGTCGAGTGATTCTATTTACTCTCGAGAGAGATCGAGTACGATTTTTTGGTGATCGCTATAGTCCTTGGATCTTACTTTCTGCTGATAGGTAAAGACGAGTTGACTTATACCACTTGTTTGCTTGTATAGCTTTGGAGGATAAGGATCGTGACAAAGTTGAGCTACCACGAGTCATTTGTGAATTTTCAAAAGTGTTTTCAAATGATTTGTCTAGATTACCGCTTGATCGAGAGGTTGAATTTGAGACTGATCTGGTTCTTGGCACATAACATATTTCTATAGCCCTGTACAGATTAGCACCTACAAAGTTGGTGGAATTAAAATCCCAGATAGAGGAGTTGAGCTTTAAAGGTTTTATCCACCCTACCACTTTGCCTTGGGTTGCGCGAGCACTGTTTGTAGCAAAAAAGGATGGAACTCTCTGAATGCATATAAATTATTAGAGGCTGAATCGGGTCACAATTAAGAATTGGTATCCTTTACCAAGGATTGACAATCTATTTAATCAACTGAAGGGTTCAATTATTTTCTCAAAGATTGATTTGAAATCTAGTTATCACCAGTTGAGGGTGAAGTAGGAGGACATTCCCAAGATAGCATTCAGGACTCGGCATGGCCACTATGAGTTCTTGGTAAAGTCGTTTGGACTAACCAATGCTCCTATAGTGTTCATGGATTTGATGAACTGGGTGTTTGGTAGATATTTGGATAAGTTTGTAGTCGTATATATTGATGATATTTTGATTTATTCCTAGTCAGAGGAGGAAAATGAGAAGCATCTGAAAGTTGTATTTCAGACCTTGAGAGACCACCAGCTCTATGCTAAATTAAACAAGTGTGAGTTATGGCTCAAGGAGGTGAAATTTCTGGGGCATGTTGTTTCTGGGAAAGGAGTTGCAATTGAACCATCTAAGATTGAGACAGTTATGAATTGGCCCAGATCGAGGACAGTTTTTGAGATTAGGAGGTTTCTGGTTTTGGCAGGGTATTATTGACGATTTATTCGTGACTTTTTGAGGTTAGCTAGGTCGTTGACTAGGCTGACTCAAAAAGAGATCAATTTTGTTTGGGATGAGAAGTGTGAGTAGTCTTTTCAGGAGCTAAAAAAGAGATTAACTTTTGCACCAGTACTTGTGACCCTAGAGAGGGGACTTGGTTACTCAGTTTATTGTGACGCATCCAGGGAATGATTAGGCTGCGTGCTAATACAGGATAATATAGTGGTGGCTTATGGATCTAGACAGTTAAAGACTCACGAGCATAACTACCCAGCACATGATTTGGAGTTGGCAGTAGTCATATATGCTTTGAAAAGCTGGAGACACTATTTTTATGGTGAGAAATTTAATGTGTTTTTCAATCACAAGAGCTTGAAATATCTTTTCACTCAGAAGGACCTGAATCTGAAGTAGAGGAGATGGATGGAGTACATGAGTATCACCCTGGTAAGGCAAATGTGGTTGCTGATGCACTTAGTCGAAAGACTCATAGTGCTTTAATGGGTCTTGCTGTGCGGGAGTGGGAGATGATGAGAGGCCTTGGTAAGTCTGATTGGAGTTCTAAGAAGATGAAGGTTATGCTGTTCTATATGCCTTAACTGCTCAGCCAATTCTATTGAATCATGTGATTGAGACTGAAGGGACTGATGATGAAGCTAAGGTTATTCGGGCTAAGTTATTGAGTTCTGATGAGATTCCAGGATGGATGATTGGTGTTGATAATGGTTTGAGGTATTTGGGGAGACTTTTTGTTCCTATTTCTGTTCGAGATACGATTTTAAAGAAGTTCAATCACTCTAAATTTGCAGCACATCCTAGACATACTAAAATGTATCACGACCTATGCCATCAGTTCTTTTGGGCAGGTATGAAAAATGAAATGGCACTGTTTGTGAGTAGGTGCCTTATTTGTAAGGCCAAGAATCAGAGACCGACTGGTCTTTTTCAACGTGTGCTAGTGTCAGAATAGAAGTGGGAGGACATTACAATGGACTTTGTTTCTGACTTGCCGAGATCTCCAAAGGGCCATGGTACTACTTGGATGATAGTGGATAGGTTGACGAAGTCGGCTCACTTTTTGCCGATTCGGTTGATCGACTCTATGGATGCCTTGACTAAAATGTATGTTAAGGAAATCACGAGGTTTCACAAATCTCTTGTATCCATTGTCTCAGACAGGGACTCTCGTTTTGCTTCACGATTTTGGTAGAGTCTCCAGGTGGCCATGGGATAGAGTTATTATTTAGTACTACTTTTCATCCTAAAACCAATGGACAATCAGAACGTACAATTCAGACTTTAGAAGATATACTGGGGGCCCGTGTGCTTAATTTCCGTGGTAGTTAGGAGAACCATCTTCCTCTAATTGAATTTGCATATAACAATAGCTACCATTCAAATATCGAGATGGCTCATTTTGAAACTTTGTATGGTAGGCCTTGCAGATCGCCTATCTATTGGGCTCAGATTGGAGAAACTGCAATTATTGGGCCTGAGGTTGTGTGGGAGATCACTGAGAAAGTCAAATTGATTTAACAGAGACTTAAGATGGCTCAAAGCCACCAAAAGAGTTATGTTGACAGGAGACAGAGACCGTTGGAGTTTAAGGTAGAAGACCATGTGTTTTTGAAAGTTTCACCATAGAAGGGTCAGTTTTGTTTTGGACAAGGGGAAAGTGATCCCCATAGTATATTGGGCCATTTGAGGTTTTGGCTAAAGTTGGAGAGGTGGCATATCGTTTGGCTTTGCCACCGTAGCTTTTTGGAGTGCATGAGGTGTTTCATATGTCTAGCTCTAGAAGTACAACCCAGACTCTTCACATGTGTTGGATTAGACTGAGCTTGGGATCGACTCAAATATGACTTATGAAGTGAAATTAGTGGAAATCTTAGATTTATGGGAGCAAGTGCTTCGAGAGAAGACCATTCCCTTAGTTAGGGTGCTGTGGAAGCACCACGATGTTGAGGAGTCAACTTGGGAGCGAGAGGTAGATATGCGGAGTAAGAACCCTGAGTTATTTCCTTGATTTTTTTCTTATTTACCTCCTAAAATTCAAGGACGAAATTTTTTGCAAGGGGGTAAGATGTAATGACCCAAAGTTAATTTGATTTATGTTTAAAATTTGTTTGATACTTAAATTAAATAATTTGATTTTATTTATTTAATTTTGGGTTGTATTTAAAAGATTGACTTTTTGGTAACATTTGAGAGGATTTTTAAAATTTTAGGAAAAAGAGTATAATTTATTTAAACCCATAGAGGAGGGTATGTAATTATTAAATTTATTTAAAAAAATTAGCTACAATATATAATGATATGTTTATTTTGGGTAAGAAAAAAATATAGAAAACCCTAAATTGTTTGGGCAATTGCACCGTGATTTTTTTTTTTTTTTTTTTGTGGATCGCTGGTTTGTTTCTTCTTCCATTGCCGAACTAACAGAGGTAAGGGGCGACCTTTTAATGCATAAACTATATATATGTATAGATATCTATGGCTTAATGGATTGGTTTGTGAGTTCATGACGTCAAGATTTGTTATATATATATATATATGTGATATTATATTCATTAGTGCTTCTAGATGGATGGTTAAAATTAATATTTGGAATTTTTTTTTTCTATTAAACCCTTGGACGAAAATTGATTAACTATTGGATGCTTGGGTAAACATTTACTGGGCATTTAATTTCTTAATTTTTTTAAAATAATAATCTGATTGACTCTGGACATTTGCTGGTACATAATTACTTGGGTATTTTTTTATTTTTTATTTGTTTATTAAGTCATTAAATTGATTGGAATATACATGATTGCTATTATAAAATCAGAATGCTTTAGTTGTATATACAAACATATATATATATATATATATATATATATATATATGCATTGTGGTTGTTATCTGTACAGTTGTGTGTTTAATGATATTAAAGTTTGTGTTATTTAATGTATTGGTGAATTGATGGTTAATTAATTTAAAACTTAAATTAAGAAGAAATTATTTAATACGGATATAAAATAAAATTTTGATGTGTTTTGTTTAGGTTAAGGGATACTAAAAATATCAAATATATGTAACCAAGGGTTGAAAGTTTGAAAATTGTGTAAGAGTGGTAATCGACTCCAGTAAGCTAGTAACCTATGAATTAGCAGATGCCTAAGAATGGCATATTATATTTCTAATGTTTCGGTCTATGAAGTAGACACCGAAAGATAGTGTATATTAGTTGGGTCCTGTTATATAGAACAACCAAGCAGACAACAAAGAATGGTGTATATTGGTTGGGTCTTGTTTCTATGAGACAACCAAGCAACAGTACCTTAAAACCAATTGATTTTCTTTTAATGTGTTTATGTGTTTTGTGGCGTTTATACATGATTAAATTGAAAGGAAGAAGAATTAATAACTAAATTTAATTTCTTATTTGAGATTGTTATTTATGCTAAGATGTTTCACTTAGTAACTTGCTAGGGCATTATTACGTTTATATTATTATTAGGGTCTCGAGCACACGTGATATTAGTGCTCATCCCTTTACAGCTTGTGATGCAGGTAAGAAATTTGAGTCACATGCTGGACTTGCTTAATATGGAAATTAGAATTTTATTTATTTTTGTTTAATCACATTAGATTTTTCTTTAGAAAATTATTTTAGTGAATTGTAATCAGCCTTTGTTAATGAGGTGATTATTAGTTATTTTATTTAGTTTTGGGAGTTCATTTGGGCTTAGTTTTGGAGACTTCTTATTTTGGTGCTTTGTTGCCTAGTTGGTTTGACTAAGACACTTATTTGAATTTAAAGTTTAAACTTATTTATTTTATATTTATTGCTCCATGGCATGTGCATATGGCTCTGATGTGTTATAGGAAAATTTTTTAAATGATGAATTATATGCTCCTTCACTCATATGCTTGGGTCATAGAATCTAGGGCATAACATCTGATATCTAGGTTTTCTAAGTTAAGCTATTCTAAGTTTCTAAATGCAAAAAAGTAAATTGAATTGAGATATCAAGTGTTTGATGTTTGATTCTAAAAATTTAACAATAATTAAAGTAAACACTTAAATTACTAAACAGAAATTAAATATTTAAAAATTAAATCCTGGTAAACTTGATATACTATACTAATTGAATTAGAGCAACAGTATGACTAAATCAAAATAAGCAATACTAATGAATTTAAATAAGAACAATTTTAAGAACCTTGATTCAACATACAAATTCGGGTAGGTTATTTATTATCCGATTGAATGTCATTATTATCTCAGTTTAAAATTCTCGTTTAGGAATAGTAAATTAGAAAATATTATCACTACAACGAATTTTTTCCAAAACACAATTTTGAATTCACGTTTAGGAAAGGAAAGTTGAAAAAATATTCTATTATTTCATCTTTGGTCCAAAACTAATTTATTCGATTTAAAAAATGTGTGAATATTTTAATCATATAATAGCATCAGTGATTTCCAGGAAATATGATCGACGTTATGCATTTAAAAAAGTTTTTCGAAAAGAAATAAATAGTTTTAGAAAATATAAATCCTAACATGCAAGTTTAACCTTGTGTGTAAAGCTTTACATGGCATTCAAACGTCAAACAAAAGGCTACCCATCATTGATGGGTTGAATTAAGGATAAAAACCTAGCCTAGCATTATGAAACACAAATAGAAGTAACAAATAAAAGAAACTAAAATAACAGGAACAAAAAACATTAAAGAAACCTGGACTTTTATTCAAAACTTGAATCCATTTGTTGAATAGTTCTTGAATCCAATCTATCAAATCTCAAAAACAAACGAAAGACAATATTGAAACCCTAAGAAAACTGAGAAAAACTATATATGAATGGTTGTATCTCAAGTTTAAACAATAAACCTTATATACACATCAAAACCTTAAACTAAAATAGAAAACACGGATCGATTCTGGACTGTAGCGTCCAGATGGAAAATTGGCGTTCAGACGGTGAGAACAAAAATCTAAGCTCAAAACTTAAAAATTTCTAAGTGTCAAACTATTTAGCTACTGAAAAATGGTGTCCGGATGCCATATTATCGTCCGGACAGCAAAAAAAAATTTTTGGTTCCTTTGCTAATTTCTTCAGTTCCTTCTATAATTGCTTTGTTGGTATCCGAGTTGAATGTCTACATGTCTCGACTTGAACAGCAGAGAAACTTTTATCCTTTTTATCCTTTTCATCCTTGATAACCTCACTATTTTCCATCGTTTCTCAGCATTTTTAAAAATAAACACCATTAGAATGCAAAATAAGTAAAATCTCTACTAATTAATCAATGAATGCATGTTTTAAGATTAAATTTGTAGCTTGTAATTACACTTTTCAAATGTAATCACAAGGCTATTGATAGATTGGGACTACAAGACCAGGGCTATCTGGATTATTTGGGTTTAGTTTTGTTGGAATAGACTAACCTTGAGAGTACCTGACCCAGAGTATGATATTATAATGTGTGTTATGATTGAGATGATGGATATGTTTACCATGAGATTACGGATTCATGGCTAAGTTGCTATTTAATTTAAAATAGTGTGATGATTATAGACATGGTGATATTATTGTGAAATTGATGAAATGCTTACATAATTAATGTTGATTAAGTGCTGTTTACCTTGCATAATTTAAGAAATATACTTTCGTATGCTTTATACTGAGTACACGTGGCTTAGTGTTCACTCCCTGCAGCTGATCTTGCAAGGGCAAATGCTCGTGATAGACCTATGAGATAGAGTAACTGATTATGGATTATTTGGCTTATATTTCATGTATTTTGGATTTTAGTTTTGGACCCAGTGTGAAGCATGTTATATTATAAGCTATTTGTGGCAGATTATAGACCTTTGAGTATTCAATTGATGAATACAGTATTATTTATTTGCTTCCGCTCTGATTTGTGTTTGATATATGTTATTTATGGTTGATTTGTCGATTTAGTCCCCATGTCCCCGAGTTGTGGATTTTGGGGCGTGACATAATTAATAAGTCAAATGTCATCATGAACAATTATCAATAACCCATTCCAATTTTGCCTCCTCATTTAACATTTACAATATTTAATGTTTTTAGTTGAATGGTGCTCTACTAATTAAGTTTCCTTAATTGTAGGACGTGCCAAAATGCTAGGAATCAACAGAAAGCAAACTATTAGTAAAATGCTGCTTCTACCCTTGGAGTTAGGGAAAAGTCAAACTTAAGGACTAGATTAGCGTAGAGGATCACCAAATTGCACAAGCATGTCCCAGTCATCAAACAGAAGACTTATGCATTAACAAAAGAGCTAGAATCTAGAGTCAAGGGTTAACTCGGTTCAGAAGTCAAGAACGGTACTGACGCATTTGAAGACTAGTATCAACTAGAATACCGAGATCAAGTTAGAAATAGGTAAGAAGATATAAAAACATCCTAGGACATTCTAGAGAACATGGAACATAGCTCAGAGTAATCAGAATGCAACTCCAAAAGTCATTCAGGCTTCATCGACTTAAAATGGCTCCTACCGACGGAAAGGAAGCCACTGGCATCCCAGACACAATTTGAGCATCTAGACAAAGTTGGAATGCCCTCAAATTGCACACAAATATTGAGGGTTCATTCTTAAGGTAATGGTATAGTTAAGTTTGAGTAAGTTTAACCTTAGAAAGTCCTTTTGCTTATTCATTTGCAAAATTTGTTAATTTTTTTTATAAATCCATAAAAGTGTCTCGGAGTCTCGCCGATGGCATTTTTGGATTCCTCATACCTAATAATGGTAGGAGGAGTTAGTTTGGTGGTGCCTCTAGGGGTCAGGCCAAAGGAGTACTAGACCCTGCCTCTGTTTCAACCCATTTCGAAGCAGCAAATTTCAAAACAGTCCTAACTTGGTCCTGGAGAATCTAAATTGAACTAAAATTGACCAAATTGGTTTAATTCTCTCCAAAAAGTGCCCAGGACATTGCAGAAACACCTAAAAACTGTGCTAAAGACCTTAGAATCGCCCAAACCTTTGCGGGTGAAACCCAAACTTAGCAAAACATGGCCTCAGCTAGGGGCTCAAGCCAAACAAGCCCCATTTCTCTTTTTGCCACCAAACACCTCGCCAAATAGCTGTTTGGCAAACTTTTTTGCTTGGATTGCAAACTTGTTTGCCCTCCTTGTTTTTACAAACTTTTTTGCCTTCTTTGTTTTTATAAAGCTTTTTGCATATCTTGTTTAGAAAAGAAGGTTGCAAAACAGATTTTTGCAAGGATTTTTGCATCCTTTATCATTTCAAGCTCGTTTGCAAAGTGGGGTTTTGCAAATTTGTTTAGAAATTCAAAGTTTACAAACTTTTTGGTCATCCAAAACTTCAATAAATAGGGGGCATCTTCTCTCATTTTCTTCATCCTGTTCAGCCTCCCTCTCTTCCTCTCCCTTACAGCTAGACACTTGAAGGAGTTTTAAAAGTTGTTTGGAGGAATTTCAGGCTTTCCCTATCTTGAGTTCAAGTTTAGTATAATTTTATCTCCTTGGAAAATTTTACTTTATTTTTCATTTCAATTTGCTTACATCATTCGAATAGGATTGTTTTAATTATGTAAATGTAATTCTTTGTCAATGAAAAGTATCTGAATCATAAGTCAAGACTGGGTCATACCTAATGTATGACATTGACCAGATTTACTCGAAACAATTTTACAAAATTCCCACATCATGTTGACATACCATGCCATGCCATAATGTCATTCTATCATGCAAAACCATGTCATAATATCAAGTCTGTCATGCCATTCCATGCTATTTCATTATAATATCATGATAGGCCATGCTAGATATCTTATTCGACTTGCTATGTCATATACACCATGTTTTACCATGTCACTGTCATCTTACACATGCTTACATATCATATTGCCACGCTACACCACACATTGCCATATTATGCCATGTTATACCATGCCTTGATCATGCTATGCTATGTTACCATGCTCATTCATCATCTCACATCATAGTATAATATGTTAGGACATCATGTACCATGTTAGCGTATACTTTAACATACCATGCACCCTGTTTAGATATACCGACACATGCCTTGATATGCTAGAACACATTCAACATGCCTACATCTGATCATAGAAACTGCATTGCTTATATCACCTTAGGTTTCTAAGCCCTTCACCTAGACTTGATTATCATCACCAGGACCTAAGCTCTCGATCTGAGCTGCGTTCCTTTCCCAAATAACAGATACATATTCACTTGTGCTAGGTGCATCCTTGGAAGTTGAGCTCCTCATTAGAGGGAAGCCTCTTCCTCTAGTTAAGTGCCAAATGCTAACTGTTCTCTCCTTGTCTGGAGCCAAGCTCATTTCTTTCCTTAATTAGGCCCCAAATGCTAACTATTCTCTTGTCTGGAGCTAAGCTCATTTCTTTCCCTAGTTAGGCGCTAAGTGCCAACTATCCTCTTGTCTGGAGCCAATCTCCTTTCCTGTCCTAGTTAGGTACCAATCATCAACTATCTCATTGACTGGAGCTAAGCTCATTTCCTTTCTTAGTTAGGCACCAAGCACCAACTATCCCCTTGTCTGGAGCCAAGCTCTTTTCCTTCCCTAGTTAGGCACCAAGCACCAACTATATTCTTATCTGAAGCTTAGCTCATTTCCTTCCCTAGTTAGGCGCTAAGCGCCAACTATCCTTTTGTCTGGAGCCAAGTTCATATCCTTCCCCAATTAGGCACAAAGCACCAACTATCTCCTTTCCTTCCCTAGTTAGATGCAAAGTGCTAACTATCTCTTTTTTTAGAGCTAAGTTTCATTCCATACATCACTTTACTAAGAGCTACGTAGACCTGATTCTTTTAAAAAGGTATGTAGGTAGCTCGAGCAGAAGGCTTGAGTTTGGTCATTCTAACGTCAAATGCTAACTTAGAGCTAAGCTCTATACCTACATCATAGTTCACCTTAGTTCCCAGAGCTATGTCGACCTGATCCCTTAAAAGGATACGTAGGCAAGTCAATCAGATAGCTTAAGTGCATTTTCCATAGTCTTCATAGGCTATCATCTGCGCTAAGTGCCAATTTATACTCAGAGCTAGACTCTTACATTTGCACACCAATTCACACCTCACCAGCATATAATTCTGACCATCTTAGGTCTGAATTACCTCAACCTAATCCATTTACAGGGCACATAGGTAGCTTGAGCATATAGTTTGAGTCTGGGCACATCGGTCTTCATAGACTATATTTATTTTCATCACACACACACTCTTGCACAATGACCACATAAGTCCTCACACCTTAGTCTTTAACTTGTATTTAGATTCAAACCAATTTATAGAACCCACTAGGGTACATTATTGCCACATAGATAGACATCTCACTACACTTGCACACACAAGCAAAGCTTAACCACTTCAAATTTCATGCATCATTTGCACTTTATGGGTTATATGCTATGATCATCATAAACTGGAGTACTATATTATGACATTATGACTACAAAGAGTGGAAATGGACGCTGGATATCTCGAGGTATCTAGGCGTAACGGTTTTTGTGCGTAGCCAAACCCTTGACCTATTATCTTTGATTGCAAAGACTAGTCAAAAATCACTAAAAGGGCTTATTTATCACATTTAAAAAACATAACTAAAACATTTTAAATCATAATCAAAACTTGGGTTTCTCGACACACCCATTTGAAAGTGTCGGGTGGCAACTCATAGTCTCTGTAATCAAAGCCCTTTTTTTAAAATAAAACATACTTTTTTCACATTTGGGCGATCTCAGATGCACCATGTCGTAATAAAGACTTACGACCTGCACCCGTCAACTCTGGCGCACAGATCCGATCACGACACTCACCTAACATATTAAATACTAACCATTTATATTTTTCAACCTATAGAATATTATTCTAACGCAACCCAAGTTTTCACTCTCATTGTAAAATAGTAGCCTAAACCAATTTCTTAGAGTTATTTGTACCTCTCATTTCGTAGGTCAAACAAGTTTATTTAGTCTCTTAAACTCTATTGAATCAAACTTATTCACATTTATTTTATCTTATAACTAGCTCAAGTCACAATTCTATTTCACATATAACATTACCTTATTCAACACTATATAACTTATAGTTTCATCATATTTGAGTGAACTAAGTGTTTAATTATTATATTACTTTTACGATGCTTCCTTGTTCTCACTCCAATATAGATATCCACATAAATGTATCCACCCCGCTATTCATCCTTTGCAATTCCAGAGTTTAACTATCATAATCTGGATTGTCAACCATTCCCATATTATATTTCCATTCACTTAATGTCCTTCTTTTTCTACCAAGTTTTATCTCCTTTCATCATTTATTTAAATTATCTAACTCAAGTTAACTGTTAGCTTTCAACATTACAAGTTTCCAATCGTATTAATCTATTTCAGTTATCAAATATTAACCATTATTTTTGATTCACAATAATGTCAGTCTTTATACCAAAATTCAATATACATTTTCTCAATCTAATTTGAGTCCACCATTTCAAGTATTATATTCAAAGTATTCTATTATTCAATTAAGTTTGAATCTTCTCAAATCAATACTTATCCTTATTCTCATGTTATTTCAACTTTAACAATCATATCATTTCATTATACTTTCACATCATAAAATAACATCACGAATATCCAAGTGCACCATCAATCAGATAATTTTTATGCAAAACTAATCAAAGTAATCAAAACACAAAAGATAGTTAAATCATATTCTCTTTAAATCTTATACATTACTTTATAAATTCAATCGCTACTATCTTTCATCTCAACAACCTTATCATTTGGTTTTACTTTAATTTATTTAATGCATTAATATTACATAATTCAATAAGTGATATTCGAAACCCATATAAACCCTGGGAAGTATTAAATCAAATTATAAGGTTTGAAAAAAAAAAAACATTCGAGTTTTGTTAAAATGGACTTTGTTGTGTGCACATGTGTCCCCTCAAACCCAAGCTAAGATCGTGCGCACATATGTCCGCATGATAGAGTCTGGGTAGTGTTTGGACAGCGAGCCGTTCAAACCCCTGTGCGTACAGCCGCTATCCAGTAGTCTAAAACCAGACTTTGTTTTGATCATTCCCTATCAAATTGCAAATTCATTCATTTTCCTTTGAAATTGGTCATGTAAATCAGTTTGTTTCCACTCAAAATTTCTGAAATAAAACTTCTACATCATCAATTTCACCAATTAAATCTCAGGTTTCAATTTATTACATAATATCTTCCATACTACCCAACATAAATGGTAAATCATAAAATGATAAGGAATCATATATATCGACACTTAACCTGATTCAAACAACTCAAAAAGAAATCTAGGTGCACAGGAAAGAAGCTACCAGTGCTTGGGCTAAGGCCGTGCACATGAGCAAAATCATGGGTGCACACGGACAAACCCTAAAACCTCACTTCAAGTTTTTGATTTAGACCAAACCAATCCTAACAAGGAACTGAGCAATTGAATCCACTTATACATCAAATTAATCACATCAAATAACATGCTAAACTACATCTAAATGTATTATAAATAAAATAACATTTTATAGAAACACAGGTCATCACATTAACCACAGCCAAAGTGATTGAGTAAACAAAGCTCTATAATAAAAATTTAGTGCCTCAAACCTGGCCTATACAACTATTCAAGACCTAAAATAAATCAAATAACAGATGTAACATAGCGCCCAACAAACAAAGATCTCAATTCAGTACCTAAATGAAACAATTAAATAAGTAACAAATCTATTGTAATGATCTGTACTTTCATATATATTATTTTATTTATAATACATTAAGTTGTGGCTTAATATGTTATTTGATGTGATTAATTTGATGCATATGAGTTGACTTAGTTGCTCAGTTATCAGTTAAGATTAGTTGTGTGAGAAACCAAACATAGTATTTGGATTGAGGTCTGTCGTGTGTACATGCCACTTCTTTTCCCATGCGCATAGCCTGCCCCAACTACTAATGTGGCTTGCATCTTTCTTTTTTGATTTTTCGATCAAAGTTCATATATTAGAAATGACTACTGCCCTCTTACTTAGTTTAACCTAGGCTCCCCGACCTTGTCATCTTACCCACTTACCTTTTTCTTCTTTCATGATGAAGAATCCATTGTCTATATATATGTACAATGTGTGTGTGTTTAGGGAGTTTTGACAAAAAAATAAAAAGTGGAAGAGTGTTCTTCATAAAATTGAACCTTAATTCTACTTTATTTTATTCTCAAATTAGAGTTGTGAGGAGTGTGTTGTGATCCTTAATTAGGTGTTGGGGTGGTGTTGTTGGTAGTCGTTGAGTTCTAGCATTCTTGAGCTTTCCCGAATTATTTTTTTCTTCTTTCAACTAACTTGAGCTAGGGATGATTGATTTTTCGTTTGATTTATGTTATCTTAATGCATATGGTTAGGTTGATGTTGACATATTACATGTTGGTTACTTAATTAAGAAAATGATACATGAAAGTATATGTATGTATATTTTTCAAGGAGAAAGATGATTAACAGTGATATGATTCCATATTGGACACTTGATGAATTGAGAAATTGGTATTATGGTTATGTTTAAACGCTATTAAGGATTGAAAATGGGCATAAACATAGGATAAAATAGTTTGGAAATGAAATGATCGAAGCTTGAGATGTGGAGGCTAAAAATGGAGCATGACAGGTTAATGTTTCAATTTATTTGTTGTGTGCACACCTGATTGGAGGCTGTGCGCATGTCCTATTCTTTGGTGACCTTAGTCATGCACACGACCTGATTGGATGGCTCTCATGTGCACAAGACTTAGTCTCGTGTGTGCATGACCTTCCCCGTGTGCATAAGACTTCAACCCAAGCCCCTTGTGCACACCACCTTCTAGTCTGTTGCTTATGGTTGCTGGTTGACCTTCCCATGCATACGAGCCTTGGTCTTACATGTGCACGAATAAAGATTTCCCTGTTTAATTTGAAATATTTTCAAAACAGAGACATTTTAAAAAATATACCTTTAAATAATATGGAAATGATATGAAAATTAATGTGTTGATGATTATACGCGATACCCTGTGCGGCTGATGATATGAATGGCCTATATAAGAATGAGATAATGAATGATAATGAAAATAAAATATGAAAATGGATAATGAAATATGATGTTGATCTTGTATTGATTCTGGGGATAGAAAGTATTAAATAGAGAGTATTAAAAATAAGAGGGTATAGAATATTTTCTTTGGTTAGAGTTGGCTGCAATGATTTTTGTATTAAAGAGTTGGAGGCCTTATTAATATTAAGAGAAGTTTGATGTGTTTTCTAATCATAAAATCTTAAAGTATATTTTACTCAGAAGGATTTGAACTTGAGCTAGAGGAAATGGATGAAATATATGGAGGACTATAATTTTGATTTACAGTCACCCAAGTAAAGCTAATGAGGTTACAGATGCTTTGAGCAGGAAGAGTCCTCACTCTTTAGTGAGTTTTACTATTTGAGATGGGGAGATGATGAGTAGTTTGGGTGATTTTGGTTTGGGGTTTCGAGAGGATGCAAGGCATTTAAGGTTTTGTGGTTATGCCAGGATATGCATTGGAAACTGATGATATGATGTGATTTTAGGGGAGACTCTTTGTACCTGTCTCTGCTCAAGATGATGTTACGAGGGAGTTCTATCATTCTTGATTGGCTATTCATGTAACGACCTATGATCCATATAGTACAATATTGTCTACTATGGGCTTTGCAACCCTTATGATTTTGTTTCTCTTAGGCCTACACAAGCACCCCAGAAAAGGGCTTGTACTAGATAAATCAATGAATCCTTCTATATAGAACATTCCCATTTCACACATAGGCAATGTGGGATAGAAGACATTATTTCACTACTTCATCTCCTGCTTCACTCGCTTGCATGCTGAGTTTCTCATAGGTACAAGTTCCTAACAGGCGTGCCCTGTTTGGGGTAGGTGCTTGGTGACCACAAGTGCATGGGTCATTGGTAGCAAAATAAACTAGTTGAGTTTGGGTAGTTCACTAGGAGTTAGATTCAAGATTTGAATTTAATTAGCCTTAGGTGAGTCTTGAAATTAAGTTAACTTGAACTTTATTAGGTGGTTAAAAAAGAAAGAAAATCCAATTTTAGTTTGGTTTACTTTGAATTCTTTGGATTGATTAGAATAATTAATTAAAGAAAAAAATTGAAAGGCATTATTGAAAGACAAGTATTTAAAGATGGTATTTACTTTATGGTTTTCAAAGCAATAGGAAAATTAAAAGATAAGAATTTGAAGACATGGCGCCAAACCATGAAAATGGTTACTTGAGGTGTGTGGATGAGCATGCTTAGAGCTTAAACTCCAAATCTTGAAATTAATTGAATGGGAATCACTTTGTAAGTGATTCATCTATTGGAATCTCCTTAATAATGTTATAGTCAGGCAAAATTTTTAATGGGATTTATGAACTCTTATTTTAAGATATCTCTAATCCTGATTCTATGTCTTGTTAGGATGAGCCTACCATCTCCAATCCTAATTTTCAATTAAAAATGTTGATTAAAAATTTTTATAATGAACCCAAAATTGCTTGGTGACCAATTACCCGAAAAGAAAAAGAATTGCTTGGTGACCACAACTGCACGGGTCATTGTTAACAAACTAAATCAGTTGAGTTCGGTCAAGTTCACGAGGAGCTAAATTCAAGATTTGAATTAATTTGCCTTAGGTGATGTGACTTAGGTGATTCTTAAAATTAGGTTAATTTGAACTTTATTAGGTGGTTAATAAAGAAGAAAATTTTCAATTTTAGTTTGATTTGCTTTGAGTTCTTTGGATTGATTAGAACAACTAATTAAAGACAAATGTTGAAAGGCATTATTGAAAGACAAGTATTTAAAGACGGTATTTAAAGTGCAATATTGAAATTGCGGGATTGAAAGTACTTGAAATTAAAAGACAAGTATTTGAAAGCTTGGCTCCAAACCATGAAAATGGTTTGTTGAGGTGTGTGAATGAGTATGCTTAGGGCTTAAACTGTAAATCTTGAAATTAATTGAATGGAAATCACTTTGTAAGGGATTCATCCATTGGAAACTCCTTAACAATGTTATAATCAGCTAAGTGTTTCATGAACTACTATTTCATGATATCTCTAATCCTGATTCTATGTCGTATTAGGACGAGCCTGCCATTTCCAATCTTAATTTTCAATTAACAAATTTCATAAAAAAATTTTATCATGAACCCAAAATTGCTTGGTGATTGCAAGTGCATAGGTCATTAATAGAAAAATAAATCGGTTGAGTCTTGGTCAAGTTCATGGGGAGTTAGATTTAAGATTTGAATTTACTTAGCCTTAGGTAATGTGACTTAGGTGATTCTTGAAATTAGGTTAATCTGAACTTTATTTGGTGGTTAATAAAGAAGGGAAAATCTAATTATAATTTGAGTTGCTTTAAGTGCTTTGGATTGATTAGAACAATTAATTAAAGACAAATATTAAAAGACATTATTGAAAGACAAGTATTTAAAGACGGTATTTAAAGTGCGATATTGAAATTGCTAGAAATTAAAAGACAAGTATTTAAAGACTTGGCTCTAAAACATGAAATTGATTTGTTGAGGTGTGTAAATGAGCATGCTAAGGGCTTAAACACTAAATCTTGAAATTAATTGAATGGGAATTATTTTGTAAGGGATTCATCTATTGGAATCTCCTTAATAATGTTATAGTCCAGTGAGGGATTCATAAATTTCTATTTCATGATATCTCTAATCTCAATTCCATGTCTTGTTAGGATGAGCCTACCATCTCCAATCCTAATTTTCAATTAACAATGTCAATTAAAAATTTTTATCATGAACATAAAATTGCTTGGTGATTGCAAGTGCACTGGTTATTGGTAGAAAAATAAATCGGCTTAGTCCCGGTCGAGTTCACGGGAAATTAGATTGTAATGACTCACATTTACACAGTACAATATTATTCACTTTGGGTTTGGTTAGCTGCTTGCTAGGGGGTCACCCATCTTGGTACTGCCTTGACTAGCATACTTAACTCTGGAGTTCTCACTGAATCCAGTGCCCTTATGACTTTTTTTTTTCCTTTGAGTTGTTATCCACCCGTGGATTATCCATCTTTGTGGACTACGAAACTGAGGAGAATATTTTATTCCTTAAACTGTATGTCAGTGTTTGGGATAGATTTAGAGTTGGATGATTCCTTTCTCCCATTGCATTTATACATAGTAGTTAGATTTTTATTTTCTTTATTTTCTTTATTTTTGATTGTTTTCTTTTAATTTGTATATTATTACTCTTCTTTTCTTGTATAGTTTCAACTTTATTTTTTCGTATAGTATTAATTTTAGTGAAATTACTTAGTCTTGTAATTCACTTCTGCACTTAATGAATATAATTTCTTATTGTTGAGGAATTTTGTTGTAGAATCAAGGTTGGGGGGTGGTTTGGAATATTTTTTAAGTGGCCAAGAAAGAGAAACAAATATATATATATATAATAATTCGTGTGTGCTTGGTTTCATTTATGCTTTGTTGCTATGTATGTATTAAGACGCCATTCATACATGCTCTTCATTATATTCATTTGCATAATATGGACCCACATATGCTTCATGTTTGTCACATTAAGGACAATGTGTGCCTTAGGTTGGAGGTAGTGTTCACTTGATGAAACTATGTGCTTTTGTTGCAAAAGTTTTTGAAAATTTTTAAAATTTGGGAATATTAAGCCTAAATGTTTCATCTTAACACATTTTTTTTCTAGCATGTCATCTTTGGTTTGGATTCATGTTGGCACTCGTCATGAGGGTAATGGATGATTTTTGTTTAATTTTTGATAAAGTTCTTATTCCAAGTTGAGTTTATAGCTTCCTTGTATATTAAGAACATGTCATTTTGAGGCTTTTTGAGAAGAATGTGATAAGAAGTGAAATTCATGAAGCTTGGTCATTTAAGCATACTTTACATAGATAGAGACCTATATCCTACACTTTTGTGAGCTGTAGAGCATTAATTTTTTTTTCTTGAGAGGTTGAACATATTCATCTTTAATTTTATTTTCACTCACATTCTTTCAATAGCTTTATTATTTTTGTTCTTTGCTTCAATACACCCATGGCATCACACTTGCATGAATAAATTTTAAGCATTATATTAAACGTTACGAACTTAGAGAGTAATGTGGCCATCTTTGACTTTTTGGCCTTTGATTTGATTCGATTTTATTTTTGTTCATCTCTACTCTAGTAGCCAACTTGAAGCCTATGTTAAGAAAATAAAATAAAATAAAATGGGAAATTTTTTCTTGTTTTCAGCCACATATGTACTATTTAAGCCTTCTTGCACATTTTGGCCTTATCCTAGCATGTCTTGGGACTTTTGAATGCTTTATTGTTGAGTTGTGACTTTGGTTGGCTGTTTTGCAAGAAAATGGAGAGATACAATTGATAGAGAAAAGAAATTCATAAGAAAATATAAAAAAATAGAATTTATATATATTTAGGGTATCACTTATTTCTGTTGAGTGACCATTGCTTATAGTCCCATAAAAAAAGAAAATATATATATATATATATATATATATGTATAGTAGAAATAAACTTCATTGTTGGTGTTAAAAGGGTGTTGAAAGGGGGAGAGTTAGGTCGAATGTGTTCGTTACACTTCTTTGCACTCTTTCGTTTGTACTAGACATACACTTCGAATTTTTAACTCTAGGTGAGCAACTCTTGTTTGGTGCATTAATTATTCTCATGCTAGTAGTGTTGGTACACTCATTTAATAAGCATTAGAACATTCTTCATGAAGCTATGTCATTTTGTTTTTC
Source organism: Vitellaria paradoxa (assembly GCA_019916065.1). Classification (NCBI taxonomy): domain Eukaryota; kingdom Viridiplantae; phylum Streptophyta; class Magnoliopsida; order Ericales; family Sapotaceae; genus Vitellaria; species Vitellaria paradoxa. Next base: position 25,408,344 of record CM034241.1, on the reverse strand, counting down.
ATTTTCCTTCACTTAGGGTTTTGTTGGGTTTATGTACACTTAGGATTGCATTCTTACATGAATCATGACAGAACCCATTTTGTGAGTGAATTTTATTTGAGAGTGGACATCATGTGAGATTTTGAAGTTGAAGCCGAGTTTTTGCATGCTTTTGTAACCTTGTTGAAAGAATGACATGACTTGGCATGCATGATTTTCATAAGTTGATTAGTAGTTATGTTCAATATGCACTTGGATGAGATAAACAATTCTTGAAACTTGCAACTTGTTGATTATTGAACTTAAACCATTTAAAACTTAAGTAACTTATGGTACACATGAGACAATTCCTCGATGTTTGTGGCTAGCAATACTGTAAACCCTCATGAGACTTTACTTGTCTACTAGGGGAAACCTAGAGGTTTAAAGGATTTTCCATACTTGCTAACTATGGTTGCACATCTCCCCTCCCCCCCCCAAAAAAAAAAAAAAAAAAAAAACAACACCTGAGTATAATTTTATTTTGTTTTTAATAAGTGAAGTATATGTGGGGATAACCTTGCACCTGTAACTAATCAGAATTAATTGTTTTCATTTCTAGAGACTAGCAATGTATAGGTTTTGGGGTGTGATTGCCATGCAATTTTGTGATTATTATATTATTTAAAGCATACCAATTACTCATTTATGAATGTCTATTATTTAGTTTTTATCTTAAATATCTTATGATCTTGTATTATTAGTGTTTGTTTATTTAGAGGATGTAAATTCTATATTTAGGGCCATAAAAAGCATCAAGAGTACAATTGAAAAAGAGCCATGATGAGTTGAAGCAAAGAAAGTGCACAGATGAAAAACCTTAGCCAGAACAAACTAAAAGAGCTAAGGCCATCAGATCCGGATTGTAACCAGTGTAAACGCATGTGTGGATGATAGAGAGCACAAAATGAAAAATACTGAAAAATTTTGGCAGGGCAAAATCGCCATTCGAATGGTAGACAGTCCAAACCCTCATCCATTCGCTAGCCTTAATTCCAGATTTACTTTTGTTGTTGAATTTTAATGGTTTCCCACCCTATTATTGTGTAATTATATGCATATAACTTTGGAGTTTACAGAATTGAAGTTTGTTTTTAGGCTTTATTATTGTAATAAGGGAGTAATTAGTGTAGGTTTTGTTATTGTAATAAGGGAGGTATTAGTGTAGGTTCTATTAGCTTTAGATTTTTAGTTTTAAGTTTGACAATGGAAGGGCCTCTAAGGTTCCTCTTAATCTTCTTCTCCCTCTCCATGTGGGTTCTCTCTCTCAATTTCCTTCTCCATCTTCATGGAGGTAACTAGATTAGTTTTTTTTTTTTTTTTTTTACATACAAGTTTTGCAAATTCCAATACAAAGTTCATTTCCAATTTCAAGCTTTATTTCGATATGGTGAGTTTTACCTTTAAAATGCTTAGTTAATTTTCTTTCCTTATTTCGGTTCATGTAGTATTGTAAGATAGCTTTGATCTTTGCTTTCTCAATCAAGTGCTTCAATTCAATATCTTTAAAATTGTTTAGAAATTATCTCCTCTAATTTTTTAAACTCAAAATCATAAGTTTTCAAAGTTAAGACACTGTTTTGTATATCTGGTTTTTTAGTCTCGTATACAGAATACTTAGTCTGATGGCATTCTTATAGAATAGAACTTGAAAAAACATAAATTGAAGAATTATTTTCTACTCTTATAGTTTTAATTGAAAAATATTCCGACCAATTTACACCGAGCTGTTTCTTGATTAAATTATAAATTTGAGAAAGTTATGATCATGTTAAACTATAACATGTTAGGATCATGCTAAACTATAACATCAACTGAATCGGGATAAGGTAGTTTGAAATTTGTTAAATTTTAATCTCAAATCAATTCACAATCCAACTTTAATTTTAATTCAAAAACATTTTTCAAAATCCAAAAAAAAAAAAATCTTTCATTTAACAATTTTTTGTGGAGTGAATTTGTTTTCAAAGTGATTTTTCAAACCCATTACCAAAGCCTTATGCTCCTTGTGAAACGAGCCGGAATTAACCAGATTATCTTGCTACAACTGATCTCCATACTTAGGGTGAGCAAGCATGGGTTATTACAGTTCATCTTGGGGGTACTGAGATGTATCATAATATACATAGTTAGTTTTGTTGGTCTATTTCATAAATAATAAATTATAAAGAGTAGAAAATGTTTAAAATGAACAACTTCAAAAATATTGAAGTAAGTTCTACAAGCTCAAATAGTTTTGAAATAAGAAAGTGGATTAAGAAGAATCCTTCTACAAGCTCAAATAATTTTGAATGAGTAATTGGATTAAGAAGAATTCAAGTTTCAATTCTTCTTGAAATTTCTTGTAACGAAAAAGAATAAAAATTTATTATTTTTGAACAACTAAATATGGATTTAGATACAACATTCTTTTTTATAATCAAAATAAGAGAAAATATTGTAATTTTGAAGTTATATTTGATTTTGAAAGCTATAAACCATATAGCTTACGTACATTTTTAGATGTTGGAGCTACAACTACGGTATATTAACCAAATGCCATATCTAAAGAATTTTTTATTCAAATAAAAAATCTTGTTTAACGAAAATGCTAATGATACAGCATCTATGATGGACTTTAAAGCAAATGACATTATATTTTATATGAAAATAAAAACAATAAAAAAGCCTCTAAAATCCCAAAAACACTATATTTTTTTTTTTGATACATGGTGATATGCATTTAAGAAATAAGTTCTTAACTCAATATTATCTTATGAGTGTATGTCATGATTATGTAATCCTAGCTAATAGAAACAAATCTTATCAGATTCCTTTTTTAAAAACTTGTGATTTAATTTACAATAAAGGATTTGTGCCACTTAAACGTTGCAATCATAGTCCAATTATGAAAGATCTATTAAAAAACTTGATAATTCTCATTAGTTTTATAATAGGTTAGGCCTGAATTTCTCAGAAGATCTTTTAATTTATGAGAAAAAACTCCTAGATACTGTCATGTAAAATTAAAAGATGAAAAAAAAAAAAAAAAACAATTAGGAGCTCGTTTGTAGCTCTACAAAATTCTACAAAACTCTACAAATCTCAAAAAAATTTAAATTTCTTACTCACTGCATGAATTACAAAACTGTAATTGTTATAATTTTATATTAACTTTTACAACTTCAAGCATCCCTTAGGACAAAACTAATGGTTTATACCAAACATGATATAAACGAATTCCAAGTTCAAGTAAAAGAACATTTAGATTATTAGAATATATTATATTAATATATTATTTTACCAATATTATAATATATTTCATTACTTCTAATATAAATAAGAAACTTATAGAACCAATTGGAACTAAACATTCAAGATCTACTTTTCTAGTAATTGAATCATAATGAAAGAAAAAGAAAAAAACTAGGATGGTCATCAATTATAAAAAATTGAATGAAAATTTGATATTCGATAGGTATTTTATACCTTGGAAAAATGTTTTAGTAAGTCAAACTAGAGTAATTAAAATATTTAATAAGGTTCTTGGCAACTCAAGCTTATAGAGGAGTCAAAATCATTGATTATTTTTTTATGCATCATATGACCATTACTAATGAATAGTTTTACCATTTGGACAAACTAGAGTAATTAAAATATTTAATAAGTTTGTTGCAACTCAAGCTTACAGAAGAGTCAAAATCATTGATTATTATTTTTTTCTTGGCACCATATAACCATTACTATTGAATAGTTTTACTATTTGGAATGTATAATGTACCATAAATATTTCAAAGATAGATGGATGATATCCTTAAAGATTTTAAGGATTTCTATCTTGTTTATAAATTATAAAGAGAAAAATATAAACATCACCTAGAAACACAATTTATAAAAAATTCATAGATAATAGAATAGTTCTCAGTCTAAAAAAGATGGAAATAGAAAAAAAATTAATTTTTTGAGAATTGTGCTCAATTCAATAAGAACTATGTTACAACTTCATATATTAACAAAAACTAAAGAATTCTTAGAAAAACTAGAGACTTTAAATGACTTACAAAGTTTTCTTGGATTACTAAATTATGAAAGACAAATTGAAAATATCTTTTAAAATTGGTAAAAAAAAAAAAACCATTCTCAAAAAAACTGAAAAAGTCTCAAAAGAATCAAAAGAATTTTAATATAAAAAAATAAATGGAATGAAGAAGATACAAAGAAATTACAAGAAATTAAAACTTTATTTAAACCTAACTTAAAGGTTTATTTTGTAACATAATTTGATCTCTTAATATTAGACTGATGCCTCAGAAATGTTTTCGAGAGTAATACTAAAAGTAGTAAAAAAAAAAAATTGACAAAGAAGATATTACCAAAATTCTTAAAGAACAAAAAAGTTTCTGAAGAATTAATATGTGAATATAATGTTAAAAAATTTTAAACTAAATGAATTTAATTATATTATATTTGAAAAGTAACTCTTGGCCATAAAAATGAGATTTCAGATCTATTTAACTCATGTTAAGTTTTTGATAACAATAAATAATCAAGCAATTAAAACTTTCTTAAACAAAAAAATTTGAAGATAATTCTAGAAGAATTAAATGGTCCAATTGCATCTCTCAATATTCTTTTGAAATTGAACATATTGGATCTATTAAAAATATTTTGCAAATTATCTTAGCAAACACCTGGACGAATATTAAGACTAACAAAAGTCTTTAATATTGTAGAGATATTTAGGACAACCAAATAAGACTGAATATCCAGGACAAACAACTCAAAGAGTAAAAAAATTCAAGCTAAACAAGCTGAAAAAACTTTTACTAGAAAAATCTTCCAGTAAAATATGTCTCATAGAAGTTATGCTCGAGCAGTGACAAACAAACCACTTATTTTAGTAGAAAAAGAAATACTATATTTCCATATCCAGGTTTTGAGAACAAACTCTATAATCCCTAAACAAAATATGGGTTTTCAAAACAAAACTGACAATTTAAAAGAATTGTCAAGAAATATGATTTCAAAAATTAATTTTGAAACATCAGTATTTGATTACAAAAGAATTTCTGAAATTCAACAAATTATGAAGATTTTAGAAATTTCTTCCAAAAATTTAAATTGTGTAAAAGAAAAAGGATTAAACTTTATGACAAGGCTAAACACCTAAAGCTTTATTATTAATTGTTGAAAAAAATGTTAATGATCAAAGAATCAAATGAATCCTTGAAAAAGTTTATGGTAAAACTAAATATGATCTAGCTTTTCATATCAGAAAATTTTAATTTGATCGTTGGATTGATAATTAGAGATTCAAAGCAACTAATTAGGAATTCGTCAAAAATATTATCTTCAATCCATTGGAAGTAACAATTTATTAGAATTTTCCAGATCTGATCAAAGCAATGATTAATAAAATTTCCTATGGTTATAATAGAAAAGTCATAGTGTTTGAAATTTATAGTTCTGTGGGATGGAAATACAATGAAAAATTTTTTAAAGTTATACCAGATCTAAAAATTAAAAGAATACTCTTCTTTAGACATTTATCTTGCCTTTAGAAAAGAGGATGAGAAACTTAAAGGAGAAGTCATATTAGAAGAACAAATTCCACTATGGTATTGGGTAGAATTGGTTTACGATGCCAAATTCTACAGAACATGCCAAAAATATATGGCTAAAAATGGCAGAATATTATTCATATCGTCTATTTCATTAATGTTCAAAGTAACAGATGATCAAAAAGATCAAGCATTCGATTTTTTTAAACAAAATTAGTCAAATGGAAGTTGATACTTCGTAAGAGATAGTAATTTGTCTTGATGAACATTATGAAAATTAAAAAAAAAAAAAAACTCGAACTAGAAGCTATTGTATTTGTTAAATATGCCAGAGCTCAAGAAGATTATTGGGAGAATATGGATGAAAAAACCTAGCGTTATACAGAGAACATTGTAGAAGACTAACAAAAACTAAACTATCATGGAAACACAGTAAACCAACCAGGAATACTACCAAAAGAAAAAGAATAAACTTTTCAAAGCAGGTCATATGCAACTACAATTTTATCCAGCTTATGTTAAAGCTCATATGAGTGAAATGACATTAACAAAAAGAGATTCTATAATTATTATGTTATTGCTATCTTTTTCTTTTCTATCTTATTTTCTTCTCATCTTTTATTGAAGTATGTTTGGAGTTCAGGGTTTGAGATTTGAACTCTTGGTCTATAAATAGGATTCACCGTAGAATAAAAAGGCATAAAAAAAAATCTTCTTATCTTTTTCTGCATCTAAATCTTCTCTCTGTAATGTAATATTAGTTTAATAATAAAAGTTTGAACGTTTAAATATATTTATGAGTAATTTGTTTTGAGTATTTTAATAATTATTATTGAAAAATTTAAGTATTCCATTAACTGATATCAGGGCCTAAACAATATTGATGGCATATTTGTAGAATTGCTATTCTATGTTTTCTAATTATTAGAGACTATTAAGGCCATTTTTCAAAATTTGAGTAATTTTTATGTTATTTAAATAGTTTTGAGACTATAAGAGATGTAAATGAATGTAAATTAAAACCTCATGGATTAAATGAGATAGATCCGTCTAGAAATGTCAAAAAAAAAAAAAAAAAAAAAGCATATTTTAAGACTAGAACAAAGGATTAATGAATTGACGTGGACTTTTTGACCATTATGAGAAATATTTTGTCCATATCAAGTGTGATAAGTCCAAATCAGTGTCCCACATAACACGTAGCATGTAAACTATTTTGTCCTTTTATTCCTTTTATCTCATTTCACTGGATCCAAGGTAAGATATAAAAATTTGCAGTTTATGGGTAGAAGTAATTTGTAATATTGACTTTCTTAAAATTCGCCAATGTAATCAAAGTCTAACGTGTTATATTGTGCTTTTTATTAAAAATTTTCAAACTTGATTAAACATAATTGAATTGTAATAATTTGAACAATTCTAATATTAGAGAAAAATTAATTAATTTAGGATTGAAAAAAATATACTTTGCAATTTAATGTTTGTAATTAGTGTATGTTTGGAGTACTCAAAAGACATAAAAAGTTATCAAAATTTTTCTAGTTTTTCTATTTTTGTTAATTTTCTTCACACAAAAATTTTTAACTTTTTTAATTTTCTCTAACTTTCTTTAATATTTTTCAATTTTTTGCACTTTTCGATAAATATACCAAATAATCAACAATTCAAAATTTGCTTACTTTTTTTAATCAAAATTTGGCACTTAATATTTGTTTAGATGGTTTAAAAAAATCAATTAGGCAATTAAATATTTATGATTATTTTTTATTTTTTATTAGTTGGTATCTAAGCAGTTTGGTATAAATCCACGTTGATTTGAAACTTTCGTTGGCAAGATGTAAATGAAAATACATAGAAGATTTCGGTGAAGACTGAAGATTTTTAAGAGTTCTTGCGTAAATCTCATAAATTATGGATAGCATAACCGTCAAATGATGCAGTCACAATTATAAAACAATAATAATAAAAAAAATTAGATATAAGAAAACATTTTCAAAAAAATTTTGTAAATAGGATAAATGTTAAAGGGTGTAATTGTATTTACGCCTTTTAACATTTAAAAGTTACACTTATTTTATTCATTATGAAATGCTATTAACATTAATCTCCTTCAGTTAAATAAACTACTAAAACTAAATAGAAAACGTTAAATAACCAAAATTTAGGTCATTTTTATTATTTTACCCCTCAACATCTTATATTTTTGGTCAATTTTCTTCACAAAAATTTCTAATTTTTTATTTTTATTTTTACTTATTTTTTAAGATTTTGATAAACAAAACTGATGAAATGTAAGAAAGAGAAAGTTAAAACAAAAAAATGACTTAAAGTTTGATTATTTTGACATTTTTTGTTAAAATTTTAATGATAAATTTAACAAAAGAGAGTCAATATTCTAAAATAAGAGATGTAAGTATAATTTTTAAAAATTAAGAGATGATAAATATAATTTTCAACTATTGAGAGGATGTAAGTATAGTTGACTGTTAAAATAAGGTGTTATACCACTTACAATTTAGTATTGTTCAACTATGAGAGTGTTTGGTTTACCAAACTTTATCAGATCTTAATAATTTGATTAATTTTTTATATTTTTTTAATTAAATTTTATTGTCTATTACTTTTATATTAATTTTTTATATTTTTATTATACATTTTTTTTCCCACTCAAGCACCCGTGTACCATCGGAGGACTGCGGCTCGGAGAGGGCCTCCTTTTCTTGAAAAGGGGGAGGCATAACATAACTTGTTATTTTAATCCGTGATATTAAGGCTTGGGATGGAAAAATTGGCATGCGCTAGTTAGCATGTCTTAATTTTTTAAGAAGGTAAAATTTCTAATATATTGGTATATATATTTTCATGTGTTAATAATTTACTAATAATTTAGAAAAATTAGTAAGAATAATCTGATAATTTTTATACTTATTAGTAGCTTGCAACAAATTAGCTAGTGCTAATTTTAAGTTTCCAAATAAACTCTAATTGTGAGCTGTTAGATTTTAATCTAGCAGTTTAAAAATATTTATATTGTTTTAATTAAAAATAAATATAAATACATTTAATCAAAATCAACGGCCCAAATTATACATCATAGGGCTGACGTAGCCCCGAATTCCCTTTTCCCCTCCTCATCTCCCATTTATTGAGATGCGACTTCTCTGTGCTTGACCTCACTTAAAGAGCAATATTTTGGTTATTAACATGATAATTAAATGACATTAAGGGGTTGTTTGATTAAAAAAATTAAAAAAATATAATAAAAATATAAAAATATAATATAAAAATAATATGTATTAAAATTTTATTAAAAAAATATAAAAAATAATTAAAATTTAATAACTTTTAATATTTTTTAATCGATCAAATAGACCCTAATTATTGTAAAAGCATACGTAGGAGTGAAAAAAAAAAACCTAGAGATGACGGAAATATATTTTAGACAGAGGCGGGTCGGACCGTGAGTCGTGACTGTCAAATCTACGTTCTCTCACTCACTCTCTCTCTCTCTCTCTCTCTCTCTCTCTACGATTCAAGAATTGAGAGAGGGTCTCTCTTCCGGAGATTCGATTCGATTCGATTCGAGCGCCGATCTTCTCTACTGTTCCTCCCAAAATCCTTGTGTTCTACTTTCAATCTCCGACTTCTTTCTCTCACTAATGTTCCCGGATATTCAAGGTACGATTACATAATAAATACACAGTTATGTATAATTAGTGACGGCTTCGTATTACAGTATCTTCTATTTCATGGTCTTCGTTTTCGGAGTCTCACTTGACACTTCTGTTAATTTTTTATAAACTAAAAGTCGTTCGTTCCCCCCCCCCCCCACCCAAAAAGAAAGGAAAGAAAATCAATATTGTATGCAGATAGAAGATATTGCACAGGTAGATTTATATTGAGTTCTCATGGTATCTGAAATAGATTTTTTTTTTAATTTTTATTGGGCGGTAAATCTTCACGACCTGTAGTTGATTTTGATTCTCTATTTTTTTTTTTCAAATCTGCTTTAGTGGGTCATAATTACATGGGTTTTATTGGGTTATTTTATTTTATTTTATTTTTCCTATTTTGGGAATTTATGCTTCTGCAAGACTGCCAACTGCAAGCAATGAAGTACAATTTCCCCCATTTGAATTCCCAATTTCGTCCTCGTTCTCTGCTTTTCCAAAATTTCAAGTAAAACCCATAATCAATCAAACTGGGCTTTCTTGTTATAATAAAAAATTTTGAGAAACGACAAAAAAATATTAAAAATTTTAAAAAATTATTTTATTATATAAATTATGAATATATAATTTATTTTATTTTATTTTATTTTTTTATCACTCCAAATACACTTTAATTTACCTTCAATTATTTAGCCTCTTTTTCGTTGATACATACACAAAATATATAAGTTTTGATGGTCATATGTGTGTGTTTTTAAGGGTCGTTTGGCACTTTGACAAATTAATAATAATAATAACAATAATAATTTTTATTAATTTTTGCTAACTTTCTCTTCCAAACACAAAATTAAATTTTACCATTTTTTTTCTTTAACTTTACAAAAATTTACCAAACCCTGTTAGTCCTTTGGGCAAAGTTATATATATATATATATATTTGTTTTGGTAAAAATAAGGGACACCAAACGGCCCCTGAGGACGGTGCTTTGAGGCATTTACCAGTAGGGTTATATCTTATCTGCATCATTGACTGTTTTCTGGGGTCTTGAGATTCTTCTTTTGAAACTCTGAGCTTGGAGCCTTTAGGTGGGTTATTTCTGAGTACATTTCATAAAGGTTCCTTTTTATGGAAATGAGATCCGCTTTTTACATCCCAGCATCATAGACCAAATAATAAAAATAATAATGGTAACGATTATAATAATTATTATTGTAATTTGGAAAAACAAGTTTCTTGTACGATCCCCCTGTGAAAAGAAGAACCCCCATGGATGTCATGATTTCTGGATCAGACCTTGTCTCATCTGTGCACAATATGGCTTAAACAAATTCAAAGCTTTATCATTCCTGTCTGGCCTTCTTCTCATGACCATCATCTTCTTGTGTTCTTTTCTGGTTCCAGGGTTGGTTCTGATTTTATTTAATTCTTATATTGACTGAACCCAAAAATGGAGGACTCATTTTCTGGGCTTGGTAATGGCACAGAGTTGGATGGGAAGGTGCTCCAGACGTTTCAGAAGAGCTTTGTTCAAGTTCAAAACATATTGGATCAAAACAGGGTATTAATCCACGAGATCAACCAGAACCATGAGTCCAAGATTCCTGACAACCTCAGCAGGAATGTGGGTCTGATCAGGGAGCTTAACAACAACATCAGGAGAGTGGTTAACCTCTATGCTGATCTTTCCACTTCTTTCACCAAGTCTATGGATGTTTCATCTGAAGGGGACTCAAGATCAGATGGGAATGCAACTGGTCACAAGAGGAACAGAAATGGTTAAGGTAGAAAAAAAAAAAAAAAACCCTCAGATTGAACAGAATGCAAACCAATTTGTATTCTTCATTCTTGGGCATGGTGGGAAAGAGAGAAATTCACAGTGGCCCTGAGGTAGTTGAACATAAAAATTAGCTTGTGTAACTCTGCAATGTACTTAGTAGCCTGACTTTAGTGCTTCGCTTACTTCACATTTCTCATAAAATAATTGTTCCAGCCTCCGACTCTCTGCCACATTGTAAGTCTCTGTAACCGTGGATTTAATTGAGACGAACATCTTTCTGCCCTTCTTTTTTCATTTTGTTCTTGAAAATGGGTAATAAGTAATGGTTTGTGCTTGTTGATAGAATTAATATGGTCAGCTGCTCTGCTTTGTTCATCGTAGGAACAATCAATGTTTTCTCATCATAGAAAGTGATTATTTCTGTGCTGTTATGTTCATTTCATTTTTATTTGTTTATTTATTTATTTTTTATTTGAGTTCGTCAAAAGGTTTGTGGGTCCTCATAGATTTTCTCCATCAACCTCTTTTGATGGACTCTCCTCATCTACTTGTAGTGGAAACTCCCTTCGTCCCCTTTTCAACCACATGCCAAAGGCTCAGTCCCTCATTCATTTTCATTCACTTTGATGGAAAATTACTGTATATAATTTGTGTATGTGGAGAACTGAGCGTACATCGCCGCAGGGACAGAATCTCACATGAGAGATGAAGGGATTTTGACCCCCTATTTTTTTTAATGTGTTTTTGTTTCTTCTAACCCAAGGAGGGGATTAGTCTCCTATCTACAGTATTTTCTTAAAATTTGTTAATACAAAAAATAATTTCTCTTTACCTTATTCAACTTTCTAAAAAGAAAATTTTGATAGTTTAAGAAATAATTTAGAGAATAAATATTTCAGTGCAACAGAAAATGGTTTGAAAATTGTTATATGGTAATTATACAGGAAAACTGTAAAATGGAAAAGTGATATTTTGAAAATATTATAGAGAAACTCGCAGGGTGATGAGTGAGTAAAGACATCAAATGGGAAATAAATACTAGCTTTAGGTAGTTTAAAGCAATGAGAGGAGAGGCTGACCTAAGTTTTGTTATGTTAATATGTGACATTGATTGTGAATTATTAGATTTTATTATTTTAATTCAAAATAAAAATAAATATATCTAGATCATTGAATTTAAAATCAATGATTCAGATTGCATGTTATGGAGCTTCTTACGTATCCTTAAAGCAAAGCACTATGCAATCATGTTGATACAGTTACGAAATGGGTCATGTTGTCTATTTACGGTGGGTTTATTTGTACTTTACAAATAATTTCTTTCACTCTACTTTATCTTTTTCATTTAGTAAAATTATAAAACTATCTTTTTTTTAATTAACTATTTTTATTTCTAATTTGAAATGATATAATTATCATTTATAAAGAAAATATTTACAAATTTAAATAAACATCTTTAAGCATGCAAGAGAATAGAAAAAATTAGTTTCAAAAACTTAAATAATTTTTATTACTTACCAAAAAAAAAATAATTTTTATTTATTTTTATATATTTAACAATTGTACAAAAATAAATTTTATTTTATTTTATTTTATAATTTAATAAAATAAAAAATTTATTTTCTTTTATTCTGTTTGTTTACAAATTATTATTATTTTTTTCAGTCATTAAGTAAGGTCCCTTTTATACCATCTTTTCATTTCTCATAATCTAGTAATATATTTTAAAATAATGTAATAAAATAAAATGAAAGTGCGGTGATTGTTAAAATAAATAAGCTATGTAAGATTTGTAAAAAAAAAAAAATAAATAAATATCAATATGATAAAAAAAAATAAAAATTTGTAAATAAATTAAAATGAAACAAGTTAGGATCTGTTTGGCACAATGAAAAATAATGAAAAATAGCGAAAAATGTGATTTAAAAAATTTTTTGGCATTTGGCGTGTAGGTACCAAATCATGTTTTTTAAATATGAATAGTGAAATTGTTTAAATTTTACGTCAATTTTTTGGAAAGTGAAACCATCCGAACATTTTTTTTTAATTCAATCGGAATGATTTTGTGTCAAAATTTATTAAAAGTAGTTAAAAAGTTTGTGAGATTTGTAAGAAAATTATTAGGGTTGTGAAATGTTATTAAAGTTTGTAAAAAATTAATTAAGATTTGTAAAATTTATTGGGATATGTAGATATATATCAATTTATAGAAATTTCATGAAGTACGAGGAATGTAAATTGTGTTAGAGGTTTTCAGTGTTTTTTAGACTTTTTTGTTGTGCCAGACAGATCCTTATTTTTTTATTTGATTATGTTATAAAATAAATTAACATTTATTTTTATATGATTACTAAAAAATTTAATAAAAATAAAATTTATTTTGGCCTTTCCAAAAAAAAAATTTATATATTTTTATATAAAATTTGTAAACTTGAAAATAAGATGTTATAATATTTTACATTGAGTTTTTATATAAGAGCATTTACGACATTATAAGTATACAAAATATATATGAAAATAAAAAATGAACAATTATGCAATTTTAAGTAATAAAAAAAATAAGGCAAACCGTAAGAGATTATTTATGAAGTGCCAAATGACACACCTTTTATATTTTATAGTTCTATAGTATTAATGTAAGTTATTGCATCAAGTATCAATCCCATTGTGATGTAAATTAAAGCTCTGGAGTGTAAATGCAGTATAGTCCCGTCTAGTTCCTACCGAATGAGGGATATGTAAACAGTGATCCCCAACAACATGATAAAGGGGCCCAACGCTTCTTTGACTACGACTTTAGGGCTGTTGCAAAGGTTACTGCAGTCGTTGCAATCTCTCTTCCTAAAAAACGATACCGTTTTTATTATATTTAAATTTTATATTTAAATATATTAATTTATAATTAAATATAAAAATTTAAGTGAAACGACTTCGTTTTAATTAAAAATAACCGAAACGGTATCATTTTGGAGGGATACAGGTAATGGTGTTTACCACCTTAAGCGTCATTTTGGGGGGATGCAGCGCCTGCCGTCATTTCCTGCTGCAAACCCCTCTTCAATAAATTACAGCTGCATTTAAGAAATTTTTTATATTTTTTGGTTATTCAATTTTTTTAACTTTTTTTTTAAATAATTAAATTTATTCCCTTATATTTTAAATTTTTTTAATTTATAAAAAGTAAAAATATCAAATTTACAAAGAACCATAAAAGTATCTAGTAAAAAGTTAATTTTTTTTTCTCTCAAAACATAAAAACTAATTTTTTAAAAATAATCAACAAATAACCAACTAAAAAAAAGTTAACCTTTCTCTGCTCAAATTAAAGGAGCGTTTGATAACGTAATTTTTCGTAAAAAATTATCAACTTTTGATTTTTGAACGTTTGACAAATCATTAATTTTTACCACTTTTTTTGCTTTGTTACAATAATTTTTCGATTCAAAAATTATTAAAAGTTGGTAAAAATTATTAAAAGTTGTTAAAAATTACTAAAAATTGTTAAAAGTTATCGAAAATTTTTTCAAATACTCAAAAATTACAAAAAATTATTAAAAAATATTAAAAAATACTACTTATTTTACCAAATATATTAAAAATCACAACTAATAACTTTTAATAAAAAAATATTAAAAATTACTAAAAATTATGCTTCTAAAACACCACCTAAACCTAAACTCCATACTTATCGTTATTTCTCTCTGCATCTTCAAGATTTCCCCCTCCCCCTTTTTAGCTTCTGTTTGGGGCTGATGTCCTCCATTTATCTATCAAAAATAAATAAAAATAATGTTCTCCTTTCAGTGGCTCTAACTTTTGGTAATAATCTCTCTCTCTCTATCTCTCTCTGATTGGGCGGGTGGTCCTAAAATGTCATGTCATGCTCAACTTTGAGTTTGACCCCCGTTGGAGATTGCCACGATTGGTTGTTTTCTGATATACATTTGAATATCGGTGTTGTGGTTTTAATATTGCCCTAAGTATATTAAGGCTGTGTTTTAACCAAAAATTTATTAAAAAAAACTAATAATGAGTCTATTTGACTACATCAAATTTCACAAAAAATCATTAATTTTAATTAATTTTTATACTTTTATTCAATAAAAAATTTTCACCTATCACTTTTATGTCACATCTTTCTACTTTTATTGTATTTTTTTCTTAACTTTTTGTCTACCAGACGGGCCCAATAAACATTCAAAATTTTTTCATTTCAATTTAATTATGGTGAAATTTTAAAGCGCAAGATATACAATTTGAGAGTTAAAAATAATTCAAATAAAAAAATAATACATTAATAAATATTTTTTATTTTATTATATTTTAAAATTCATTCAAATAAGAACATGTATTTTAAAGTATATATTTCATTTTTCTTTTCTTTTTTTTCCTTTTTCATTTTACCTTTCTTTCCTTTCACTAAATTTTCACTCCAAAGACACCGGTGAATAAAAGTTGCTCTTATTCTAAGCGAGGATATTCAATATCTTATTTTTCTCGTTTGGTCTTAAATGATATGCATCATGTCCTTCATTATCACTTATCGTTATTGTGCCTTTCTGGTAGTGTGAGTCTATGATATGATTTGTTTAGGATTTTCAATTTGGGGCCCGCGGGGGGTGTTTTGTTGTTCCAGAAAAAGTCGAGTACCCTCATCATGAATTAAGACACCAGGCAATCCTGATGATGGAAAATTTTAAAAGAGTTAGATGAATTGTATGGACTAAAAAATTTGACCCTTGCGTCCTGATAAAGCATGCTAAATTAGGGGCGTTTGGGGTGAAAAAAATTATAAAAATTAATAAAAGTTATAAATTTGTAATTCGTACAGTTAGATAACAATAAGAAATTTTTAAAAATTTTTAATTTTTTGGTAAATTTTAGAACTCCAAACAGAGCTTGAGATAACAAAAAAAGATATACGCATTTGCTGAAGAATAATAATTGAAATGAGAGACTAACATCACTTGCTTGGTAATTGCGAGATTTAGGAGTTGTTGAATTAAAATTTAATGATTCAAATATATATATATATATATATATATATTTAAGATTAAAAAAAATGAATATATTTGACCTATTAGATTTTAATCTAAGAACTCCGATACGTTGTCTTGAATTGACACCGCCAAGTGATGCTAATCCCCTAAATTCATAATAATTTCTCCTTGTCTCGTCTCACTCGGAAAAATAAATAAATAAATAAGAAAAAGAGGAAGGGCCATCTTTCCTTGAATTCGTGAGGGAAGAAGGAAATGACAACATAAGAAAATAAAAGACATGTGCATGTTAATAAATTATTTTTAATTTTTTTAATTTATGTATTTTCTATTTTTATTACAAACTAAATAAAAATAATAATTTTGAATTCAATTTTTTTATTTTTCTTAACAAATTCTTAATCTGAATGCATTCTTTTCTTATTTTCCTTTTGCAAATAAATGATTTCCCTTTTCTCTTTCCTTTTGCAAACTCAAACAACCTTATGATCAAACAATCTGATAAAGATAGCGTAGCTGCAATCAAGTTAAGAAAATCGTTACATTGGTTTAATTTAAACTTTGCCTTGCTCAATGATAATCATAAGGCGCCAGAAGATGATACCAGTTAGTTCTCCTCAATGACAAGTCAAGATAAACCAAAGGCGATAAATATATACCTATATCTATATGTTTATCCCAATAAACTCTAATTTATCAAATGATGACACCTAATATGACGGTTTAATGATAGAGTTAACAAGTCTAAAAATATAGGTCAAACAAGGGCGATTCGATATTTTCATCGACATCATGATAAAAATCAGTTGATGTGTTATTAGAATTGATTGAAAGGACAGTAAGTAAATATAAAATGTCAATTAGATGTAAGATAAGGTCGATGTCAAAGATTATTTAAAAGAAGAGTTAATTGAGGCATTTTAAGGCCAATATTTGTTTCAACAAATATAAAGTTTCATCAGTCAAGGAAGTTATGCATTGATATTAATTGAGGAATATCAATCAGTTACTGATTCTATGGGAAAGAGGGCCATTGTTAAGAGACAATTGTCAGGAGGCAGGGTGGTTATCAAAATCATATGCCTAACTGCCTATATATAAGATATGGGTTGTAATACCTAGTATTTTATTTTAACTATTTAGTTTGTAACATTTATTATTTTATTTTAGTTATTTATTGAGATTTTGAGTCAATTAAACATTTGGATCTAAAGTTTAGTCCAAATGATCGGATTTATTTTATTTTCCTTAGACCGAGTTTGGTTCTAAATTGTGCTGGGTTGGAAAACTAGGCCAAGGGCCCAACCTTTTTCTCTTTGCTTTATTTCCTTCTTTTTCTTTCCTTATTTTTCTTTCCCTTCTAGGAAAAGAGAGAGAGAGTAAAGGTCGGAGAATGGAACTAGTCAAATCTTGGTGTATTCGACATTGTGATCATAATGGTGGTGTCGATTTTCTAAGGTTTGGCTCGTGGTATGAATTACGAACCCTTAAAAGTGGGAGGGCGTTTTGGATTTTCTTCCATTTTTGTTTGTTTTTGGATTTGAGGTAAATCTTACATAAGTGTTTATGTGTTATGTAGTCAATTCATTCCTTCCCGACACTTTACATATTTTCTAAAATTTATTTTGACAAGTACACATTCTAGTAAATATTAAATTTTATCTCCAAAATATTTTTCATAATTTTTCTCAAGCTCTGGACTAGTTAATTAACTCAAATTTAGTGCAAGGACTTGTTAAGTCAAAATTGACGGTTACATCCCCCCAGTAAAAGGACGAAGACAAATTGAAATTCTAGGTCAAGTCAGAATATTATGGAAACACATGAATGCATTCAAATAGTGGAATTGACCAAAATATTAGGATTAGTTCTCACATGGAAAATTAACCAAAATATTAGAATTAATTCAGTCTAAAAGTCAAAATTGTTATCTACTAACGTAGCTGAAGAGTAGTGTTGACCGGAATGACCAAATAAAGTTTGAAAAATATGAGGTGCACCAAAACAATCAAGAACACATGGAGGACCCAAATGAAGACTTTGAATGGTCAAATGGTGCTTATAGAGGCTGCCCGTACATCAAATGCTCAAAATAGCTCCTACCAATAAAATGCAGCGACTAACGCATCCAGCACCAATTGAGCCCTCAAATCAAGTCAAAAGAGCCTTAAATTTTGTAGAAATATTAAGAACACATTTCCTAAGGTAACCCTCTAGTTAGGTTTGCTCAAATCAAATTTCAAGAGAGTGCCTCAGGATTCGAGCTCAGAAATATCAATACTGACCTATAGGTTGACAGAAAATTCTAGAGTCAATTTGATCTCATCATTGAAATCTTCATACCTAAAAATGATAAGGGACGTCAACTTGACTGTACCTTTAGGGGTTAAATACAAAAATTGGGTCGGCCTATCTCCATTTCAGCTTGTTTCAAAGTATTAATTTTCAGATAGCCCGAACTCAACCTAAAAAAATCAAATTGAACCAAATTTTGATCTAATTGATCTATTTTTCTTCTAAAGACACCTAGGGAGTTCCCTGCACTCCCAAAACCTTGTCAGAACTCCCAATACCTTACCGGAGCTTCTAAAAATGACTTGAACATATCAGAACATATCCTGAACTTATCCAAACCTGACCCGAGCTATTAGTTGTAGGCCAAATTTGGCCAAAATGACCATGCCAACTGGGGGGGTAGGCTACGTGAGTCTTGGTGAGTTTTTTACCCACAAGGCCATCAAAGTTCTCCGTCCACAAGGTCAGGCAGGATTCTCTACTCTACAAAACTAGAAGCTATTTTTTGTCTGCGTCTGTGAGAAGACTACCATGTTTGTAATTATAGGCGGAGAATTTTACCAAAGTGACATGAGTGAGACATTTTGCCCATGTTTGTAGGTGCGAAACCTCGCCCGTTGTCACTGAGTGGACTTTCTAATCAACAAAGGGTTGGGATATATACAAAAGCCCCCTGTCCTCATTTTTCACGTTCACTTACCTAGATGAAAAGCTCTTAAGGCACGACTGAGGATCTCCTGACTTTCTCTCTCTAAAATTTTCCATTTAGTACTATTTTCTCTCTCTAAAAGTTTTTATTATATTATTTTATTCAATGCAACAACTTGATTAGGATAGAAATATTTTACTGAGCAAATAAGTATACCCTCTCAATGAAAGACATCCAGATCATAAATCAAAAGTTCGGGCTTATTACCATGTCATGACATGTCTTGACATTATTTTTTCCAAACCATATTCTGTTTAATTACTTGTTATAACATGTTATGTTATCCCAAATAGCAACACTAGAGGGGGGTGAATAGGGTTGCTTAAAAATTTTGTAATAAAAATTTCAACCCTAAAACAAATATGTCAAGATGAATATGAAATGCAAAAAAAAAAAAATTATTTAATATTTGTGAATGAAGAGTGAGTGTTAGTGTTTGCAATAAATATAAAGAGAAGGGAAGAGAAGCAAACACAATCGATTTATAGTATTTCGGCTTCAATGTTGCCTACGTCCACTCCCCAAGGCCTTCCTTGAGATTTCTCCACTACTCTTTGAAGAGCTTATTACACACTAGCTTCCCAAGGTACTAGAAATCTTTCCCAAGTGATTTTATCCCCAAATCACTCACACAAGTTTCTCTCAAAGAAAGTCTCTTGTTTTGGTTCTAACACTTGAACCAAAGTCAACAAGAGCTCACCCAACTCTCACAAATTAAAAGGGCTTTAAATTTTCCTTTCTTATAGCAACAATGATGAGTTTGAAACTCAATCAAATCAAAAATAAACTCTCATAAGTTGAATATGAAAGATGAAACACAAGTGTGGGAAGAAATCACTCTATGTTTGCAAAGTTATGGAATTTCTTGTATCTCTTTGTAAGTACTTCTTTCTTACCTTCTTCATCCTCTTGAATCTGAGTTTGAGCCTTTATTTATAGATGAAAATCTGCAAATGGCCGTTACTAAGTGAAAAGGCACTTTTTCCCTTGAAAGAAATTGAATTTCCTTGCTTCCAATGCTATCTTTCAGATTCAGATTTTCTGAGATATATTTGTGATGGTTTTTCACCATGCTAACGTTCAAATCTGACATTTTCTCAGCGTAAAGACTCTGTAGATGTATAAGTCAACTATCACATGTCAACTTTTGAGCTTCATCCAACGGTTAGATAGTCAGATATGGTTTCTGAACCGAGACCAGCTTCTGATAGCTTTTTCTGACATTCTGAATCTGTGTTTCCAGTTTAAGCTTCTGTTTCGCCATGATACTTTTAGAATTAGAAGAAACTTAAACTACAAAAGTTGTATCTTTTTGAGTCTTCTTTTTACATACAAAAAATTAGAATTTTTAAAGCTGTAGAGTATGAGTTATGTCTCAAAAACTAAGACTAGCTCCAAAATCTAGAATTAAAAACTTTTCTGTAATGACTAATATTCCAACTCATTTTTTGATATCTTAACTTCAGATCCACAAAAATTTCCCTTCAGTAAAGTTGTAGATATGGAAGTCTAGTTTACTATATTAAAATTCCAAGAAAAGTGAACTGTTGGATCTTAAGATATCATCTATATACGGACATGTGTCTGATTTCTCTGTTTACCCGAGTTAACCTCTAGTTCAAATCTTCATCTTACTTTGATTTCTATTACTCCCAACTTTGAAATTCCTTTATTCTTTCATCCAAATTATGTGAAAATATCTAAAAAATAATATCAATCTCTTCCAACTCTATTATCTTGAATCTATCAAATGAATTGTAACATTTCATACAATATTTTTGAAAATTAATTGTGAAAATTTAATTCAATATTTGTTATCATCAAAATCAATTATAAAACGAACTTTATAAACCTTGGGCCAACAATCTCCGCCTTTTTGATGATGACAAACCATTGATGATTTAAGATAAAATTTTCAAAAGACATAAATTATGAAAAGATTTTCTATTCATAGAAGTTCAATCAATCATCAATATCTTATCTTTCTCCCCCCTTGACATCATCAAAAATAATATTAGGAGAGAAAAAAATTGTTAAAATTAGTTATAATTCTCCCCCTAAATATATGCTTCAATGTCAATGTAAAAAAGATATCATTAAAATATATTTAGCTCCCCCTAAATATATGATAGTAAAATAAGAATCAATGAGCATATAAGGAAATCAATATCATATTGGATTAGACATACCAAGTTCTCTACGAATATAACAAAATCTATCCTCATTCAATGGCTTAGTAAAAATATCGGCTAGTTGATTTTCTATTCTAATAAATTCAAGAATAATATCACCTTTTTGAACATGATCTCTAAGAAAATGGTGTCTAATTTCAATGTGCTTGGTCCTAGAATGTTGAATGGGATTCTTTGATAAATTAATAGCACTAGTATTATCATAATTAATTGGAATATGATCAAAGTAAAGTCCAAAATCTTCT
Organism: Vitellaria paradoxa; assembly: GCA_019916065.1. Classification (NCBI taxonomy): domain Eukaryota; kingdom Viridiplantae; phylum Streptophyta; class Magnoliopsida; order Ericales; family Sapotaceae; genus Vitellaria; species Vitellaria paradoxa. The sequence goes on along the minus strand of CM034241.1, from coordinate 25,386,896 downwards.
AATTGTTGTTTCATCCATAAAATTTGTGCACAACAACTTCTAGCTGCAATATACTCGGTTTCCGCAGTAGACAATGCTACGAAATTTTGCTTCTTACTAAACCATGATATAAGTGAATGACCTAGAAATTGACAAGTTCCACTAGTACTTTTTCTATCAACCTTACATCCCGCAAAGTCTGCATCGGAGTAACCAATAAGGTCAAAAGCAATATCCCTAGGATAAAATAATCCTAAATTAGGTGTTCCTAATAAATATCTAAAAATACATTTAACGGCAATAACATGAGATTCCTTAGGGCATGATTGAAATCTAGCGCACATGCATACACTAAACATCATATCGGGTCTACTTGTTGTTAAGTATAAAAGTGAGCCAATCATACCTCTATAAAGTTTTTCATCAACTTTCTTACCATTTTCATCCTTGTCAAGTTTGGTTGAAGGACTCATTGGGGTCCCAATAGGCTTTGCATTTTCCATTCCAAACCTCTTGAGTAGATCTTTTGTGTACTTAGCTTGGTTTATGAAGATACCTTCCTTAGTTTGCTTAATTTGAAGTCCAAAAAAATAATTTAGCTCTCCCATCATGCTCATTTCAAATTCACCTTGCATGCTCTTAGCAAATTCTTGACAAAGAGAGTCATTAGTAGTACCAAATATAATATCATCCACATTATTTGAATAATAAGCATATCGCGATTTTTGGTTTTAATAAAAAGAGTGGTGTCAATTTGTCCTCTAGTAAAACCATTTTCAATCAAAAATTTACTTAACCTTTCATACCAAGATCTTGGAGCTTGTTTTAAACCATATAAAGCATTTTTGAGTTTATAAACATGATTTGGGAATTCATAATTTTCAAAACCGGGAGGTTGTTCAACATAAACTTCTTCCAAAATGTATCCATTTAGAAAAGCACTTTTAACATCCATTTGATAAATTTTGAAATTTCTAAAACATGCAATTGCAAGTAACATTCTAATTGCTTCTATTCTAGCTACTGGAGCAAAAGTTTCATAAAAATCAATTCCTTCTTCTTGATTAAAACCTTGGGCAACCAATCGAGCTTTATTTCTAATAACTATCCCGGATTCATCCATTTTATTTCTAAAAACCCATTTTGTTCCAATCACGGGGTGATCATTAGGTCTTGGAACTAAATCCCAAACTTGATTTCTTTCAAATTGATTAAGCTCCTCTTGCATAGCTAACTTTCATCAGTTTTGGCTTCTTGAAAACATTTAGGCTCAATTTGAGAAAGAAAAGCTAGATTATTACAAATATTTTTAAGAGATGAACAAGTAGTTATACCTTTGGATGGATCGCCAATGATTAAATCCTTAGGGTGATTGTGAACGTATCTCCATTCTTTTGGTAAGTCTTTTTTATTGTTCTTGAACTCATCAAGTTTTGGAGCATTTTCAATGGCTAATGGTCCTTCTTTATCTTCATTCGTTGACTTTATTTCTCCCTCTTGAATAGTGATGCTTTTCATTCTTTCTTCTAATCCTATGTCATCATCATTTTCAATATTCTTGGAAGAAAATGTGTTAGATTCATCAAATGCAACATGAATAGATTCTTCTACAACTAAAGTTCTTTTATTATATACTCTATAAGCTTTACTAGAAGTAGAATATCCAAGAAATATTGCTTCATCTGATTTAGCATCAAATTTTCCCAAATTATCTTTATTATTATTTAAAACAAAACATTTACAACCAAATGCATGAAAGTAGCTAATATTAGGCTTTCTACCTTTCCATAGCTCATATGGAGTTTTCTTTATAATAGGTCTAATCATTACTCGATTTACAATATAGCAAGTGGTGTTAACCGCCTCGGCCCAAAAGTACTTTGATAGATTATTTTCACAATGCATAATTTTAGCTATTTCTTCAAGAGTTCTATTCTTCCTCTCAATTACACCATTTTGTTGAGGAGTTCTAGGAGCCGAAAAATTATGATCTATTCCATGTTATCACAATATTTTTTAAAAGAAGAATTTTCAAGTTCTCTACCATGGTCACTTCTAATTGAAGAAATAAGAAATCCCTTTTCATTTTGAAGTTTTCGACAAAGTTTTGTAAAAGCATAGAAAGCTTCATCCTTATGAGCTAGGAATGCCACCCATGTAAATCTAGTGTAATCATCAACAACCATAAGTGCATATGATTTTTCACCAAGACTTAAAGTCCTAGTAGGGCCAAATAGATCCATGTGTAGTAATTGTAATGGCCTAGAAGTTGAAACTATATTTTTAGATTTGAAAGATGTTTTAACTTGTTTTCCAAATTGACATGCATCACATAATTTGTCTTTTTCAAATTTAATATTGGGTAAACCAACAACTAAGTCATTTTTGGAAAGTTTTGAAATCAAATCCATGCTAGCATGTCCAAGTCTTCTATGCCATAACCAACTATTATCACTCATTACCGAAAAACATTTGACATCATTCAAGGATAAATCATTTAAATGAACAACATAAACATTTTCATGTCTATGCCCTACAAATAATGTCTTATGGTCATTAATGTTCTCTATGATACAATGGGAATGATCAAATATAATACGATTATCTTTATCACATAATTGACTAATACTAAGCAAATTATTTTTTAAACCTTCAACTAATAATACATTTTCAATGGTAGGGAATGGAAGTTTACCAATGTTACCTATACCAATAATTCTTCCTTTGCTATTGTCTCCAAAAGTGACAAATCCTCCATTTTTAGAAGATAAAAAAGTGAATATGGTTGCATCACCCATCATATGCCTTGAGCAAGCACTATCAAGGAACCATCTTTCACTCTTTGATTTAGATTTCAAGCAAACCTACAAGAGAAAATCAACCATTGACTTTTGGTACCCAAATTTCTCTTGGGTCCTTGAAGATTAAACATATCATCATTTAAATTCATTTTCTTCTTTGGAACCCACATCATTTTGGGTCCACTATAAGTCTTTCTCCTATAAGAGCATGAATGAATAATATGTCCTATATTATTGCAATAATGACAAGTAGAACTTATAAAATTTTTGCTTTTTAGATGGATTGAAACCAATTCCACTTTTATTAAAAACACATCTTTGTCTACCAAGAATCATATTCAAGTTTTCATTTCCTTTAACAAACTTTGCAAGAGATTTTGTTAAATCTTTTACTTGATTTTTTAAGGTTTCATTTTCGTTTTGGAGCTTATTTGGAATCAAGGTTTTAGTTTCAAGCTCATTTTTTAAAAATTCATTTTCTTTCTTTAAAGCATCATTTTCTTGAGAAAGAGAAGAGACTATCTTTTTTAGAGAAACATTCTTTGAAGCAATTTTCTTAAGTTCATGATGTAAATCTTCAAAAGCATTTAAAAGTTCATCATAAGTAAATTGATTAGAAGATTCACATACCTCATTCTCTTCTTCTTGAGCCATAAAACAAATGTTTGTAATTTCTTCTCCATGTGACTCATTATCGGAGGAACTATCATCGCTATCTCCCCATGTTGCCACAATTGCATTCTTTTTGTCCTTTTTATAACTCTGTTTGAGTTGAGGACATTCGGGCTTGATATGGCCGGGCTTTTTGCATTCATAGCAAATGATAATATCTTTCTTATTTGAGTCTCCTTTGATTGTCTCCTTCTTGTGGAATTTTCTTCCACCTTGCTTCTTTTTGTTAATGTATTTCCTGAATTTTCTAGTGATCATAACAATGTCTTCATCATCTTCATCACTTGATTCATCCACCCTTTTATCATTAAATGTGGACTTGAAAGCAATTCCTTTCTTCTTTTTGGAATCTTCTTCCTCATTAGCTTTTAAAGTAATCTCATAGGTCATAAGGGAACCCAAGAGTTCATCTAAGCTCAATTTCGTAAGATCTTTTGCTTCTTGGATGGCCGTCATCTTTGGCTCCCATCCCTTTGGCAAAGACCTAAGAATTTTTCTCACCATTTCAACGTTAGTATAGATTTTACCAAGAGATTTCAAACTATTTATAATATCTGTAAATCTAATAAACATTTCTGAAATAGACTCATCCGGTTTCATTTTAAACAATTCATAATGATGAACAAGCATACTAATTTTAGACTCTTTAACTTGATTAGTACCTTCATGAGTGACTTCTAATTTATCCTAAATTTCTTTAGTGGTTTCACATGTAGAAATTCTATTAAACTCATTAGGGTTAAGTGCACAATATAACATGTTCATAGATTTGGCATTTAATTGGACTTTAGCTTCATCGGCTTCGGTCCATTCACTTTCATCCTTGGGAACAATCCTATTATCTACGGTTTTAGAAGGAACATAAGGTCCATTAGATATGACTTTCCATGACCCATAATCAATGGCTTGAACATAGATTCTCATTTTAGCCTTCCGATAATTATAGTTTGTTCTATTGAACAAAGGAGGTTGGTGGGTCGATTGGCCTTCAAAAGTGGATGTGCCAAAAGATGTTGCTATGATCTTAACTCTTAGACGGTTAAGTAAAAAATAAGAGCCCTTGCTCTGATACCAATTGTTATCCCAAATAGCAACACTAGAGGGGGGTGAATAGGGTTGCTTAAAAATTGTGTAATAAAAATTTCAACCCTAAAACAAATATGTCAAGATGAATATGAAATGCACCAAAAAAAATTATTTAATATTTGTGAATGAAGAGTGAGTGCTAGTGTTTGCAATAAATATAAAGAGAAGGGAAGAGAAGCAAACACAATCGATTTACAGTAATTCGGCTTCAATGTTACCTACATCCACTCCCCAAGGCCTTCCTTGAGATTTCTCCACTATTCTTTGAAGAGCTTATTACACACTAGCTTCCCAAGGTGCTCGAAACCTTTTCCAAGTGATTTTATCCCCAAATCACTCACACAAGTTTCTCTCAAAGAAAGTCTCTTGTTTTGGTTCTAACACTTGAACCAAAACCAGCAAAGTCTCACCCAACTCTCACAAATTAAAAGGCTTTAAATTTCCCTTTCTTACAGCAACAATGATGAGTTTGAAACTCAATCAAATCAAAAAGAAACTCTCACAAGTTGAATATGAAAGATGAAGCACAAGTGTGGGAAGAAATCACTCTATGTTTGCAAAGTTATGGAATTTCTTGTATCTCTTTGTAAGTACTTATTTCTTGCCTTCTTCATCCTCTTGAATCTGAGTTTGAGGCTCTATTTATAGATGAAAATCTGCAAATGGCCGTTACTAAGTGAAAAGACACTTTGCCCTTGAAAGAAATTGAATTTCCTTGCTTCCAATGCTATCTTTTAGATTCAGATTTTCTGAGATATATTTGTGACAGTTTTTCACCATGCTAACATTAAAATCTGACATTTTCTCAGAGTAAAGGCTCTGTAGATGTATAAGTCAGCTATCACATGTCATTTTTTGAGCTTCATCCAACGGTTAGATAGTCAGATATGGTTTCTGAACCGAGACCAACTTCTGATAGCTTTTTCTGACATTCTGAATCTGTGTTTCCAGTTTAAGCTTCTGTTTCACCATGATACTTTTAGAATTAGAAGAAACTTAAACTACAAAAGTTGTATCTTTTTGAGTCTTCTTTTTACACACAAAAAATTAGAATTTTTAAAGCTATAGAGTATGAGTTATGTCTCAAAAACTAAGACTAGCTCCAGAATCCAGAATTAAAAACTTTTCTGTAATGACTAATATTCCAACTCATTTTTTGATATCTTAACTTCAGATCCACAAAAATTTCCCTTCAGTAAAGTTGTAGATATGGAAGTCTAGTTTACTATATTAAAATTCCATGAAAATGAAACCGTTGGATCTTAAGATATCATCTATATACTGACATGTGTCTGATTTCTCTGTTTACCCGAGTTAACTTCTAGTTCAAATCTTCATCTTACTTTGATTTCTATTACTCCCAACTTTGAAATTCTTTTATTCTTTCATCCAAATTATGTGAAAATATCTAAAAAATAATATCAATCTCTTCCAACTCTATTATCGTGAATCTATCAAATGAATTGTAACATTTCATATAATGTCTTTGAAAATTATTTGTGAAAATTTAATTCAATGTTTGTTATCATCAAAATCAATTATAAAACCAACTTTATAAACCTTGGGCCAGCATGTTATATCTTATTATTTGCCATGTTTAAATAATAATTGAAGCATTAGAACACCAGAAACCATGCAAACACACACCCACTTGAGTAGAAATAGTCTTAGAAATTAAGTGTTTATCAATCCAGAGCATTCACTTAAGTGAGTAAACCTCCAGAGAATGGGAATGACTTAAGATTGGCTAAGCTAGTAATTTCTAAGTCTAGCCTTATGTAAAGATATCTATGGAACATATTATAAAGTGTCAATATAATAATATGAAAATGTCATGATATGAATTGTCATTACATTTGAACATCTACATAGCATCGAACCTAGTGTCTTATTATAAGAACGTGCATTCTAATCTTACAATCCTGACCACAAGTCACCGAGCTCCTAAATCCCTCTGTCTTCTTACAAGACAAAGGAGAGTTAGGATCCTGTGTAGGAGGCTTAGACTATTTACCATGGTCCTTCATCGATGGCAAATGCACTTGGGCATTTTCCTTGTAAGAAAAACTTGTAGAAGAGGAACCATGAACCAAGAATTTTATTGGACATTTTGTTATTACTTCCTTTGTTGTAGAAGAATAAGTAGTTGTATATAGATGGCCTGACCTTAGCGCATGGTGGGGAGCCATACTACTCACTTCACTCACATTGACCATGAACTTGAGCAATGCTTTTGTTATAAATTGAGTCAGTGTAGGTGCATTTAAAGGACATGATATCTGCTTTAAGATCATTAATGCTATGCCGTGGATTTATGTGAATTTCTTGCAAGGTGATGAGGGAAAAGAACGTGTTTGGGAAGGAGGAATTCTCTCCAAAGCAGGATTTGCACTTTGATTTGGTCACGAAGAGAGTAGCCCATTCCTATTTTTTCATAAATCTTTAGGATAAGATGAATCTAAATATATGTCATTGACTTGAATACCAACTGGTATAGATTTGAAAAAAGAAGAAGAATGTGCCACTTCTTTGAAATATGTGCCTGCAGCTATATGAAGAAAATTAAGGTTAGACTAAGTGCAAGAGTTTATGAAAGATGGCTGATACACTAAAGGTTGCTTTAGGTTTATAACATATGGTTTGTTGTATGAAGAAGAGAAAGAAATAGAAAGCTTAAGAATAGAAATAACCGTAGCAGGATCATTAGCATAGGGTGTATTCAAGAGAGTTGGGTGACTGCTCTCTAATTTGGCAGTGACTCACTCTCAAGTATAAAAGGTCGGTTAAGTTTAGTCTAGGTGAGTCCTAGGTCATCTTCCTTAGGGAGCAAGGGTGTGACTAAATGTTGGAAAACTTGGTTTTGAAAACGCTTGCAAAAGTTTTAAAAAGAAAAGATGAAAATCTTTTTGGAGTTTTCGAATAGGGAATTGAAATAAAGATTTGAAAATTGAACATACAAGTTAAACGAAAAATGAAAACACGAAAATGCAAACTTTAACAAAATAAGTAAATTGATCTTAAACAAACTATGTGAATGGAAACACTTGGCTTTAACCTAATCCTGTAATGTCCTCAAAGGGCTAAATTCGGATATGTAGTTAATGCAACCTAATTGTTACACCTGTAATGTTAGGTCGGAAGATTTAATAGTCGAAAAACCCTTTTTTGTAAGGAGATCGCTAATCTAAGGTTTTGAAATCAAGTTTGAAATCACCGAGACATGAAATTGACCTTTGATTTATACGATTGTAACCAAAGTTCAACTTTATCACGGGTGATTTGTTTTCAAAAATTAATCTAGAATTACTATCCTTACATTTTTATTCAAAAGATGATAAACAAATTTCAGTGCGAACTATCCGAATTCAAATCCTTCAATATAATTACATTCCTAGGTTAAAACCAAGAAAAACCCTAGCCTAGCATTGCGAAAGCATAAACAAATCCTTTCGAAAAGAAAATCATCTTCATCATGCAATAAACACATGAAAACGAAGTATATCGAAGTAGTTTTAAGCACTTTCGAAACCAAATCAAACACAAATAAGCGAAGACAAAGTATTACGAAGTGATTACGAAAGCGTAAATGACGAATATGAATAACAAGAAAGTAATGAACTTCAATTAAACTTAATAAAAATTGAGCTTACAAGAGAAAATCTTAGTATGAAGATGAAACGAAGCCTCTGTAATCCAAAACAAAAGGAAAAACAACTAAACCTAGGTGCTGAAGTAGTGTAAAAACCTTCAATCAACTCTCTGAAACAAAAGCGTCAAAATTGCGTAGGGTTTGGAACCCCAATACATCAAAATTCATCCTATTTATAATAGTACATAACTCAAGGTTATAATGATAAATTTACAATTCGAACTTTATCGTAAAAGTTTGCTGGAAGAGTCGTCTTAGGCACCCAAGGTAGGTGTGGGGCACCCATGGCCTAGCTGTTCAAGGTGTTTAATGAAGTCCTCAATCAACTGCTCCAAAACCTCCTCTCGGTGGGCGCACTTCTGATTCATAGTGGGGCGCCCTATTACCAAATTGGGGCGCCTGTGATTGAGGTGGGGCGCCCATGGTGAGTACATTCCAACTGTTTGACAAAATTCTTCTGAGAACTAACTTTTCTGCCCAAATCATGCTCTCGGTGGGCGCCCATCTGATCTATGGTGGGGCGCCCATGCCACCAGTGGGGCACCCATGATTGATGTGGGGCGCCCATGACTTTCCACCTTCGTCCACAACTTTGGTTCCTTACTCTTTTAGCTCTTCTTTTCATCTTTCTTCCTCAAATGAAACAACAAACACCTACAAACATCCACAAGTATATAAATCAGCTCACTTCATTATAACTTATGAGATTTATGTACCTAAAACACTTAAAACCAATTACAAAATCATGGTGAAATAACATTATATGTGCTCAATCATTGGGGAAGAAGATTAGTATGGATGATCAAGGTTTGAAGGTTGATTTGCCATGGGAAGCTAGAGAGAGATAAGAGAGAAAGAGACTTGCTATTTGACTGATATTATACAAAGCAAAATGGGAAAAGAGAGTAATAAGAATGTCGGGATACATTAGAAGGGGTAAAAGAAAATCATTGTCACATAAAAAAAAAAGGGAAAAAGAAGATGATATAGAGATGGAGAAGCACAGCTATAGCAAAGGCAGTAACGAGCACAATGGAGTGACACAACTAGGAAATACACCCCTAATAACTTACGTAAATATGAGCCATCAGATTAGCTTTAAAACTTTGCACATAAAAGGCTCAGATTTCCCTATAGATAGTCTTAATTACAGCCAACCAATAAGTTCAGATGAAAGGCCACGATTCAAACTAACTGACGAAAAGGACAGTAGTGGTAGGTGCAGTATTTATGGTGAGCAGGTGAGTGATAAAGGCAAAGGTATATGTATAGTCACATGCAAGTATCCAACTGAAGCTTCCAAAAGGATCATGACTCAACAGGAAAGAAACCATGAAAAGATATGTGTTCAGGTTGCTCACGATTAATGGGCTACAACATTAAATAAAATAAGTAGGCCAGTTGGAAAGTAATCAAGCTCAATTCAATCAAAACCCATAGAACGAGACTGTAAGAGTAGCCTAAGAAAGAAGGCCCAATTTAGTTAAATCCAGCCATCGTCATAGGGCTTCTAGCTAATTCTAGAAGAAAAATCTTTTCTGTTAGGCTGTTACACAATAGTTAGTAAGAAATATATATATATATATATATAAATTATACTAATGTAATGAGGAATTTATGAAAATGAAATATTTTTTTGAGAATTATATCTCAATTAGGAGAGTTTGGATTACTCTCAAATATAATCCAATATCCTTGTTTCCTTCTCTTTAATTTCCTTTTTCTTTTTCACCATCCAAACACTAAGAAGTAGGTTCACTTCAAGGCTTTCATTTTTCTTGGATAATGCTACTAGTGTCTAGTATCTTTGTTTTAGGTGGCACTTTCTCCAATTGGTTATCATGGAAAAGTTTATTCGGGTTGCGTTTGGAGCACCAAATTTGGCCAAAAACTTCTAACTTTCTTTAATTATTTTGAATTTGTTAATACTAAAAATTTTCAACTTTTTCTATCTTTCTCTAACTTTGACCAACTCTCTACAACTTCCTCTAACTTCTACCAATGTTTATCAATTTTTTTTTTCAATGTTTTTCAACATTTACTAATTTTCTTCAACTTTTATAAAAAAATTTCACATTTTTCGATAAACATACCAAACACTCAACAATAAAACATTTATTTACTTTTTGTGTTTTTTTTCAACCAAAATTAAGCATTCCAAATATACACTCAATGCTATTGCCAATTTTCTATATTTTACCTTATATATATAGGTATATTAAAAAAGAGAGTTGTTATTGTTGTTTATGATAGTTGAATTTTGGCACATAGAATCAACACAATTCAACGATCAAGATTAACCAATCCTATGATCACGATTAACTAATCCTATAGCTTTTTTTATTAAAAAAAAAAAGTAATACAACTCTTAGACAATATTTGGATCAAAAATTTGTCAAGAAGAAAAAATGATAAATTACTCCTACCTTCTCTTAATATTTGAGTAATTACACTTACAATTTTCAAAAAAAAAAAAAAAAAGAAAAAAAAAGAGTAATTACACTTGCTATCCCTCAACATTTTCATAGGTTGAGAGGTATAACAAACAATGCAATTAGATTGCAACAGAAATAACTCTCTCACCCAACTTGTGTAAACCTATAAAGAAACAAACAATAGAGCAAATCCATAATAAGGAAACCACAACATTGAATATACATGGAAAACCTCCCAAAAATTAGGGGTAAAAACCATGGGACCTAAGCTCTCTAAATCTTCCATTATCAAAATAATGGGTATTATAATATGCTATCTACAGTTCAAAAAAAAAAAAAAAATTAGAAGCATTTACTAATATCAAATCTCAAGAATAAAATTCCTGAAAACATAAAACATAAGAAGAGTTAAGAACAAGTCTCACAAATATAGTAGTCCTATTCTTCTCAAATCTACCAGTTATGGAATGCTCAAAACATCATCTCTACTTTTCAGATTGAAGATCTTTGTGTCTGCGAGCCACAGCTAAAATTTGAGTTGATCCAACAGTCGATCATCTCCCAAATGCTGTTCAAAGATTGTTGCGCAAGAAAAAAAATGCCGCACCCCTATTTAGGGATACATATTTAATCCCTTAAATAGGGTGAACACCTTGAAACCTCTATCTAAAATATATTAATAATTACTATCTATATAAATACACATTAACTAAGAAGATAAACTATTTAGTTTATATTATAATGGTAAATAAAATAAACAGAAAATCGCACAAGTATTTGAACTTATACAAACTTATAACCTTTGAATCCCATTAGACAAAACTTTAGTCTAATACTGTTATAATTCTATGTTTATTTACACATACTCTTAAGTACTAACACATGACTAAAACAGGAAAATAGATGACTTAGGTTCTCTTCTAGGCACTTGCAGCCACTTCTGAAACTAAACCTGAAATGTGTAAATTTAAGTGTGAGTGTCACACATTCAGTAGATGTATTATACTTAAAAAAAAAAGAGATAATAAATATACACCAAAGATAATCGACAGTAATTATATAGACAACTGTATCACAATTAAATAAATATTTAAATGTATCATAACCAATAGGCATGTTTGGCCCCATCTGGCCTATGAATTGAGCACTTAACTCTGGATAGTGGATTTATTTAGTACGTCCCATTAGTCCCATCTAGCCTCATCATTGGTCCTATCTGACCTAGCCCATCTAGTTTCTTTTTTTCTTTTTCTAACCCCATCTGGCCTAGTCCATCTAATCATAATGCAAATGTAATGCACACAATCCATGCTTATGCAATAATATTTTTTTCCAAATAAAATATTACTTCCCAAATTTATTATTCCACAAACAATCACAATTCATATGTAACACAATAAATTCATAAATACTCAGCATTTCTTATCAAAATAAATAATTAATAACAACAATAAATAAATAAACTTTTATTAGTTTATATTTAATACCTTTTACCTTTAACTTTAATACACCCACCTAAACAGCAAATATTCTAAAAAGTCAAATTATTAGGGGTTGCTCCTGATTATCCTTTGATACTAATTTTAACCAAAATAAAGTATACAAATCAGACATTGAATGGTTAAGATATTAACCAAATCAATCATTATTGTAAACCTAATAAATAAAAGAAAACCACTACACCTTTAACATATTTAATTTATTTTACCTTCTATATAATTAATTTTTAAATTAACAAAATAAAATAACTTATCTCTACAGTTAGGCCAAAAATCCTAAGTTATCTCCCTCGTTTCTCTTTTTTTTTCCCTCATTTTCTTTCACCTTTGTACTGTTGTCGTTGTTGTGTGTTTTTTTTTTTTTCCTTTCTCTTTTAACCATAAGACACACACACACACACACACACACACATAAGGTTGTATACACACTCATGAAGCGGCTGAGGTTCCTCCACCGCCTGAGCTATTTTAATTTTTTTTTAAGCCGTCAATGTGACTTTCTTAGGTCCATGCACACACTTGCAAGTTTATAAAAGCAAAGCCAAGCAAGTCATCTTGCTAGGCCACGTCACCAATTCCATTTAACCAACTAATTAATTAATGAACTTAGATTAATATACTAATTAATTTTTTATTAAGATTACACCTCTAAAATGCTATAATAATATGCAAATCATCCAATTAGATTAATAAAATTTAAATTAACACCGAATTACACAATTAAATTACTAAACATTAAATAAAATTAAATCAATAATGCGATTAAAAATAATAAAAACTTTAGGATGTCACAACAAATTCTTGCACTTTCGTCTGTTTCTTTTCCTCCTGTGCATGCTACTGTCTATATCTTCTTTTATCTTCTATTTTTTGTCTAATATAGCAGGCTTTTTAAGCCCTTTTGCTACCCTAAATATGCCTTGAGTTGGGCTAAGGCACATCACCAAGATTGGGCTTAATTTATGGAATAATTAAGCCAACTAATATTAGGTTAGTTTCCTTTAACATAGGAGAGACAACCCAACAAATCTTCCCCTCTCGACTATGTACGAATAGATTTGCCATCCCAGTGACCAATTTGAAAACTTCAAACTTTTCTCTTGGTAAAGACTTAGTCATGATATCTAAACCATTGTAATCTATATGAATTTACTCAAGTTTCAATAATTTGGAATTTAGAACATCTCTAATCTAATGATACCTCATATCAATATCTTCTTGAATGAAAGCTAAAATTCTTACCAAGGTGAATGGTTCTTTGGCTATCACAATATAACACATAGTGCTTTTGCCTGAAACTAAGCTCCTCAATATACTTTCTCATCCATAGCAAATCTTTACATGTTTAGTTACTATAGTGAACTCTGCTTTAGTGGTAGAAAGGGAAACATACTTCTATAACTTTGATTACCATGCCACAACTCCCCTTCAAAGGTAATCAATTAACTTGAAGTAGATTTGTGAGTATTAACATCTCTAGCCATGTCAGCATTTGTGTACTAACTAGCATAGGTTTCTCCATAGCTACGTTTCAAACAAGATGTCCCTTGGAGATATCTCATAATCCACTCATGCATTCCAATGTTCTTTCCTGGATTTGTAAGAAAATGACTGACTATACCAATGAGCTATTTCTGGCCTTGTAAACACCACTGCATACAATAAACTTCTCACCGTTGAGGCATATGAAACTTTCTCTATATCTTTCTTCTCTTTATTAGTAGAAGGACTATTCAGTGCTTAATTTAAATTGAGTAACAGGAGAAGAGCTATCCACTTTGGCTTTATTCATATTGAATCTCTGAAGCACTTTCTTAATGTACTTTTGCTGTGACATGTACAACTTCTTGGCTTTTTGTCTCGATTGATCCTTATGTTAAGGATTTGTTTTAATTGCTGGCCCCAAGAATTTCATAACAATTGACTTATTCAATTTCTTTTTCAAGTTTCCAATCCTAGAAGCATTCTTGCCAACAACTAACATATCATCTACATAGAGCAACAAAATAACAAAGTCATCATCAGAGAATTTTTGTATAAAAACATAATGGTAAGAAGTTGTCTTCTTGTAACCTTTTTTTTGGTAATTGTCTTCTTGTAACCTTGCTCCCCCACAATTTATTCAAACTTCTTATACCACTGTCTTGGTGCTTGTTTTCAAGCCATAAAGACTTCTTTAATTTGCACACGTAATCCTCTTTTCCTTTTCCCTTGAAACCCTGTAACTGCTCCATGTAAATTTTTTCCTCTAAGTCACCGTGAAGGAAAGTAGTCTTCACATCCATCTGTTGGACCTCCTAAATTAAGACTAGCTACTAAACTAAGAACAACTCAAATGGATGACATATTCACAACTAGAGAAAAATTTCATCAAAATCGACACACTTCCTTTGGCTGAATCCCTTGACTACCAATCTAGTTTTGTATCTTAGACATGATGAATGTTCTTCTTGCTTTAGTCTATACACCTATCTATTCTTCAAAAAAAATTTACCTTTAGGCAGCTTTACCAACTCAAAAGTGTGATATCATTCAATGATTTCATTTTATCCTTCATCGCCTCAATCTACTCTTTCTTGTGTTCATCTTCCATGATTTCTTTAAAGTTGTTAGGTTTTTCCCCCGTCAGTAAGTAGAATATAGTCATTAGCTAATACTATTTGGAAGGCTGTCTATTTCTAATAGGCATCCTAACTGAGGTTGGAACCTCTGGATCTTATAGTTGATCATTAGTATCATTGTTTATCTCAGCCTATACCGGAGCATTTTCATTCACATCAACTGCATTTGGTCTGCTATTTTGAACCCCATCAATATTTTCTGGTGCTAGTGCTGGACCTGGTGTTACAGGGATTGGATCCAAATCAATCAAGTCATAATTCTATTATGGCTCTATCTTATCTACCTTCTCAATATCTTGTATGTTTTGATCTTCCATGAGCATAACATCACGGCTTCTGATAAGTTTCTTGTTGACTGAATCATAAAACCTATACTTAAACTTATCTTGGCCATACCTCAAAAATATACACTGTCCTATTTTTGACATCGAGCTTGGATCTCTGATCTTTGGGAACAAGCATAAATGCCTTACATCCAAAGAAACAAAGATAATCATATGAAACATCTTTGCCTATCCAGACTCTGTTTAGCACATCAAATTGTAAAAGAACATAAGATGTCCTATTCAAAAACATGTACGACTGTACTCAAAGCCTCACCCCAAGAAAATCTTGGCAACCTTACTTGTGAAAGCAAACATCTGACTTTTTCCACCAATGTCCTATTCATTTTTTCTGCCAAATTGTTCAACTAAGGTGTCTTCAGAGCTATTTTCTGACGTCAGATACCTTGTTCTTGATAATAATCATCAAAAGGAACCTTGTATTCTCTTCCATTATCTGTTTAGATGCATTTCAGCTTTCTACTGGTTCTCTTTCAACTGAAGCTTGAAACACCTTGAAAACATTTAGCACTTGATCTTTTGTCTTCAAACTATAAGCCCATATCTTCCTTTAATGATCGTCAATGAATGTCACAAAATAAAGAGCACCACCAAGTGACTTGTCTTCATAGGACCACAAACATTTAAGTGCACCAAATCAAGTACATTTAGCTTTCTGGAACTAGAGAATGTCGTGAAGGAAACTCTAGTTTGCTTGTCAGCTAAACAATAAACACACTTTCTCAAATGAGTACTTTTCACTCCAGGTAGTAGTTTTTTCTTAACTACATGACTAAGCCTTTCTCACTCATGTGATTGAGCCTCTTATGTCATAACTCAACTATATCTTTATTCACCATTGCATCAATATTGCTCTGCAACAAGTATAACTTTGAGTGCCTTTCAGCTGTAGTAGCAACCAAAACTCCTTTTGTGAGCTTCCATTTACCACCCTGGAAAGCGCTACAGAATCCTTCATCATTAAGTCATCCAACAGAAACTAAATTGAAGTAGACGTTAAGAATATGTTTCATTATTTTAAGTACTAACCTTGTGCCGTTATTGGTTTCCAACCAAACATCACCTACACCAACAACTTTAGTTAGGCCATTGTCAATTACCTAGCTCGTCTCATGACGTGCAAGATTGACAATATCATCATCACAAACAGCAAGAAATTCATCAATAACAGCAACTTGATCTTCATTATTGTCTGTGTGTTTGTTCTTTTGTTCTCCCTTTTTAACTTTTGACAATATCTCTGAATATGTCCTTTTGCACCACAATGATAACATTCAACATTTGCAAAGTTGTTGGACTTGCTTCTAGTTTTGTCTCTGTTTTTTGGACCTTGACTTTTACTCTTTCCTCGTGTCTCAGTAACTAAGACATTTGCCTGTGAAGAGGAACCCTGTGACTTCCGTCTCATCTCTTGATTCAAAACACTACTCTTGGCTAAATCCGTAGAAATAACACCATCTGGGGCTGAGTTAGACAATGACGTTTTCAACTTCTCCCATGAGTTTAGCAAAGTACCTAGAAGTCATAATTCTTGAATCTCATCATCAAAAGCAATACCCATAGTGGCCAACTGATTAAGGATCCCTTGAAATGTATTCAAATGATTTGTCATAGGAGTTCGATCCTGATACCTCAAAGACATCATCTACTTTATCAAAATAACTTGTTATTTCCAGTTTTTTGGGCATACAACTGTTCAAGGTTTGTTCACCAAGTATGTGCATGTATCTCTGCACTAACATGATTGAAAACATTATCATCCACCCATTGCCTGATATACCCAGACACTTGTTGATAAAGTAACTTCTACTACTCTTCAGTTTTATCTTCGGGTTTCTCAGTAGAAAATACTAGTTTATGATAACCTTTATATAGAGAAGATCTTCAATCTTTCCCTTCCAAATAGGATAGTTTGAACCATTTAAAATAACCATTCTACTTATATTTGTCTCCATTGTTCACACAAGTCAAAACAACCCAACAACTTGGTTCTGATACCACTTTGAAAGGTTCAGAGTTGTAACAAACAATAAAATTAGATTGCAACAAAAGTAACTTTCTCACCCAACTTTTGTAAACCTATGAGGAAACAAATAATAGAGCAAATTCACAATAAGGAAACCACAACACCAAATGTATGTGGAAAACCTCTGCAAAAATGGAGAGTAAAAATCATGGGACTTAAGCCCTCCCAAATCTTCCACTATCAAAATTATGTATATTACAATATGTTCACTCTAGTTTAAAAAAAAAAAAAAATAGAGGCATTGACCAACATCAAATCTCAATAATAAAATTCTTGAAATACAAAATACAAGAGGAGTCAAGAATAAGTCTTACAAACACAACAGTTCCGTTTTTCTCAAATTTGCCAGCTATAGAACTCTCCAAACATCATCTCCACCGTTTAGATTGAAGATCTTTGTGTCTGTGAGCTACTGCTAAAATTTTATGTTGATCCAACGGTTGATCATCTCCCAAACACTATTCAAATATTGCTGCGCAGGAAAACAAAATTCTGCACCTTCCTCTGCTCTTTTCTCCTGCGCGTGCTACTGTCTATATCTTCTTTTCTCTACTGTTTTTTTTGTCTAAATGCAGCATGCTTCTTGAGCCCTTTGGTTTACCTAAATGGGACTTGAGTTGGACTAAGGTGTATCACCAAAATTGGGCCTAATTTATGGAATAATTAAGCCCACTAACATTGGGCAACCCAGCACATCTAAAGTTTATGTTTACATCTCCTATTTTGAAATATTGTTAACATTGATCACATTTTGTTAAATCAACCATTAAAATATAAAAGAAAATGTCAAAGTAACTAAAATTTTAGGTACTTTTTCTACTTTACCCCTCATCTGTGTAAGTTTGTTTTATAAAAATCACCAAAAATTTTTGTTTTTACTTATTTTTTATTTATTTCTGGGGATTTTTGTAAAGAAAACTAATGAATATGTGAGAGAGGGGTAAAATAGAAAAAATATATAAAAATTTTGGTTACTTAAACATTTTTTTGTTAAGTTTTGATGGTTGATTTACCAAAAGAAAGTCAGTGTTAATAACATTTCAAAATAAGAGAGATTAAGTGTAATTTTTAAAAGTTAAGGGGTGTTAAATGTAATTACTCAAAATTTGAGAGGTAAGTGTAATTTACCCCAAAAAAATAAATAAATAAAAGATATTGATTCAAAATCCCTTTTGATATTTGGATTGTGATGGTAAATGAAAAGAAAAATATATAAAATTTTGAAAAATAAATTTACTTAAACTAGAAATATATTGATGAATACCTATACCTAACCCTCCCTAAATCTCGTAACACAAAAACCTTGTGTACTAAGTTGTCTTTTTTTTTTTTTTATAAATAATATATATTTAAAAATTTATATTTTCCCTCTCTTTTCCTTACATCTTTCCTTTCTCTATTTTTTTTTTTTTTTGCTCTCAAATAAATTCTCCCTCCGAATGCATCCTTGGATTCCAATAATAATAAAATAGCAGCATAGATGTTGTCACTCGTAATTAAGAGTCTAAAGTTTGGATCAACATCCGTCGATAATAGAAAAGAAATAAAAATGTTACTTTCATTGAGAAAGCGAAAAAATTCACTTTTATTGACAAACAAGTTCATTACAATTCACATATCAAACAAAGAAAACTCTTCAATTTTTCCACACATACTTGCCAAAAAAGAACCAAAAAAAAATCTTCCTCACGTGTAAACATTTAATTCATTTGCACATCAAAGACAAAGATAGAAGACCCAGCTTCAGTCACCAAAGCTCCAAGTACTGCAGCAGCATGGTAGTATTCACTTTCCAGGCTCCACCAAGAACTCCATCTTCAAAACTCCCTTCTCTTGTCCCCATTACTATTGAACAAACAACTTTCCCACAACCTAGAAAACCATACTGGTTGTGAAATTCCACAAAAAAAAAAAAAAAGGGAAATTAATATTTTTCTAAAGGAATGAACTCATTACGCAAGCAGTCATGCAATTTCAATATGAAATAGGGTAAAGGCACATACATTTGATCATCACCGTGAAGCATTTGGAAATGTCAGGGCTGCTGGCAAAACATTGGTGAGCTGAACTTCTTGAGGAAGAAGATGGTATTTGATACTGAGCTCCTCGAAGATTTTTTTAGCTCGAATACTAACTCAGATCTTCGGCTGCTCTTCTCCCCATAATTCTGAAAGTTTATGGTGTGAGTGACACTGAGACCCATTTTCATCTTGTTAACATCCTCTATGTCCTTAACTTGCACGCTGTGGTTAGGACGCCAGTGTTGTGGCTTGCTCTCTATGTACCTGAAAGTACCCATGAAGCTATTTATCCAAGATGCAGTATCCAATTGGGAAAACTATATTGAAAGAAGAAAAGGAAAACCACTCTTGACAGGAAAATCAAAGTTGTTAGTAGTTCGCAGTCTACATTTAGTTTATCCCTCGTAGCCATATATATTTAAGCGAGCCAAAAGAATGGAGATGACATACGCTTTTATTTTAGCTTTTAGAGCTACAATAGTCTCAACCGAAGTTGAAACATCAATAGCAAACTCCACAGAATCTCCCATCTCGGGGCTTCGGTAAAAATTGCTGATTGGTTTGGTAGCCAAAACTGAATTTGGATAGAATATCATTTCGTTGTCATATCTCAAGAATACTGTTGTCAAGATGTTCATCTCCTCAACGACCATCTGTGAAATTTTTATATACTATACTTGGATAAATGAACCAACTTAACCTTAAAAATATAGAACAGGATGTATACTAGGCTGAGTTACCTGAACCCCATCAATGACACAACGATCACCTACATCAAACGGGTGCATCACAAACACAAATATGATGGCTTCAAATACAGTTTTACAGGTGTTACCAAACATAAAGGTCAAAAGTAAAAGCTGAGATGAAATGAAGACAAGCATTTGGGTTGTTACAAATCCCATCAGAAGTAACCACACAATTATGATCACCACAAGTAGAATCCCTGATACAATTTTGTTCAGCTCCTCAATAGCTGTTTTAGTATCATTTAGGGAATGAGCCAATGATTTGCGCTCATTGTAGACATTAACCTGCAGGAAAATACTAATTCATTAGATCCATGTGCACGTGTGCACAGACACACACACGCAAAATCCCTCTAACACTTGTTTCTAACCATTTATGTGAAGCGGATACGCTCGAATTGGTGTTCTTTTGGAAAAGTATTAAACTACTTTTCCATGTTGTTTTATAGAAAATAGTAGGCACGTACACCATCTCAGTCAAAGGCAGATTATAAGAAAGCACACCTATTAGTGTTACGGCCTAAGAAATTAGATTCATTGAGGATCATATGCAAATGAAGAGTTTTTCTGGTGTATGCCGCATTGGCAACACCATGCATTGTCAATTCCACAAAATATCAACAGTAACGATGAAAATCAAAAGGAAGCTGTGATTCCTTTAATCTTAAAAGCTTCACTTGATTCATATTTTCAGGAAAGTTGTGATTTATGGCATAACTTGTGCGATAAATGAAGTCTCTTGTAAAAGCTTCTTTTTATGGCTAGACGAAACGAAAAATGAACTCTTATGTTGAACCCAGACAGCCAAACTCTTTGTGAAGGAGAGGTTGTAGGACTAAACTTCCAATCAAGTAAAATATCAATCCAAAGAATTAGCTTAGCTCCACATTGTAATCCATATTTTATGGTAAAAATTCCTAGCGTTGTGCTGCTTTGCTGTCATTCTTGTTTCAATTGGTGACGACACAAGTTCAAACAATAGTTATTGTAAAGATTATGAATTGAATAAGAAATCTTCACGCATCCTAAAGGTTGTGATAGCATCTATTTATATACATAGAAGAACTATACAAATTTAGGAGACAAATTCATATCTCCTCTTCTAGAGAAGGATAAATCAATGACCTATTCTATAACTGATTTCTATATCTACAACAATCATAGCTCTAATAAATATATTTTAGGATACCATCAATATGGATGAGAGGGAAAGATGAAGTTCTATTAACTAATTTTATGGAAATTATGGGTTCATAAAAAAAAAAAACTGAAACGAGAAAAACTTGTATGGAATCTCATTGAATTAATAAAAAACAGAAAACTTACCACCCAATTCCTCAAGGTTGATTTCTTAATTTTTCCTGTTTCTGCAGCCCCCTCAAACATTGGGACCACGTTATCCACTTCCTCCTTTCTCATGAAACGCAGGAGGTCCTCCTCATAAATATACCTAGAGGGAAAAATAATGAAAATAATGAGATGATTCCTGAACAAGCTGACATAATAAAAGCACATAAACATTCAAAATCAAATATTCATACTTCGAACCAGGCCTTGCTACATTCTTAAAAATTCGATAAGCAGCTGCCTTTGCTTCCCACTCACAAGTGATCTCCTTATTTTTTTGTTCAATTCCCTCATTGGCAACACTTCCATCAAGTGTATCGGAAATCGTTGAAAGCCCTGAACCCTGTATCACTTTGATCAAGCCCCTCATGGTCCAAGCAGAAATCTTCTCTTGTTTCATCTTATGAAGCTTCTCTACGTCAATCACCTCTTCTTCCTCCATTTTTTTCCCTTTCTTTGTGTTCTTGAAACTCAATCGACCACTACTACCTCTGCTGCCAAACCTTTCTGCATATTCCATCAATGGGGGCCCAGAAAGGGCCTGAAGAACATATTGATGAAATATAGATTCTTGAATCCTGTCAAAAAATCTCTTTACATGAAAAGATGAAGCTAATAGCTTTACCAATAATGTCTTCACCATCCACATACCAGCGCCAATAAGACTGGATGCGATAGCCCTCGTGATATAATTTAAAATTTTGGTAGTCTTTCTTGATCGCTTCACCCCGCGGTTTATTAACAGGCCCCATCCCAGGAGAATCAAAGCCAACCAAATGAAAGCCCGTACACTTTTTTTCAAACCATAAACAAAATACAGAACCTTCTTCTTGAAAAGAAAGTTCTTTTCAATCAAGAAAACTAGAACATTGATGAACCATTCAGAAAACAATCGGCCACAAAAAGTTACCAATACCAGCACACACCATTTCCAAATTTCCAAACTCCAGATTGTAAAATGCTGCAATTTGTGAACCAACAAGGTAACAATTAAAACAGCCATTATGCACACAAATGTAATCCACTCGAGCAAAAGCGTCACCTTCAATTTTTTACCTAAATGTTCATCAATTTTAACATTTGCAGTCTTATAGACATCTTCGTCATCCTCTTCCTCTCCTCCTGGTGAAGCCATCAGTGGTGTTTTTGGAGTAATTGGGGCTGACCTTACATTTTCTTTAGCACTGGCATTGGTTTTGTTGATGGGTGATGCCATTTGAGGTGATTTCCTGTAAGGAGAACTTGAATGAACCAATTGGGTACTCTCTTCAACCAAATGCGAATCGCTGGTATAAGATGGTTCCACTAGTCTTGATTTGGGCTTCGAGTATGCAGATCTTGCCGTTGAATTTCGTCGTCGAGTTATAGGTTCCTCGGGGAATTTTGGAGGCCTATTTGAGGTGGGACTTGACTTGGTTATCTCTGGAGAAGAAGAGCTTGGAAGCGTGGACATTTGGACTCTGGATTTGAGGCTTTCAATCTCCATTAACCCGGCACTAGTAGACCCTATTGGGGAATTCTTTGAAAATGGGGGAGATCCAGATTCTAATGCTGTGATCCCTTTGGAACCCCCAACTTGCTTGTCTCTCTTTGAAGTTTCTTCCACACCCAAAATTGAGACCACCACTTCATTGCTAACTGCCCTCATCTCCAAGCCTTTCCCACCTTCCATGAGACCTATTCTGTCACTGATAGCATTCAATTGAATACTTAAAACTTATTAATCACCTCTGTTAATCAAAACCTCAAACGCTAGAACAGCAAAAGGTCGTAGCTTCTAAATTTTCCAGCCAAGAAGGACAGAAGATTCAAAACTATAGAAACTGCAAATACTCGGTTCAGATTCCCAAGAGAATTTGCGAGTGAGTTACACCCTGTTATTATCGGCAATGAAACAGAGGTTTGAGTCGAACAAGACTGCAAACGAATCAACAAATAGAGAGAAGGATTCCGAGCGTTGAAAGTTTGGTGGTTGAATAAAAGGATAAGCAAGAGAGTGCTTATTCAAGCGGAACACTGTTACAGTTGACAAAACGGCTTTCTTTTCCCTCGTGGGTCTGCGTTTGCAAATTGTTTCATGGGGCAATTTTGGTAGGTCTGAAGTTGGATATGAATACGTACACATGCAGATATATATATATATATATGATATGCGCGAGCGGCAAATATTTATACATATAAAAGCAAGCAAAGATATATAAGCACTTATATACGAATATATATAAATGTATGAAAAGCTGAAATGCAAGCGTAACTGCAACCCTGCAAGTTGAAGAGAACTTTGAAAATTAGGTAGAGGGGGAGGAGAGAAATAGAGACTCAGTTTCTGTATTGGTGGGCTGGATCACGGGCTTGTAGGCCATCCAATTCGTCGATTGTCCATTATTGACTATTAATTAGGCTCGTCATATGTTACTATTTTTTTTTTCTTTTTTTATTTCCTGGAGGAACTGGTAGCCTATCACAGAACTTTCCCAGAATGTATAACCACGAGGATTTTTCAACGGTTTAGGACGTCAGTGTTTCTATCAACTCAAAAATTGTGGAGCCGTTGGATTTACTTTCGAAGAAGATCACACTATTAACGTGCAAAACTACTTTGTCGGTGCATGCTACGAGACGATTTAGATGACTTGCACTAACTTGGTGACGGCAGCACGCAAGTGGGATTTGAATTACCAAAAAAATATATATATATATATATATATATAGTATAAAAATGATATATTCCAAATTTTGATTGAAAAAATTTGAAAAAGATTAATAAAAATTAGAATTTTTTTATTTTTTTAGATAAACCAAACACCCCAAACCACAGAGACAGATCGACCGTCTGACCAAAGGGGCCTCGGCTCTCCCTGGTGCAAAAAATTTTTTATATGTATATATAGTATAATTATTTTTACAAATATATTCTTTTAAAAAGGCACTCCTAGTTTAAAAAAAAAAAAAAAACACTTCCATTGAAAAAATATTAAAATTTATAGGAATTGTATTCCTCTAATTAAATTTCTAGTTCGGTCGCTGCCAATCCAACCCATAAATTGGCGCTAACTTATCATTGAACCTTAAAGAACATTTGTGCATTTATTTTTATTGCAAAGACAAAAAATATAATAATAAAATTCACCATTAATTGATACGGACTCGTCACAAATTAGCACATATTAACTACTAATGCTCGATTCAAAAATGAGAAGTGTCTTTGCTGTTTTGTTTTTGGGGAGAGCTGTGTTGATTAAGCGTTACTTCTTGTCCATTCATATTTACATTAAGTGAATGTTTAAAGTTTCGAGAAAAGTGGTTGATAATATTAAAAAAAAAATTATGTTTTCGTTTCTTTGGAAGAGAAAGAATAATAAAGGAATTTTTGAGAAGAAATGGGAGAATTTATGCAACCTGTAAGTGAGGGAGGATTAGATTTTCGAGACGACTTAAGTCATTTTAATCAAGCACTGTTGGCTAAAATGGCTGGGCAAATTTTAAAGGATGCAGAGGCGTTGGTGACAAATTCTTTTAAAGTTAAATGTTGTGTTAGACAGGATTTTTTTTTTGTTAGTTAAAGCGAATGCTTCTTCTCCTCAGGGATGAAGGAGTATTTTGTGGGTAAGGGATTTATTACTGAAAGGGTTGGTGTGAAGATAAGGTCAGAATTGGATGTGGATGCCTTTTAAGTGGCAGTAGACACTAGGAATGAATAGAGGTGATAAAATGGGCGGGTTGGGCGGGTTGGTGATGGGTTTAAACGGGTTAAAAATTAAGTGAGTGTAACTCAAATCTACCTATTTAAAAGGCGGGTTAGATATGGGGCAGATTGAATACTAGTTATTACAAACTCATGAATCCATATCACATCCGATTTACTTATAACCTAACTTACTTTCTAAAAAAAAAATTAAAAATTTATTTCAATTAATGTGTATATATATAAATACATCAATATTATATATTATATTTACAATTTTCAGTTAATTTCGAATTTATACGAATCGATTTATTTTTTATTCAATTTCAAATCAACAACTCTCTCTCTCTCTGTGTAGGTGTGTGTGTGTGTGCGCGCGCGTGCTTGAGTGTGTGTGGGCGTGTGCGCGCACATGTGTGAGTGTGTGTGCGTGCCCGTGTGTGTGTGCGCGCGCGCGCGTATATGCGTGTGGGTGTGTGGGAGTGTGTGTGTGCGTGTATGCGCGTGCGTGTGGGTGTGTTTGCGTGTGTGTGCGCGTGTATGTGTGCGTGTGTGCGCGCGCGTTTGCATATGCGTGTGTGTGCATGTGCGCGCGCGTACATGCGTGTTTTTGTGTGTGTGTGCGCGCGCTCTTTTTCTCTGGAGAGAGAGAGAGGTGAGAGAGAGGAGTGTAAAGAGGGGGATTAAACTAGTTTTTTTAATTTAAATGAGTGTTTTAATGGGTCCCATTTTACAACTCAATTGCACTCGTTTATAAATGAGTATTTTATAAGTTACCAAATTACAACCCAATTAATAAAATAATAGAACCCAAACCCATTTATTATAGGTTTAATTGGGTGGATTGATGGGTTTGGGTCAATTTTGCCACCCCTAGAATGAATAACCCATGCATTTCTGGACATGTTTTCGTTAGGTGTTTTAACTTTGAAAGTAGCACACTTAATTTTGAAGTTAGAAGATGGCGAGTTCTTTTATCAAGATGTTTTTTTTTTTTTTTTTTTTCCTTTTTTCTTTTCTTTTTATTTTTTCCTAAGAGCAAATCATTGATGCAATTTGCAAGATATATGTTCCAGAGGTTAATTGTGGCAACAAATGGTTGTGGGGAGGTACAGAGAATGGGTCTCTTACAGTTAAATCACCATAAGTATTTGAGAAAGATGGAGGGTATTGGAAGTTTGAGAGATGGGTTGATAAATAATAAATTTTGGTATTTTATATAAACCAAACCTAATCAAGCATTTTCTCATTAGGTGGGATCGGTTATATAGATTTATCGACGCCAATTAGATCTGTTTAAGATCATATCCTCTGATAAATCTAGGTAGGCAGGTCATGTTTAAAAATTCGTAGTAAATGATTTTTTTTTTCTTATGGAAGATTATCCATAATATATTGCTAGTGAGTGAGAATTTGATTAAAAGAGGTGTAATGGCCAATGAGGTTTGCAAGTCGTGTAGAAAGGGTAAGGAACCTATGAATCATCTATTTTTACAATGTGAAGTCGCTAGATTAATTTGGTTTGAGTCTAATGTGGGAATTAGAGGCTCAGAAGCTAGTCAAGACAGTATTGGGAGATGTGTGAGGAACTTGGTTGAAAATGGAATAGAAAATAATCTAATGAAGTGGGTATGTGCTATACTTTGGGCATTATGGATTGTTGGGAGCAATAAATTATTCAATGATATTGATAGGGGGCAGAAGAAGTAATTATTCTAGCAAGAATTATACTAACGTGATGAATCTTTTCTATAATAGTTTTGCAGGTAATACATTACTTAGATTTAGAAATAGAAATGAAGATGAGAGAAAGCAAAGAAGACTTATATGAAGTAGTATTCGGTAATAGAAAAGTGAATCATGGGCTTCATGAAGTTAAAGACAAAAGGACTAGATTGGCAGCTGCAGTTGCAGCATAGGTGGCCATGGACAATAGAGGAAATGAGCTTTTAGCAAGGTCAAAATCTATTCAAGCTTCATCAGCATTAATGGTGGAAGCAATGGCTTCTTTGCAGGCAATTCAATAAGTGAAAGATATGAATCCTATTAGGTTAATAATACTAACAAATATTATTTTATTAGTTATATATTTTATTAATATGAGCTTATGTAATTGGGGAGGTTAGATAGTGTTTCAAGATATTTATGTTAAAATTAGTTATTTTCATTATTGTTGTATTAGGAAGGTCCCTAGGGAGTTGGTAAAGATAGTTCACCATAAAGCTAAGAATGTATTGCGTAATGGTTGATATTTACAATTAATGAAATAGTTGTTTGGTTGTTTTCAAAAAAAAAAAAAAACTATTAGTTGAAGAAAAAAAATTGAAGGTTCTAAAACAAGAACCTTTCAAAAATTATGAATTAAAAATTAAACTCACATATTTCATTGATTTTTGAAATAATGAATTAAAGTTTTACCTTTGCAAGGATTGGTTACACACCTTGAATAATAAGAAAGATGAATTAATTCTTGTTCCTTAGTTCTTGAAGAGTTTCATTATGGCTCCAAAAATCTAAAGGTCTTCTTCCTTGATCACACTTGGTCTAAAAGATGAGTAGTGGGATTCAAGCCTTCTTCCCTCTCTCTTTTTCTCTCTAGCGAAATGGCTTATTAGTGTGGGAATAATCATATAGCTAGCCACCCTCTTCTAATGTCTATAGGTAGGCACAAGAAATCTTGTGTACAAGGAAGAGATCTCTAAGGTTTTTCTTCCTTATGCTGACAGCTAATTACACAATAACCCCTAATGAATAGAATAATTGCTGAAACTATCATCAACTCCACTAAATGATAATAAATGAACTCTTAGTGAATGAAATTACGACGAAGCCCCTGTTTTACTAGTTTCCATAGAGACGAATTCTAGAAAATTGGTCTTCGTAAATAAACATTGAGTAAAAATCTATCAACTTAATTTTATTCACATCTCAACCTTAATATACCAATCCACTAACCATTTATCGTTGAACACTTAATTATTTCTCAAAAACCATTTTTAAAAATAAAGAATATATTGTCAATAATATATAGTATATATAAAGAAAATTTGGCATATCGACAGTAATCAAAATATGGATTGAATGAAGGGAATACCTAATTCAAATGAGTATGGCTAGCAACCATATTAAGATTGTGAGTTTCCAAACATAAACAATGCATGCCCAAATTATCGAGGTATCGATTGCATAAAAATCTCACTCACTGATAAGTCAAAGCATACGCTATCAAGGACTTGAGTTCTCCAATCCCTCAGGGTTAAGACTCTTTTTACAACTAGTAATTATGTAATAAGTGACATGACCACTGACAATTATGGTAATGTATTCTTACCCTCGATCTGGTTTAGTGTACACCAAGCATACAAACACATTAATCTTGAGCCAGTAGTTCGATGGTTGAGACAAACTACCCTACAAATAAGGGTCATATATTATAGCCAACCAAGTGAATTGCCCAAGCTTATTATGAATTTGAGCCAAACATGGAAATATATGTGATTGGTGAAATTGCAGCTCTCTATCATACACAAGATCCAACAAAGTGAATTTTCAGGTTTTGAATGCCTGGGAGTGTTTTTGGCTCTTGAACATCTTATACATCGATATAATTGCTATAACAATATAAATGAATATAAAAAGATAACTTTATTAGTGATCTATTAGATGTACAAAGATATGGCTTGTAGTGTACATGCAATCCAATAAAAATAGCCTAGAAGAACACTTGTATTTCTTTTCCAAAGACAAAAGTGATGTAGTAAACTCATAAAAATTAGCACTTGTTCACCACTTGAAATAAACATTAACATGCCTCAAATAAACCCATACTCACCACTACTCATCGTTAACTCTAAACACCTACTATGAATCCCTAATACCCTTAAATCCATCTATCACTCACAACCACACCCACTTCGCTACTTATAGCCCTAAATACGCATATATATATCCAAAATCAATTTTGACTCACCAATCCACACAATTAAGCATAAAAACTCTTCAAACAAACCCCATCATCTCAAAACAACACCTAATTAACTCAAATAAACATTGACTTGTCTGAAATGTAATGACTTAAATTTCTATATTTGTTTTAATATTGTATTTTTGGGGTTTATATGTTATTTGCGGGGTTGTTTGGTTGTGGTTTGTTGGTTTTTTAAGTTGGTGGTTGGGTAAGGTTTCTTTCTTACTTGAAGTGCACATTTTTTTATTTCTATGATTTTTTTGGGTACTTTGTACATATAATATTTGTATATATATGTTGAGTGGTTGATATGTGTGTGAGTAGTGTGTGTGTGTGTGTGTGTATGTGTGTGTGAGGTGCCTGTGTTTGTTGGGGGCATTAGGCTTTTCCACAAAGCTTTATTTTTTTTCTCCTGGCTCCTTACTTACCCACATCTCATCTCACCTAACTTTCTTCTCCTACTTTCTTTTTTTCCTCCTTTATTTCTTCTTCTTATTACTTTTACTTTGGCAGAATGTGTGAAGAGTGAGACTTCTATTGAGATCTGTCAAGTGGTGAGGTTGCAGAGAGTGGGTAAGGTGTGTGCTGTTGTAGGTTGAGTTTGGTGGTGCTTGGGGTAGAGCTTAATTTGTTCTAACTTTTTTGCTACCTCTGTTTTTGTTCTTCTTCAGGTTCTCCTTCTTCTAGTTGGAGGTAAGGATGTGCTTTTAATTATGTTGTATGTTATTGGGTGATTATAGAGTTATATATGTGTGTTGGTTAAGTATGAGGGCTAAGGGAAGCTTACTATATATATATTTGTCTCTGTTTATATATATATATATGATAGAGAAATAGTAGAGAAGTATGAAATTGATGTTTTAGAAATGTTTAGTTGTTGATTTATTGTTGATACATGTTTGGAATTTGATTTTGACATGGTTTTGAGCATAAATACGGAGCTTCAGGCTGTTAATGGCTAAACTACATGTTTTCTTGTTTGGCATCTAGACAGCAAAGAAGCGTTCAGATGACCCTTTTGGTGTGCAGACGCCAACGTCTGGAGGACTTCCCTATTTTGGATATTTTAAGTTGTTTTTTATATTATTTGCCTTCTTTTGCCTATTTTAGGTTATCTTGTGGCTAGTTATGACTTGGAAATTGAAAATGGTATTGTGAAAAGTAGAATATGGAATTGGAGAATTTTAAGGTAATATATATTATTAAATTATTAAAAATTGGTTATGCTTTTATTTTAATAATTATAAGTATGTTGTTTAGAAGATGAGATTATTTTAAAGAACTGTTAGGAGTATATAATAGGATGTACATTTTATTTACATTGTTAAATGATCATGTTATTTGGATATTGATGTAACTTTGTGGAGTTATTAATTTATAGAGATAAGATAAGCATAATTCATATATGTGGTTATGTTGAGATTAAGATTATATCATTATATTGATATATGAGATGAGTAATTTGATTAGGACTGTTAGGTCCTACTGAGGACATTGACTCGTTGCTGTGATATATATATTAAATTGTGATGTGTTATTGCATAAGGATTTTGAGTTCTTGCTGCCATGACATATGTAATAAACTATGATGTGCTGTTGCATGTGGATTGTGATGCCTTGCTGATGTGGTGTGAGTTGGGTATGATTTTGTATCCAGAGGTGCTATAAAATATTGGGTACACATATGATCGCTCTTAGAAATTGAAGGGGTTTATACTCTCAAGTACAAGATGTGGTCATAGTTTAGCCTAGGTAAGTCCTAGGTCATCTCTATAGGGGAGCAAGTGTGTGACTAATTGTCTTGTTGAAAACTTGTCGTGAAAGCATTTGCAAAGAATAGTAAACAGAAAAGAGAAAAACAATCATCTGGGATTTTCGAAGATAGGTTTGAAGGACACTTAAACAAAAAACTTAACTTAAACTAAAAACACTAACGAAAAAATGCGAATAAAATTTTAGCACATTATTCTTAAATGAAAACACTTGGTTTTAAACTACTCCTGTAATATATTCAAAGAGATCGATTTGAATATGTTTATAACTCAATATAGCATCTACGCATGTAGTGCTAGGTCGAAAAATTTAAGTTTAAAAACATTTCGTAAAATAAACGTTGAACTAGGGTTTTGAAATAAGATACGAAGTCATCGGGACATTGAACTGGAAACTTGGTGTGAATGAGCATCAACTCGTAACCAAGGGCTGATTATAATACGGGTGATTCGATTTCTAGGGTTAAACCTAGACTTAATGAGTTTTACAATTTAATTAAAAATATATTATGTTTAAAATCATAATATTTGATTCTATCTTCTTCTCTTCCATTACATTCCTAGCTAGGTTAAAACTAAGTTAGATTTAGCCTAGCATATTTAAATTGTAAACAAAACTACGCAAAGAAGAATGAACATCCATTCTAAATTTTTAAGTTGAAAAGAAGTAAAATAAAACACGTGCAAGAGTTATAAAACAAGTATGAAGTAGAAATGAAAGAAGAAAAATTGAAACAAAAAACTTTTAATTGAAAATATTGAAGAATAAGTCACTTACACGTAAACCCTAGGACAAAAAAAAAACGAAATCGCCTTACAAAACTTCTATGAGGGAAGGGTGGTCTAAGCATGTGCTCAATGGTTTGGTCAATTTGCCTACCCAAATTCCCCACATTTGTTTTCTCCTCATTTTCTTTCCTTTCTCCCCCACTCTTTTTCTCAACCTCAAGACTCTGCTTATCATGATTGCTTTTCTTTCTTTCTCTTTCACTTCCCCACCACTCTCGTTTTCAATCTCCCTACTACCCCTAAGTCTTAACTTATCACTAGATGCACTACCTCTAGGATCTATGGGCTTTTGAATGACCTTACCACTTCTCAAAGTGGTGACAACTTGCATTTGCTTATGTGGGGTAGCACCCAAAGTCAATGATTCAGCCATGTTCACCTGTCTTTTTAGATTAGGAAAAGTTTGTGCAGGGAGTTTGCCACTTCGAGTAGTGCTCATGGCTTGAGTTAATTTGGAGACCAACCTTCTAATGTCATTTAACGCCTGGGTAACTTGGCTATTGATACCCATCTATTGTTACATAAATTGATTAAGAGTGTTCTCTGAAGGTCTCTTTTACATGGGTTGAAATGTAACTGGGTTAGATTGTGGGTACTGGGGTAGGGGTGGAGGAGGTGGTTGAAACGGTTGACCTTGATCGCCATTCCTCCAAGAGAAACCAAGATAGTTTCTCCACACTGGCGGATAAGCATTGGAAGTTTGGTTTCTCCCTTAGTAAGTGGCATTCACACCTTGTGGGTAAGAGGTACCTTTTTGATTCCTATTGGGAAAGGGCCTATTGTGAGAGGATTGGTTATAAGTCTATCCACACACAACCTCCTCGAACACTGGACTATCAACACACTCCTCAATCTTATACCCTAGAACATCACATAGTTCTTGTGTTCGAGAGCATCTAGCTTATTTTGAAGGACAATTAGCCTAGCTCTTAGGTCGTCACTCTCACTCAACTATAGTTTGCCACTTGATTGTGGTGGGTTCCTAAATTCTTAGGAAGAGGGAGGTCCAATGGTCCATTGTGTAGTGTTCTTGGCCAATTGATCAAAGAAAAACATGGTCTAATCTACAGACTTATCATAAAATCTCCATTACTCATAGTGGATACAAGCTATTTGAATTCAGGAGTCAAGGCATTGTAAAAGGGACTATAAAGTCTCCAATGAGCGAATCCATAGTGAGGGCATGCAGCTATAAGGTCCTTAAATCTCTCCTACACTTGACTAAAGGTCTCATGGGACATGCAAGAAAAGTTCATGAGCATGTTTTGCAAAGCTGCAGTCCTTTAAGTTGGAAGGTATTTCTTAAGGAAGGTAGCTTACATTTTACCCCACGTTCCAATAGAACGAGGGCGTGAGAGTTTTGAAAATGAGACTTGGCTTTATCTTTGAGTGAAAAAGTGGAACAACTTAAGTTGAACCACATTCTCATTAGCGTACTAGTCCATATATGTGCCAACCACTTCTTTAAACTCTTTCATGTGAGTGCATGGATTCTTAGAATCCATTCCATGAAAAGTGGGAAGGAGTTGAATCATGCTCGGTCTCAGATTAAATTGATCATGATTTATGGGCAAAAGTATGCATGAGAGTGTCACCTGCCTAGTTAGGTTCAAATGATGCCTAAGAGATAAAAACTCAGGAGCATCCTTGGGAAAATATTCCTTATGATGACTCCCATCACCCGGTATATTGTCCATTGAATCAAATGAGAAAGTGAGTGACATAGTGAAGTACGAGTCTGAGTGTGAGGGTTGGTAAGTTAGCTCTTTTAGTTCAACTTCTCCCACTACAACTTTACCCGACCTTAGAAACATGCAACAATTAATTCTCCCTATCAATTACAAAAATGAAAAAGAGAAAACAAAATAAAAGTGAAAATAAAAGTTATAAAGAAGGATGGAGTGATATCACCTGGAAGTCTAAATGCTACCATGTTAAAGATGGTGGCAAGGACATTCCGCCACAAGCTTTTTGAGTTCGTCACACTAACTGTTGCTCTTTGGTAATAGCGCCAAAAACTTGATTGCTCTCAGAAATTGAAGGAGTTATACTTTCAAGTGCAAGAGGTGGTCATAGTTTAGTCTAGGTAAGTCGTAGGTCATCTTCACAGGAAGCAAGTGTGTGACTAATTGTTTTGGGGAAAATTTGTTGTGAAAGCACTTGCAAAGAATAGTAAACAGCAAAGAGAAAAACAATCTTCTGGGATTTTTGAAAATAGGTTTAAAGGACGCTTAAACATAAAACTTAAACTAAAAACACTAACGAAAAAAAACACGAATAAATTTTTAGCAAATTACTCTTAAATGAAAACACTTGGTTTTAACCTACTCCTGTAATGGATTCAAAGAGATCGATTCAAATATGTTTATAACTCAACGTAGCATTTACGCATATAGCGCTAGGTTGAAAATTTTAATTTTAAAAACCTTTTGTAAAACAAGCATTGAACTGGGATTTTGAAATCAGATTCGAAGTCATCGGGACATTGAACAGTAACTTGGTGTGCACGAGCATCCAAAGGCAGATTATAACACGGGTGACTTGATTTTTAGGGTTAAACCTAGACTCAACAAGTTTTATAATTTAATCAAAAATATATTATGTTTAAAATCATAATATTCGATTTTATCTTTTTCTCTTCTGTTACATTCCTTGGTTAAAACCAAGTTGGATTTAGTCTAGCATATTTAAATTGTAAACAAAACTATGCGAAAAAAACGAACATCCATTTTTAATTTTTAAGTTGAGAAGAAATAAAACAAAACATGTGTAAATGTTGTAAAACAAGTAGGAAGTAGAAACAGAAGAAGGCAAACTGAAACGAAAAACTTTTAATTGAAAATATTGAAGAACAAGTCACTTACACATAAACCCTAGAATAGAGAGAAATGAAATCATGTTACAAAACTTTAACTAAACCTAATTCTTGAATCCAAATCTTTAAATCAAATGTAATGAAAACTCTCTAAAACTTAAAAAAAACTCTTAGAAAAGTAATCCTAAAATGTATGAATGCCCCCCTAAAGTCTGATACAGCATCTATACTTACAAACAAATGTGAAAAAAACCCTAAAAGCTAAACAATCGAGGCTGCCACGTCTCGATGTCGTTGAGATGCTAGAGGGCAGTGGGGATTTTTATCTTCGAAGTCTGGAGGCTCGAGCTTACTAGTTTGTGTTGTCCAGACACTATCGGGTTGCCATGGATGGATCTGTCTCTTTTGCTTCATTTTAGACTTCGTTCAGCTCCACGAAGTCCTTGATGATTAGTTTTGGTGTTTTCTTGGCTTTTAGGCTCATTTGCATAAGCTCTTCCACCTCTTTGCTGATTTGCTTGTTTAAATTTCCAAGCGGCCTTTCTTTGGGTGTTTTTTTCCATATCCTCACAAAGCACATAAAAACAATATAAATAATCAAAACATGCATGCTAAAATGTTCAAAAGAGAAGTGTGAAATTAGGTTAAAATCAACAATGATTGTGAGCAATCAATGTACCTATGGGTTAAAATTTCCTAAACATGCACATGGTTTAGATAATGCTTCTAGTGGGCTAGAAACCACAAAGCATATTTGTGTTTGGTTTATACTAAATTAATAGATGCCTGTTTTGGTAGATATTTAGTGCTCAACACTGGTCGCTGGTACCTGTAGTGGTATGCTGGTGATTGTGCGTTGTGGCCATGGACCAATCTCATAGAGTACTTACGCATATGTGATATGTGATGTGCGTGTGTGGATTGTGTTGACACTACAAGAAACAACACCTTTAACAACCAAATATTTGGTCAATAAAAGTCTCAATTTGGTCACTAGTACCTTTGTTGACCAATAGGGGTGTGGAACTACCCTATTACCATAACAGGCCATGGCCCCTCCCCCTAAATATTGGAAAAAAAATATATATATAAGTATATTTATTGTAACAAAATGGGATTAACCTAATGGTGAAGAGTTTACCTTAAAGTTTGTGTTATTGGAAGTATCAAATTCGATTTTCTCTCTTTCAGCATTGTTAGTTCTCAGTTGTTTTACCTTTAAAAAAAGTATTTATAAATGTATATATATATTTTTTTCAAAATGGTCACCCCAGCCCTAAGTAAATAAATATATTTCATTCAAACTTGTCACCCTATCTCTTTTACTTTGAGCCATTAGTAACCTATAAGACTTTATTCTTGAGTTGGACGATTAATATTCTGATCTAGTTTGTTGAATAATTTTTAAATGAGTCTGTGAATAGACTTTGTATATTTGTTTTGTTTTTTAAGCCCATTACCTCCAAATAGACTGCTTGATTCTGGGATTGTATTTTTGAGGTTGGAGAAGAAATATTAAAATTTATAAGAATTAGCTCCTCTCTACTTAAATTCCTGGTTCTGTCCTTACTGACCAAACCATTTTTGGTCGCCACTTGGTTAGTGAACCTTAGTCACAGATAGCTTTGCCAACAAAATTTAGACTTGGTCGCTAAAGATTAACATTTGCTGACCACATTTTGGTCGCTAAAGGCGTTGTACATTTGCAAAAATTGACACTTTAAGTGATCAATTGGTTGTTAAATGTTTTTGAATTAAATACTTTGATACCTTCAGTGACCAATTAGTCACTAAAGTTAAACTTTTGGCAATCATTTGGTCACTAAAGGGTAAACTTTGTATGATTAATTGGTCACTTAATCTTTCTTGTTTATATAACAATGGGCATCTATAAACAATAGGCTACCTTCAGCAACCAATTGGTCACCAAAGTTAATTATAAATTTTAAAACTTGTACCTTTGTGGTTTTCTAAATTATTTCCAGTGCAAAAATAATAATTAAATTAACAATATCTACAAAAATACAAAAATGACAACCATATAATTAAACTAAAATCTACAATTTTAATTACAAAAATGAAACTCCAACCAAATAAAAAATTACAGTCAACAATTGTTTAGTACCGACAACAAAGATCCATTAATTAGAAGACTAGAGTCCCAACAATCAAAAGTACTTCATTAGTTATATATCGAATCCTTAAACAGCAAAATAAGCAATACATAACTTAAAAATAAACAAGTCTAGGTCTTCAAGTACATCCTGGGATTTATAATAGTTTTTAATTGCCAGGCAGTACTTGGGAGTGGCACTTGTGATATTATAACATGAAGTTAAATGATGAACACAGATATATATGGATATAAAATATGAGATAACCATATATAGATGATACGAGGGGGTCATATATGCTTGATAGAGATGAGAAAGGTGCTTGTACATGTTCGATAGAAACAAGAGGCCTTGTGAGGTTTGTACCCCTAAGAGGCTTATTTTTTGACTTAAAACTACAACGTTCATTACTAAATTTCAAACCATGCATCAGAATAATACTCGATTTTTTTCTACAAGTTTCCTAGGCCTTGGGGGAGGTGTCTATATGTGTTTGGTTAAAGTGAGGGGGCATATGAGATTTTGGACCCCAAGATGCCTATTTATGATTTGAAACTATGAATTTCATTAGTAAATTTTAAACCATGCATCAAAATGATGCTATTTTTTTTTTCTACAAGTTTCCTAGGCTCTGAGGGAGGTGTCTATATGTGTTTGGTAGAAACAAGGGGGCCACGTGAGATTTTGCACCCTAAGAGGCCTACTTCTGACTTTAAACTATGACCTTCATTACTAAATTTCAAATTGTGCACCAGAATGATGCTTAGTTTTTTTCTACAGGTTCCTTAGGCCCAAGAGAGGTATCTGTACATGTTTGATAGAAGCAAAGGGGTTATGTGAGATTTTGCACGCTAGGAAGCCTATTTCCTACTTAAAACTATAACTTTCATCACTAATTTTCAAACGGAGCACCGAAATGATGCATAATTTTTTTTCCATCAGTTCCATAGGCCCTAAGGGAGCTGTATGTATGTGTTTGATAGAAACGAAGGAGTCATGTGAGGTTTTGCACCCTGAGAGTTCTATGTCCAACTTAAAACAACAACTTTCATTCAAATTGTGCACTAGAATGATGCCCAGTTTGTTTCTATTAGTTTCATAGGCCCCCGAGGGAGGTCCTTATACGTGTTTGATAGAAACAAGGGGATGCATGAGATTTTGTAGCTTGAGAGGTCTATTTTTTACAAGTTTCCTAGGCCACGGGGGAGGTGCCCATACATGTTTCGCACCCCGAGATGTTTTGCCAATGATTATATAATCTTAATATATGTGGTTACAATTAATTTGAAAAATAATTTGGGCTTAAAGAAAATTCTTAGCAAATCATGCCGGGGCCCTCCCATATTACTGTTTGAACCATCTCCACCAAATTTATCTCACACAATCACAAATAATTTCTTAACTTGTTTTGTCTCTCCTCGTCATCTCATTCTCTCCTTTTCATACATCTATAAGTGCTTATCTTGCCCTTGAATTTGTACCCTTAGCCTTTCAAGCTCCTCGTAACACCATTTTAGAAGACTTTGTAGATCTTATTGAGGAAGACGGTTTTAGGCCCTTCCCAAGTCCTAGTAGATACCTCAATTTTTCTCCAAGCACCATCTGCAATAACTGCTTTGACATATAAAGTAGTGCACCTTAATCCGATTTCTCAACCTCATGCTTGGCAATCTCATCCTATACATATATGGAAAAATAATTACAAGTTATCTTTTTAAGAAATAGAAATAAAAAAAATAATTTTGAAAAAATAAAGATTTACACGTACGTAATTTTCATGGCATTTTGGATGAATGTAGTAGTTTCCTATTTCTTTATTTTTTTTATTTTTTTTTTGGTCAAACGAGTGTTTTTATAAAACTCTGAAAATAGATGAGCCTTATCTCCAACAATCTATTTAATAAGAAACAATCCATCTTAGTTAACAATCAGTGAGAGTTATTAACAATTAGTGAGATCTCAATTGATTCATCTACATTGTGTAAAATGATGCACATTAGGTATAGTTCAAATCAATTACGTGAATAATTAAGAAAATTTGATCATTCAACTATATCTAGGTCAAGATTTAAACCAAGTTGGTCAAGATTTAAACCAAGTTGGGAATAAGTCCATTTGCCTCTTTATGATGTCATTTAGACTTTCACTCTCTAATATGTGTTTGTACTCCCTATTTAAATGAAGCAAATATGTAATACAAAATATAACTACAATTATGTTACGCATCATATTTTATAGTAAGAAAGATATATATGAAGAAAACATACTCTAAATATAAGTCTATTTTAGAACTATTGTAAATGGCAAACCAATGAGCCATCTCTTGTTGCTTGACGTTCCATAATGTGGATTTCACCCCAAGTGCAAGGTGATTAGTTGTAGCAATGTAAATTTATAAAAATGGTAAAGTATCCGTCATATCCATAGAGATAGACATAGTGAACTCACAATTCTTCTTCTTTTAATAAGTAGGTGTCACATAGTTGAAGATAACTAAAATTGGGTTGAATTTTGAAAATAAACTTACCTAGGTATTTTGTCAAACATCTAGGATGCGACAATTAAATTTAATGAAAAATGAATGAAAATGAATTAAAAACTATGAAATTTAAATGGCTAGGGACCAAGGATGAACTATCCAATTAACATGCAATGGACCAATTTTGAAGGGCGAATATGTTCCACCTATATGCATTTAGGTAAAACCATCATGAGGTCAGTTGATTTAAAGAAGTTAAGTCCAATTGCTAGAATACCTAGGGGAACTTAGCATCAACTATGCATAGCATGCATAATCGATCTAGGCATGTAAGCATTCTACAAAGACCTAACATGCAAATATACCCAACATAAGCACTATGCATACAAACACCTAGTGTGCATGCAAAGTCTAGAAAAGCATGCAAACATGAGAGGTTTGTATATAAATCACCCATAGAGACATTCTTTCAGACACTAGTGTGCATATTATTTCAACACAAGAACTAAAGATACATAGCATGAAAAGGCAAGGTGGAAATCGCAAACAAAAGAGGAATTGAAAGAAAATCAACCAATCAAACATCCTAATATGTAAAGATTAGAATTAAATTGCAAATTGTACCACAATTGATTCAAACATATGAAGATCTTCAAGGATCCAATAGCTCTTTGCCTTCATTTATTCTAATTGCATAGAATTAAAAACAAATATAGAAAATTACAAAATAAATTGAATTTCTATGTGAGATTATTAAGAAACCCTCTAAAACCTCTTTAATCTAACCTAAAATATGTTCTACATAATGTTCTCTATCTCTCTTAAAACCTTAACTCATATTTATAGTCTATTCTTCCAAAAATTATAAGAATGCCATTAAATTTCAAGAATTTAGTCTGTTGTCTAGATGGGGGTCTAAACAAACCTTCTGACACTTAGAAAAATGTTCGATCAGACTCTTGTCTAGATGGGGGTCCTCTGACACTTTGTCAAAATTTGGCTGATTTCCTGACATAATTTCCAACTGGATTTGGAGTGCCAAAATGATGTAGTTTGGAGCTGGTCTCTTCATAAAAGTTTTAGATTTCCCTCTTAGCTTTCCAATGCATTAAGACTCACCTTATTCCAACTTGTAGAACTCTAGATATAAGCTAAAAACCAAGATAGGGTTTGGGCTACAGGAAACCTTCTAGGAGATTCAGATTACTATGTTTTGGCTTAATTTTGGACTTCAAAATGGTAGAACTGTGTCTTGCACTCTCTTGAAAATTGTAGGCCTATATCTTGGCTTTCCAACAAGCTAAAGAACACCTAAACCAAGGTCTGTAGCTCTAGTTATAGCCCAGAAATAGAACAGTGTTCTGGCTTGACAATTTCTTGTCTGACTAGGATGTGCTTTCTGTTGTGTGCGCGGGTGTCTGGACTAAGGTCTGCCCGAATTGGACCAAGGTCTGTTTGGATTCTATGTTTTAGCTTAATTTTGGACTTCTAAAAGCATAGTGAACTCACACTTTTGTTGATTGAGCATTGCTCCGCACCGTAGCCTGTTCGGACATGGGCCAAACATGGCTCTATTTCTTTCTCGTTTTGCTCCATTCTTTTCTTTTTCATTTCAATTCACATTTTTTTTTATCTAAACATTCTTGCATACCTGAAATGGGAGAAAAACAATATCTAGGCATATCTAACTCATTTTAGCCTTTAATTATACATGATTAATCACATTTTAATTTGCTTAAATTATCATTTTCTGTGACTAATCACTTGTTATTTAAAATGAATGTCAAGAGTTTGTGACATTAAAAGAATTGGGTGAACATTCTGGGTAAATATTGCTAACCTGGGGCCACATTTGCCACCATTATCATTCCATTATTCTCTATTAAATATAGTCTCAATCTCATCAAGATACATTGAGTACAAGGAAAGACATTCTTCCAAGACATATGCCTTTGCAATTGAACCTTTTAGATTAGCTTGATTTGTGACAAAATTCTTCAATGTTCCAAGAAACCTTTACTATGAAAAATGAGTGAGAGTCATTAAAACTATGTTCCAAGGACAAACTTAAGCTTATAACATAAGGTAAGATAATCAAATCGAAAGTATACCTTTTTATTAGGTACATCGATTAGTATTGCACTAGCCCCCAAGGTTGGCCTCGTGGGGTAAATGAATAGGTAGATGGACCATGAAATCAAAGAATACAAGAGGAAAATCTTTTCTAACTTATGAAGGATAATAACAATGCGCTCCTCTAATTCTTTAAAGTTCCTTATCTTTATTGTCTTAGAGCGCAGTTCCTGTAAATAATTTTCCAACTTAACATGATTAACATGGCTTTTAAGACTTGGCAGTCTTCCATCTCTTATGTTGACACGTCTGAAAATATTTACTGCATATCCATCTAGATACTTGATAAATTGTAAGAAATTCAAGAATTTTGTCTCTCATGCAGAGATAATGTGAACAAAGCGGTAGGCATTGCAAGTTTCCTATCAAAATGCTCTTTACATTTTAAGGTTTTTCTATTTATCATATCTTTTAAGTCCATGCAAGTTTTAGGTTTTGCTTATTCTTTCTAGGAATGCTTAACAATGTGCGAAGTAAACTATCACACACACATATATATTTTTTATGTACATAACATCAAGGTTGTGTCTGAGATTACGAGTTTTCCAATATGGTAACTCGAAGAGAATACTTTTTTTTTTTTTTTGCATTACTATTATTATGAGATTGGCTCATCAATTTTTGTTTCTTAAGATTGTTTAGATGCCCATATGGCTCATACCTCCATGTTGACACTTGGTTCAAATATTTGATCACAAATTAAAACCCTTGGTCTTGATCGATTCTCATGCTTATCATCGAAAAGGTTGCTCCTTCTCCAGGGATGGTCCTTGAGAGGGAAACAACGAGCACCTATGTACCCAAGCTTACCTCTTAATAATTGTATTGAATGTTCCTTATTATAATTAGGGCAAGCCATATATTCTTTTGTCATCCACCTTAACAAATTATCGTAAGCTGGGAAGTCATTAATAGTCCACATAACAGATGCACAATTTTGAAAGGTCTATTTCAATGATGTATCATAAGTGCACACACCATTTTCACACAAGTCCTTTAACACATCAATTAATGGTTGTATATAAATATCAATGTTTTAACCTGGCGCACTTAGTCTTGGAATAAGTAAGGATATCATGCAAAATTACTCCTTCATACATTTTCAGGGTGGCAAGTTATATGGTGTAACTATGATAGACTACATATTGTATGATTTGCTCATGTTTCCAAAGGAATTAAATCCGTCAGATGCCAAGTCTAACCTAACATTTCTTGATTCCTTTGTAAATTTAGGATATATCCAATCAAAAATTTTCCACTCTTACTTACCAAAAAAAAAAATTCTTCCACTTTTCACCAGTAGCAGGACGCCTCAACATCCCATCATCCACTCGTTTCTCCTTATGCCATCTTATATCTAGAGCTATTTTCCTAGACATTATAGTTTTTTTAATCTCGGGGTAAGTGGGAAGTTATCGTAACATTTCGTGTTTTTTTTTTTTTCGCCCTTTCCACCTTGTTCATTGTATCTAGCTAGCTTACATATCAAACATTCATTGAAATATGCATTTTCCTTCCAAAAGCATGAGCAATCATATTTATAAGCATCAATACACTCATACCCTAAGCGCAGATCGTGTAACAATTTCTTAGCCAAATAAAGATACTACGGAACCCTCTTACGACATTTAGGCAAAAGTTTCTTTAATATTTGAAAAAAATAGCCCACAGACTTGTTGCTCCATTTCAATATCACCTTTACATGCATGATAATGATAATAAATGATAGTACATTATATTCTTTGCAACTTGGGTAAAGCTCATGTTTAGCCTCATTTAACAACTTCTGCAAATTTTAGGATATTATCAACCCCTATGTCATCAAGCATTCATTTTGTATCATTTTCATTCCTGATATTCCCAAAATAAATATCGTCCAATATATCAGAAAACTCATCCTCATTTTCCCGTAATGTATCATCATTTTCAAGCAAGTCATTAACATTTTCTCTATCATCCCTCATCATTCTATCTTCAATATCATCACCATCATCATCTATGACTTTAATTTCTACATTTAACAAAGTTGTAGTAATGTCTTCGCTATAATGTACCTAAGTTATATATGTTGATGAGATTCATTTCAAGTACGAATGGTACCTCACTAGGCTAATGTCAATGTAAGAAACTTTCATGCAATTCACACATGGACACTGTATCTTCCCGTCTAATCTAGCATTTGTAGTAGCAAATTCAATGAATGTATTAACCACTACTGGGTATTTCTCATTTACTCAATCTTTAAGTTTCATCCAACTTTTATCCATTTTTCATTACCTACATAGGAAACATCGTGTTAATTAATATTACACATTTTATTTTTGGCATACAATGGCACTTTATTCTGACACTTTAAGTTAGAGAGGAAATACAGGATGTTTAGAACAACATGCCAAACATCAGAGAGTCAAGGACCCTTCACAACCCTTGGAACCCCATGAAAAATATTGTTATAAGAGACTACATATTATGGAAAGATGTGAGAGTAAACAAATAGATGCAAATTGTGCAAATCACTAGTTTAAGACTATTATTTTGTCGCAACTAGAATTTAAAAGTAAAACCTATATTTTCTTAAGTTTCTAGTCAATAGATCATATTGAGCAACCATCCAACAATCTATTTAAAATTTTGAATTTAAATTATAAAGTTAATTTTATGACAAATCCAAACAATTAACTAAATTTGGAAATTAAGACATACTCAAATTGGATATGGACTCATATTTCCTAATCAGATTGAATGAATAAGATCATTGTTTCTTAAGTTGAATGAAAGATCAAGATCTTCCTAAAATAATGCTGATACGATTGGGAGAATGATGCCTAAATCAAGAAGGATTACTAAATCCCAAAAAAAAAAAAAAAAAAAAAAATTCTAGAAGAATAAGAAGTATAAATATATTCTAGAGAGGTCCATAAACAAACTTCAGGATAACTGATGGATCAAGCATTAAGAAATTGAAGTTAAAATCAAAGGTGGTGTACCCACAGCCAGGGCGCAAGAAATGTGAACCTTCAACCCCTTGGTAGTGCACCTCGTAGGGAGGGCACAAGGAACCCGATGGATCGAGCTTTGAAGATTCTAAAAATATTTAGTTTCCT
Organism: Vitellaria paradoxa; assembly: GCA_019916065.1. NCBI lineage: Eukaryota > Viridiplantae > Streptophyta > Magnoliopsida > Ericales > Sapotaceae > Vitellaria > Vitellaria paradoxa. The sequence continues at coordinate 25,342,809 of CM034241.1, read as the reverse complement.
ATTTAGCCAAGTTAGAGCTATGTCTTGTAACTCCATATATATTTACTCGCTTTTAATATAACACGTACACTTGGTGACGTATTGTAAAGACTTAGAGAGAGAGGTTTTTTATTTGTGAAAGATTAATGAACTTTTTCTTACTTTCTTTTATTCTTTGTCTACTTTTTGTGTGACTCAGAAAGTTCGCTTGTTAAGGTTCATTAAGTGATTCGAGCAAGAGTGACGAAAGGATTCATGCGAGTGAATTGTAATGAGTTTGAGTAGTCTTGTAACCTTTTGATAGCGGAATTGTTTTTTTATGATTTTCCCCATAATAGGGTTTCTCATTAATCCTCAGGTCTTATTTTCTTTACTCTATGTGTGATTGCTTGATTGGTTCAATTCAAAAAATTTCAAATGGTATCAGAGCGAGTCACTTTGTGTTCTTAAGTGAGATCAAATCCAAACCAATGGATTTACCTTTTAAATCCCTAAGTGAGTCCGAGATGTCAAATCATAAGAATGATAACTCTTAAGATGTATTTGATGACAACCTTCAAGAAGTCTATAATCAACTTTTCAAGGAATGTTGTGGCTGAAAAAATAAAGAAAATCCCAGTATCAAAGGAACAGTATGATGAAGAATGAGAGAAATGCTTTGAAGTTGAGAATGAAAAATTTGTAGGTAAATTATCTTCATTAGAATCTAATAAAATTCTTTGTCTCAAAGTGCAAAAAAAGTGAAAATAAAACTTGATGAGAAGAATAAAAAGCTAGAAGAGAAGGATAAAAAGCTTAAAGAAAATGAGAAAACTTGATGTGATCCCACATCGGTTAGCGAGGGTGGTCTTTTGTATTAAATATATGGGCTTGGCAATCCTCTCTTTATGACCTAGCTTTTGAGGTGGAGGTAGGCTAGGTTCATATCATCTGGTATCAGAGTCAAACCTTGTCTGGTTAGTATGCCCCACAGGTTCAGTTCCTTGCACGAGAAAGTGTAGTCTAAAGGGGTTGGGTCTGATACGATCCTAAATCAATTAGCGAGGGCTATCTTTGGTGTTATATTATGGGTTTGGCAATCCTCTCCTTACAAGCTAGCTTTTTAGGTGGAGTTGGGTCAGGTTCTATCAAAACTATAAGGAAACTTCAAGCAAAGATCAAAGAGTTGGAAGTAAAAATAAAAAATGATGGTAAGATTCTTTAAAAGATTCTTTAAACATGATTGACGGTATTTGGAGCGAGCAAAGGTCACATAGAGATAAATTTGGCCTGTGATACACTAGAGAAAAGGCCATGCTAGTAGCATCTCCACATTCTCCAGAAGCTCCAAAGGTTTTTCCAAAACATGCTGCAGCCCCATTAAAGAGGAGTGTTCCAAAGTTTATATCTCAATAGTTTCCTCCTCATAAGGTGAAAGGTACATGCTTTGCTAATCCCTAACCCCTTTGTACCTGTGTGTCGTCATTGCGGCGTCAAAGGATATATTTGCCCTAATTGTCACAAACTTTATGGATTTCCTTTGAACTATGGGAAATTTTTTTCTAAAAGTCAAAATCGTAGAGTTCCCATAGCAAATAGGTTTCAAGCCTTTTCTGACTTTTCTAAAAACACTTTTAAAAATCCACATCAATTTCAAAAACTTAAAAATTTGAATTTTTCAAAACCTAAATATGAAAAATTTTCAAAGAAAAAAATTCAAATTTTAATAAAAAGCAAAAACATGAGAAAAACATTGTCAAGATCATTTTTCTCAAAATTAGGGTCGTTTAGGTTTGAAAATCTGACATTTTTCACTAAACTCTTGGACGCCCTTCACTTTGAATCTGTTAAGAAGTCTTTGGGTATTTGTGCACTTCCCTAATTTTTTAAAATGAAGATATTCTATGACTTCCAAATCTCCTTATATCTGCGTCAATCATTCAGTCAAATTTATTGTAATAGATTAAATATTTATATTCTCATTTAAATCAAAAAGAAGTGTTTTGATTAATTTTGCCATAATTTTGCCATAATTTTGATGTGCTTCTTTAACACTTGACTGATTCTATATATATCTTTCCATCTTCTTATCAATGGATTTTAAGTTAATATTTGATGCATTTAAAAAAATGATGAAGAGCAATTAAAAAAATAATTGTATCCTACCTTGGAAAGGACTACCAGTAGAACCAGTGAAAAGCTCCTTAATAACAAGTCAGTTATCAGAATAACTACTCTCTTGGTTAAGACTATTTAAGGGAATAATTACCTACCTATAAATGTGTAAAAGCTGCCAAGACCTTGAAAGGGATATTTATGAAGAAAATTAATTGATAGAATCTAAAAAAAAATTCAAAAATTAAATTAAAATAAAAAATTGCCCTCAATTCATTTGATGCCTCAAATTTAATTTTTAATCTTATGATTTGTTTGAGGGGGAGAATATATGTTGAATTAGTCATACTCTTACACGTGCACATGCATTTTCTTTCGATTTTATGGCTTAATTTATCTCATGATATAGTTTTGGAAGTTTATTTGGAAAGTTGAATTTTTGTTCATTTAAATTTATACTGATTGGATGATTAATTTACATATTTGGACATAGGCAAAGTAAATTTTCTTTAAAATATTTCGTGAACTTCTGTATCTATATATATATATTTTGTGCACAAAAATTGTGATAACTTAGAATTTTAATTCTTGGTCTGATTATTTTCTTAATTAACTACGTCATAAGGAATTTAGTTAATTTAAATTTTTTTAAGATATTAATTAAATATTTATCTTTTGGGAATGTGCGGGTTCTGTGAGGATTTTTTTGGTTTTTAAATATTTTTCTGAGTTATAAAATGATAGTTTAATTTTAATAAATTATTAATTTAATGAAATATTAATTATCTTTTATGCTACAATGTGTGTTTATATATATATATATATATATATATTCATATATACATTTACTAAATAATAATATCATATATTACAATAATTGCATGCGGTTAGTGTTAGTGGATGACTAGAGTCTAACAAGGCTTGAACTAGGAATGCTATTCCAATTAATATCTTAGGATGACCTGATGCCATGCTATGCATATATATATGTGTGTGTGTGTGTGTGTGTGCATGTAAAATACAAGGAGCTCAGCAGAGGAAAAAAAAAAAAAAAAGAAAAGAAAAGCAGCAGCAGAACTACAACTAGAGAAAGCTCGTTTTTTTTTTTCTTTTTTTTTTTTTTTTTGCTTTATCAGACTAGTTTTTCTTGTCTGGTTATTATGACTGGCAGCAAGTAGTGAAACACAAATGAGGTTTTCTTTTTGCAATAGATTCAAATTTAAATTGAGGCAAGGTTGAAGTTAAATAAAAATTAAATTGATTATGCATGATTTAATTAATTTGGTAAATTTTTGTGATTAATTTATTTATTGTTGCATGGTTGATTGTATGATTATGGTTATCTTACAGATCAAAAAAGTAGCTGCAAATTAATTTTGATTTTGAGGAATTGAAATTAAATTGATACAAAAATTTTAATTTTTTTAAAATTTGTGTTTTATTTTAGAACCTTGAATAAGAAAAAGAAATATTTTTAAAGAATGATTTGGATTTGAATAAATAAATAAATTATTTATTCATTGATTTATGATTTTGGTTTTGGATTGAGAGAGGTACCATAATAAATAGTTGGTATTGAAAGCTTTACTAGTGAAAGATTAGGAACCTACGCGAGGTTGGGTATTAGGTCCAGTAGGCTAGTAACCTACCAAGTATCGATAAATTGATATTTTTGGTATCCTAACGCTGAGGCGTAGGTTGACCAGGTAGTGGTACCTAACCCAATAGTTGAGAATATAGTTTTGTTAAAATAATTTATTTTATTTTATTTCATGTTCGAAATATTTAAATTTAAATAATTGAGATATGTGATGTTTGTGGACATGGCATGTTAGAGATTCATGCTAGGACACCGTGCATAATTTGCTTAATTTTTATTTTTCTTCAAACACTAGTTGATTATTTTAATATACATTAGTATATTGTGCTTATACCGCTACAACTTCAGATATAGGCGCGAGTGTTACACCAGACAGTGGTTGTGATGGGACCGCTAAGGCGAAGTAAATATTTCAAGTAGTTCGTTATTATATTTTAGGGAGAGAATTACATAATTATTCAGTTTATATATATATATATATATTGATTGGATTTCGATTACTGTATAAGTCTCGGTTTAGGAGACTAGAGATGAAAATTTTTTTATCTAAGTTTGGAGGTTGTTAGTTCATTATTATTAAATATAATTGGCTCAGATTAGTTTGGATTAATGGTTTTGGTGTTTATAGTTGTTTGTTCATGTTTGCCACTTTGTGAGAAATTCAGGGCATGACAGATTGGTATCAAAGCCTAGGTTAGAATACCAAGGGACAGTGGGGACAAAGGTTTCTATATGATAGCATGCTTACGTGTCTTATATGATTTCAAGAGAGTTATTGGTAATCAGAATTGTGAATTGAGAATAATCAGTTTCTTATTCTCTTTTTAGTTTCTATTTTTAGAGAGTGCCTCCGCGTGTTGCTAAAGCTAGCTGTGGAGGTCGTGGTTGATGCCATGGTTGAGCTCGTGGTCGCGTTGCGATCGCAGTGGCGGTAGAGGTCAGGGACGAGGAGTCCCTGCAATTGAGGATGTCTATATGCTGCATGACGTGGTTCATGATCAAGAGTCATATGCAGGAATTGGAGTAGAGGTAGCACTAAGAGTGATCGATGCACCGCAGAGAGTAGAGGTCCCACCTGGCGCTCGAGTTCTACCAAAAGGCTAATGACGTGCCCTAGGCAGAAAGTAAGCAGACAAGGTGGCTAATGCACCACAAGCTATTAATAATCAGGCTAGAGTGGCCAATGTTTCTCAAGGAAGTTCAGTCAACCCTGAAGAATTCATGCGGATTATGGCCACAGCTATGATGAAGATGGTAGGAGAAGTACGAATCCATTTCAACGTTAGCTACATTCAAGAGGATTAATCCACCAACATTTGATAGAGAGGCAGACCCAGATACGGTTGAGAGTTTTCTGTCACAGTATGGGAGAATATTCGGGATGAGGTGAAGGTGTTTTGCACAGCATTTTAATTGACTGAAAGCAAGTGATTGGTAAACATCTATAGAAGATTATCAGGATGTGAGTAAAATAATTTGGGAGAAATTTTGGGAGATGTTTAGGGAATAGTTCTTTCCACTGCCAATGAGAGATGTAAAAAGGGTTAAGTTCATGAATTTAATCCAAGATACGACGACAGGCTTAGAGTATGAGCGTAAATTCTTTGTTCTTTCTAAGTATGCATCAAAGATGGTTTCAATAGAGTATAATAAATGCTGAAGATTTGAGATAAGCCATCAGGGGTAGAGTAGTACTCCTACATTTGGAGGACTACAAAATGTTGACATCCCAAGCTATAATAGTAGAAAAAGATCTGGACGATATGAGGTAGCAAACGGATAATAGGCAAGGTAAGAGTTCAACCCCTACACCAAACAAGAGGTATAAAAAGAGACAAAGAGAAGGTTCATAGTATTAGCAGAGCAGTGCACCTTCTATTCATTCTACAACTGGGATAACTTCACAAAGTTCAATTATCTGCTTCTAGTGTAACTAATCAAGACATTGAAAATCAGGATGCCCTCAAAGAGGTGGAAGAGGTAGAGTTGAGTAGAGGATTGATTCAAGGTCATGTTATCAGTGTGGCCAGTAGGGCCATATTGTCACACCCTGAATTTTTCCACAAACTTGGGAGCATGAACAAACAATCACAATCACCAAAACCATCAATCCATAATAGTCAGAGCCAATCATATTTAATAACAAGAACTAATAATCTCCAACTTAAAAAAATTTCAAATAAATAAATCCATCTCTAGTCTCCCAAACCAAGACATATACCATAAAAATCCAATAAAGAAAATAAACTAAAAATAAATGTACAGTTTTCTTCCTAAAATAAAATTAACGAACTATTAAAAAATCTTTACTTCGCCTAAGTGATCCCATCACGACTATTGTCTTGTGCAACACTTGCACCTGCATCTAAAGCTATAGGGGTATGAGCACAATATATCAAGGTATATTAAAATAACCAACTGGTGCTCGGAGAAAAATAAAAATTAAATAAATCATGCATGGGTGTCCTATAAATCTCCAACATATCATGTCAACATACATCACACATAAAAAATATTTAAATTTAAACATTTTGATCACAACATTAAAGAAAATATATTATTTTAACAACTACATTATTAATTAGTGGGTTACGTACCGCCACCCAGTTAACCTACGCCTCAGCCATAGGTTACCAAAAATATCGACTCATCAATGTTTCGTAGGTTACTAGCCTATTGGACACGATAACCCAACCCCGCGCGGATTCTTGGTCTTTTACCAGCAGAGCTTTCAGCACCAACTACTTATCCCGGCACCTCTCACAACCCAAAACCAAAATCGTAAAATCAACGAATAAATAATTATTTATTTATTCGAATCCAAATCATTATTTAAAAATACTTATTTTCTTTATTCAAGGTCTCGTAATAATTTTTTTTAAATAATAATAAAATCTTTGTATTAACTTAAATTTAAATTCTAAAAAACAAAATCAATTTGTACATACTTTTTCTATCCACAAGACAGTCACAATCACATAATTGATCACGTAACAATAAACCAAATAATCACATAAATTCACAAAATTAAACCACATATAATAAATTTAATTTTTATTAAACTCCACCCCTACCTCAAACTAAATTTGCAGAAGAAAAATAAGGAATAATGCTGCCAAATCATGAACACCAGAAAAATTTTCTCCTCTGGCCGAATGCTCTGCCAACACCAACCTTTCTTTTTTTTTTTTTTTTTTTTTTTCTGTTGAATCACCCTACTGGGCTTTCACCTCAAGTGCCTATATATACACACACGTAATGGAGGTTGCTAATTGGAATCCAAATTGAATTTGGTCTCCTTTTTTTTTTTTTTTTAAACTTCCCTGCCAAATTCCAAGGTTCTTAGGAGTCTATATATATATATATATATATATCCCCAACCAGCTGCAATTACAATCCCATCTGGATTGACGTTCCACTTTTTTTTTTTTGGCCGACTTCCCAAGTTCCCAAGAATTACATATAATATATATATATATATGTATATAAGTAGCTGTGATTGGAAGTCAATTTGAATTGAAATTCCTAATGGAAATGACATCACCATGTTCTTGATTCTCAGCAAAGGTCAAATTTATCCGGGACATACTTATCAGGTGCAACAAATTGAAAATGCCGTTAAAAACTAAATTGACAACTCTGTTAGTTTTTTTTTTTTTTTTTTAATACTCACACAAAATTTTCATACCCACTATGCATCCATAATAAATATTTAACTAATGTCTCAATAAAATTTAAATTGACTAAATCCGAGAAAAAAAATATTCAAAGCAAGATTTAAAATTCTTGGGTCATTACATATATTCAAAGAAATTGCTCGCAAGGGCAAGGGACTTCAAGTGTTGTTCGACTGCATCAACCCACTCAGTCAGTTTCTTATCAGTAGAGTTCCAGACCATCAGGGTCACAGGCCGTGCAACTGTAATTTTCGAGGGAAACCCAAGGTGAATCTCAACAGATCCAGAGAGGTGGCAAGCCACCAGCTATGCAGACACAGAGAAAAGTTTTTGCATTGACATGAGATGATAGGTCTGCTCAGTTGATTGTGGCTAGAGGTACTTTTTTATTTTACTTCTAAAGCCATAGTACTTATAGATACTGGAGCATCGCACTTGTTCATTTCTATATGTTTTGTATCTGCATTGAAATTAGTTATGGAACAATTGGCCCCACCTATGTGTGTTGAGATGCCAATTAGGGGTCATACTATTTTAACTCAGATTTGTAGAGGGTGCAAGATCGCCATAATTGATGAAATCTATGTATTCGATCATCATTTGCTATTTGATTTGGTTGTGCTAGAGATGACTTTGATATTATTCTCAGCGTGGATTGGCTATTGGTTTATCAGACAATAATAGATTGTGCTAAAGGGAGAGTAACTTTGCATACACCTTAGAGTGACCAGATACGATTCACAGGTGACCGTAGAGATTCTTTAGTCATGCTTTTTCTAGATGGGCAAAAAATGGGTTAATTTGTATAGCTTATTCGCCAGCTTAAATTTGGAGAAGGAGGTGAGTTGTAAGACAGAGTCGCCACTAGTTGTGTATAAGTTTCCAGATGTATTCCCAAAAGACCTTATAAAGTTGACACTAGAATGGGAAGTGAAATTTAGTACTGATTTAGTTTTAGGCACGGAGCCGATATCCATGACACCTTGGTGTGTATTATTTGTAAGAATAAGATAACTAACAACAGATTAAGCAAATTCATGCAAAATGAAGCTAGTTTGCAAACATAAGCTGGTTTTAATATCAAATCCAGCAAAATCAAGCTGGTTTTAACAATAGATCTAACAACATTAAGAAAAATCAAGGGATTTATTACTTATTGCTTGCTCGATTCCAATGTATCAATATTGGCTCGACCCCAAGTGCAGGGTGTCTATTGAAGCACAATTACCGGTGAGAACCGGATCGTGTCCACAGAGAGCCTTTGTAAAAATTAGTGAACAAATGATTCTTGGAAAAGGTTTTAGACAAATTTTCAACCCCAAAATGAATGATAGAGATTCAATTTGGTTTTAGAAATGGTTGTTTGGATAAAATGTTTTTAGAAACAAATTTAAGAAAACCTTGAATCCAAAACAAGCTCGTAGTGATTGACAATAAATTTCAAGGATTCTACACCTAAAAAGGATAGATCAAAAGATAATCTAGATATAAAACCACTTAGAACGATCCAAATCTGATTTGAGTAAGAAATTAAGGACAAAAATCTGCTGAGAATTCAAATCAAACACCTAATATGCATAGCTCATAGATCTTACATACAAATCCTAGGAATAGCAATTACCATACAAATCTAAAAGAAAGGCATGATAATTCTATGTAGAAATCCGTAAGTAAAGGCCATAAACCATACAAAATTGAAGTTCAATTGAAATCTCAACTCAAAAATCAATAATCAATTCAAATCAAACATAGATTCTTCCTTTAACACATAAGATTTCAACATTGAGCCCATTACCTTGAAATTCTTGCAAATCAACTACGAGACTTGCCTTGAATCCAAGAGAAAAGTCTACTCAAACATCATAAAAGAAAAAAACAATAAAACTTGAAGTAAATCCATTCATAAAACTGAAATTCTGATACAAGAATTCAAAGAAATGAAGATGGATACACTTTCTCTCTCTACAATTCTCTCTCTCTAAAAGGAAAGCTTCATTGAAAGAAATGAATCTGTCTATATCTGTAAACGACCTCCTTCGTACATATATATATGAAATATAACATGTAAAAGTACATAATTGCCCATTTCTCAAAAGCTGAATTTCAGAATCCTCGAGTTGCAGGTTGGTTCGAACAGGCTGATTGGTTCGAACAAAGGTTCGAACCAAATTCTGGGACTTAGTCAGATTTCACTCTAATTAGACTTTGCACAGCCTCTGTTGTTCTAACCAGGTTTGAACCAAGGGTGGTTCGAACAAGGGTTCGAACCAAAGTTTGAGACTTAGAAAATTTTCCTCCAGTTGAACCTTGCACAGCTTCTGTTGATCGAAACCAATGTTTGAACAAAGGTTGGTTCGAACAAAGTTCGAACCAAAGTCTGGGACTTAGAAAATTATCTTCTAGTTGAACCTTGCACAGCTTCTGTTGATCGAACCAATGTTTGAACAAGGTTGGTTTGAACAAAAGTTCGAACCAAAGTCTTGGACTTAGAAATTTTTGAGCTCTGCAACTTTTTACCCTTCTGTCAATCGAACCAAAGTTCAAACACAGATGTGGTTTGAACAAGGTCGAACCAATTTGCCTTAATCAATTTCAGCACTGTTGGTCTATACTTGGCTTCTGTTGTTTCTAACCAAGGTTCAAACAACCTATGGTTTGAACATGGTTTGAACCATTTTTCCAACACTTAGCCAAAATCTGCTGCATCTTTTTCTGGTTTGCCTTCTTGTGGTTAGAATATTGATCAAATAAATCATCTATTCGTGGCAAGGGGTATTTATTCTTGATAGTGACTCTGTTCAGCTTTCTGTACTCAATACATAGCCGTTAAACTTCCATCTTTCTTCTTTGCAAAAACAGCTGACGCTCCACAGGGGGAAACACTGGGTCGAATGAATCTAGCTGGAGCAATTCTTCAAGTTGTACTTTTAATTCTTGAAGTTCTGCTAGTGCCATTCGGTAAGGGGCTACTGAAATTGGCACAACCCTTGGCTGTAGATCTATACGAAAATCTATTTCTCGCCAAGGTGGCAAACCTGGAAGCTCCTTGGGAAAAACATCTGGAAACTCACAAACTACTCGAGGGAGAGCAGTCTGTGGAAGCTCCTCATTCAAAGTCAGATTGGCTAGCAAGCTATTTAATTGCCTGCAACCTCGAGAATGTACTGGGGATATAATTGGATCTTCTCGAGAATCTCCTTGGATACAGAATCGAGCTCCCGATGGAAGAAGAAGCGAGACACGCTTCAGATGACAATCAATAATTGCTTGGTGTAACGACAACCGAGTCCCATTCCTAGAATGACATCGTAGGTGTTCATATCCAACCAGATAAGATCACATTCTACTATGATCTCCTCGAATTGGATCGCACAAGATCTAGTGATCTTATTTGCCACAGTGTTATTTCCCAGAGGGGAATCAATGGTTAAGGTTCCATTTAATTCCTCTGGTATTAACTTCAATGAACATGCACATTTGGATGATATAAAGGAATGCGAAGCACCAGTATCAACTAGGATTACCACCCAAGTACTAAAGAGTAATGAGGTAACCTGAATAACTGTGTTTTCTGGTACCGCTGTAATGGGTTCTGGTGCTTCCAAATGGTTAAGTGCAAATACGCGTCCCTGCGGAACATTATTATCCCTTCTTGGCCCTGGTCCTCCTCCACCACGACCTCATCCTCCACCATTGTTCTTCTGTTGTCCTCCTTGCTGGTTCATGTTAGGATTCTGAAAAGGTGGTCTTTGTTGAAAACGTTGTTGTGGAGGTGGGTAGGTGATTCGTGCTGGTCCTGGATTCTGTGAATTCTGTTGATTTTGCTTGGGGTATGTCATTGCCCTTCTGAGGACAATCCCTTTTAAAATGCCCAAGTTGCCCACACTGGTAACAGCATTTGGATCCTTTTGCTGATGTCGAGGTTGACTCCCTCCTCCATTTTTCTTTTGCGGTTGGCCACCATACTGTTTGTTGTTTTCAAAGAATCTACCTCGTTTTTGTCCAGCATTTTTATTTTGCCTCATGATTGAACCCTTGAACGTTGATCCCTTGAGCTTGGCTGTGTCTTGCATTTCCATTTCCACAGCAATGGCTGCCCTCACAGCTGCAGCATAAGAAGTGTGCATCATACCAATGATTCTCCCTCGAATGTCAGTCCGCAAGCCCCATGTAAACTGATCGGCCTTTGCCTTGTCAGTTAAATTCAAATTTTGGGCATACTTGGACAGACTAGCGAACATTGCTTCGTACTGCATAACAGTCATGCCACGCTGCTTCAAGGATAAAAACTCCCGTGTCTTAGCATCCTTGAAAGTTTGTGGAAAGAAATGATCCATGAACAATTCTTCAAATCTTTCCCAGGTCATGGTTGCAGGGTCGTGACTTCCCTTAACGAAAGTCCACCATTCATATGCATCACCCCGTAGCCGGAACGTTGCCAGGGTTATCTTAGTAGCATGACAGGTTATTCCCATAGTCTCTAAAATACGAGAGACTTCTTTGAACCAGTTCTCAGCTGCTACTGGTTCGGGTTCACCATGGAATGATGGTGGGTCATACCGTAAGAAGTTTCTCAGGTCATCATCATGTCTTCTTACTGGTGGTATTACTGGTGCTACTCCCGCTACAGCCGCTGCCGGCATTGCCGCCGGTGCTCGTGGATTCATCTGTATGAATTGGGCCATAACTGTCGCCATGTCCCGGATAGCTTGGGCCATCTCGTTGGTAACGTTGGTGGTGGTTGCAGATTGTGCATTTGTTGGTTGCGATTGCGCCCCATTTCGGCTATTGTTTCGGGGTCATCCACGGCCTCTTCCGGTGTTTTCCATTCTATATAAGATTCACAGGTTAGTTGATACTTACACACAAATACACACAATAAGTATAAAAATACCCAATCCCCACTACCCTTAGGTAAATCGTAAACCTATGGCTCTGATACCAAGCTGTCACGCCCCGGATTTTCATAACCGAATGCCCAGGGGTGACTTGGAATTTATTTGTTAGGTATAAAAATAAGATGATAATAACACGCTGTCACACCCCAGAGTTTTCCTCCAGATTGGGGTTGACCCGTAAGAAAAATTTAAGATAGTCAAAATCCCATGTTTATCCCAAACAATATTTATAAGTCATTGGACTGAACCATTTGATGGGATTTCAACTACAGGGCACAAAATAAAGATAGAGAAAAATATTACAGGAGCCATCTAAGTGTCCCAACCACGCGATTAACATTACATACCAAATAAAAGCAAATTAGGTCTATGCTTAATAATTACAATCATCCAATAATTATTACAGACCAAAAATAAAGTCCTCCAGCTCTGTGCAGGAAAGAAGAAAAAAATAGATAACTCTTCTGATGGAATATTTAAGAGAAATTAATCTCTTTCCAGCTCATCTTCTGTATCCCTGTGCTTAATATCCTGAAAAAAATATTCCCACAAGGGGTGAGCTACTAAAGCCCAGTAATCAGAATCTCCTAGGTGCCTATATGCAGTGGTTGTAATACTACACTGTATTAAGTGAATGTGTTTAGGTGGCATACTATTTATGCAACAATTAATTCAATAGATCTCAACTGAATAATGTAAATTATACTTACAACGGTTCGATGAAACCGTCACCGTAACTACTATTTTACTTACATGTAAAATAGTTAAATACTGATGTGTATACCACAATGAAGTCTGTGTCGCAGTGGTAGGGATCTCAGATTTAGATCTTCAAGGTCTCGGGATCAAACCCCGTAGCGATACAGGTTTCATACATATATATATATATATTTTTATAAAATATTAATCGAGAGGAATTAAATATAATTAAATAATTCCAACACAGTCATTCATACATAACAAGAGAGGTTGCTAGTCACAAGTAAAATTTTGTAAAGGAGTTTAATCTAAATCCTCCTAAGATAATCATACTCCTATCCTCCTCTACCCCCATCCTTGGGAACCAGTGACTTTACGGGCTTAGCATCCAATGCATACCGACGGTGTCACCTACCAAAAACCTAGCCGTCGCGACCGGCTACCTGACTGGCCAGGTCAGAAGGGAGCATCTCCAAATAAAATGCATGTTCCCATCTTCATCTAAAAGGCCATTTCTACCCACCCATCACCCCATTGCCAAAAATAACTTTAGCACCGAGTGCCTTAATTTCTTCTCACCCTTTTACATTCCCAGGGTACCTTGTATGGAAATCAGACATTTTGAATAACAACCGGCAATGTTCCCGGGTAATGAATCAAAAGTGGGATTATTCAGTCACATGAAGTATATTTTTAAGCACTTTATCTATATCCATACTTTAATAGTAATTCTCAATAAATCAAAGATTAACATAGTCATCAATATCATTATCACAAAGGTAGGCACTATATGTAAATTAACAATTAGCAAGTAAAAAAAAAAAAAAATTTACAATACAAATTAGTATTTAGTTAATTGTTTTGACAAGTTTTCCGTACCAAATTTGATAAGAATAAAATTATTTCTAATAGTATATTAATTAGGCCGAGGTTGGTAGCTTAGTGGGTGGGCGACCCTAATTGCGATTTAAAGTCACAAGTTCGAACCTCACTGGCTGCAAATCTCGGTTTTTGCTCCTTTTACCTTTTATTTTATTATTTTATGGAATATAAAGATAATAAATAGCTCTTGGACTTATATTTAATTTTTAGCAAAATTGATAAGTTTTATTTTATTCAAAAATAATTTAAATAAATTTCCAATCATCATCTTATTTATAACCAAACCCTTATCATAGGTTTTTGGCTTCAAGATATCCACAATGTCCACAGAATTATTCCAATGTTTAGGAAGGTATTAAATGAGTTTATTAAATTCACTTAATGATAAAAATATAATTATATAACTTGCTAGGTTGACAAAACAATGCCAAAAATAAATCAAATTCATTTAAGAAAGACCAAATGAGAAAAGAACAAGTCCATTGTTTCTTTTGGGCATTTTGTCAAATACTAGCATTTTAGTTTGAATAAGTCATCCAACTATCCATGATGAAACTGATTATCTAAGTCAATTATCATCAATATTAGAGTGTCAAATAATACATAATATCTAGTTTAAAATAATTTCATATCAATAGAAATTATTAACATGACAATAACTAACAGAAGGAAATTAGAAATTTAAATAAATCTTTAAACATAATATTATAAACAAATCCAAATAAGCATCAATTAAAGCTAAGCAGAATAGCAGCTTGAAAGAAAATTCATAAAAATAGAGCAAGACTCCAATATCTATAAACTTTATATCTGTAGAAACTAGACTTCAAGACCTACAACTTTCATGTTTTACACTTTTAAAATTCTAAGGTCTAAAGGTACAAAAACAACATTAAATTCAGTTTGTTCAGAAAATACAGTTTTACACGTGCTCAGTATTTTGGGCATAACTTTTGACTCACTAATCGGATTGATGCAATTCTTTTTGCGTTGAAAAGAAAACTGAAAGGGCTACAACTTTTATGTTTTAACCAAAGCCTAATTCCACCGTTTTAGGGGTTAGAAGCACATAAGAAGTTATAAATAGAGAGCTGTCAGCATACTGAGTTAGTTCAGTCAAAAATTTGGCTTCCCTACCCCCAATATACGGGTATTTATTTTTATCACAATCAAGTTTCATACTTCAAACCAGAAAATGCATCAAATATATTTTAGGAGATTCATCATCCTACCTCAATGAAGATATTAATGACCAAGTCTGAGAAGGAAAAAAAATGAGTTAGCTTTGAACACCACCCAAATTGGAAAATTCCAAGCCTTTCTTCTTCCTCCAAGCAACACCAAATCTTCAGCCTCACTAATTAATAATTTATTTTTATTTCTCTCTTATTTTATTCTCTTTGAAGACACACAATTTATAGGGAGTGTAGAGAAAATTATTAGTGGAGAAAAAATCAACTAAGGTAAGATCATGCCTATACAATTGGTAGCATGATCCAAGAATCATGCTTACTTTTTGACTATCTAACCATATCATTTAGAAAAGCATTGGGGAAGATGTATGGAGGTGGCATGATCCGGGAATCAAGCTAACTTTTTGACAAATTTAAACAATCATGCTAGCTTTTTGACAATTTAACCAAATGCTTTAAATCATGCTAGCTTTCAAACAAAATGCTTTAAATCTTGTTTGCTAAATAATTTGAAAAAGATGCTTTAAGGTCATCAATGTGGGTCTTCTCTTTGTCCAATTAGTCAAATAATTTTGAAAGATTGTGAGAGTATATGGAAGATGGAAATGAAGTTGTCGGGAAATAATTTAGAGCAACTATTCATGAGTCAATTCATTGAGTGATAAAGTGAGTTGAAATAAGTTGAGGTGAGTCAAAGAAAAGGGTTGACCCATGGGTTAATGGTCTTGGTTTGAACCAAATAAGTAATTGGGCTAAGAAGTGTTTGGATAAAAATTTTAGAAATTCTACATTAAACTCCCACATAGGGTGAAATTTAATCCGAAAATTTTTCAACTAATTTTTATCATTCCAAAAATTTTTAAATGCTCAATTTTCTAGATTTTTACTATAATAAATATCACTACCACACTTAAATAATTTAATTAAGGAAAAAAAAATTCAGGTTATTACATCTACCATCTCTATCTTGACCATGAGAGGATGCCACCATGATCCCTTTACTTTATGTCTTCTCATTATCTCATTTCCACAATGACTCATGGGAAATGATAGTAGCAATTGCCTCGTCTGAATAGAGAGTATACTTCCCATACATCAAGGTGTTCATAGATGTTTGTATGAAGAAGGCAATGATGCTAACAACAAGATTGCCTTATCTTCATCCTCAATCTTGACGCAATAACTTCCAATTCTGTCAAGATGCTATTGAACTCGTCCAAGTGGTCAGTGAAGTTTGACCATATAGACATCTGCAATGTATATAACTGTTTCTTTAAAGACAGCCTGTTCGTCAAGGATCTACATTTGTACCTACTCTCTAACTTTGTCCAAATCTCTACTGGAGCAGTCTCATTGATAACTTCTAGAAGAGTATTGTTATCCAGATATAACTAGATCGTATTGTTATCCAGATATAACTAGATCGTATTGTTTGCCAATTCGTGTAACTCTTCTCATTCATTGTCTTTCATCTTTTTAGTTTTCTTTGTTTTCTTCTTGAGAGCCTTCACCAATCCTTCTCTAGTTAAGACATTCTCTACCCTTTGTTGCCATAGGGTAAAATCATTATTACCGTTAAAAGATTCAATAGCAAAAGTTATACCTTTTCTTGCCATCTGATTATAGTTTGACAATCCACCAAAATTGGAGCTTGATTCTTCTTTAGACATGTGCCTCTACAAGCACCACTAAACTTAATTTGGTCAAACTATGCAAAATCAGGAAAACTGAAACTCATAAATGAATCTAGAATACCCAAAAAACCCTAGGATAGTGTAATGCAAAATTCACAGAAACTTTTGATCAAAACATAATTTTTAAAGTATCCAAGGGCATAATTAAAACACTTTCAAATAATCTAGGGTTAGAATGTAATTTTTAAAACTTTTGGCACTCCAATGATGTGGCACCTCCTATTGAGGTGTCCGTTGCTAACCCATCCACTTATGTTGACATGGTTGTACTGCATGATATGGCATTTCCTGTTGATATGGCACCTTACTCCACATGTCGCTATCAGGTCTGCTAGCGTAGAGTCTTGATAAAAACCAACTAGTAAAATATCTTGCTCAAGGTGCAAGATGGACCAAACCCTCAACTCACAGTGTTGAGAAGACCAAGATTACTTCGTAAAACTTCCTCCCCTTTCATTGATTTCTTATCATGTTCATATAGGCAAGTCGCTGCGTACATTTTAGGAAGTAAACTAAACATGGAAATAAAGACTAATGGAAACAAATAATAGAAAATAGCAAGCAAATAATTGGAGAACAAATAATAGGAAAACAAAATAATAGCAAAGCAATTGCTCCTATCTTCATGCCGCATAATCTGCTAATCGCCACATTGGGTTTGGTAGCTCGAGTGCTTTTACGCAAAGGCAAAATCTCATCATTCTTCCCCCCTTCGATATGAACCTTGTCCTCAAGGTTAAAAGAAGGAAATTGCTCCCGAATGGTGGTCACGGGCTCCCACGTGGCATCCTCTAGCGAAAGACTAGACCAGCGGAGTAGAACTTCTCACACACGCCCACTTGCACCTTGAACCCATCGATAAGCCAATGCCTCCACTGGTTGTAATTGAGGTGAACCGTCATCTGCATATGGAGGAAGAGTGGCCTGAACCACGCGACCTATACCAACCTTCCATTTTAGAAGAGAGACGTGAAAAACTGGATGGATGTTGGCCTTCAGTGGGAAGATGGAGGCGATAAGCAACGGCGCCAATTTGCTTGACTACTTGATATGGGCCAAAATACTTACTTGCCAATTTCTGATAAGGACGTTTGAGCATGGATTGCTGTCTGTAAGGTTGGAGTTTCAAATAGACCCAATCTCCCACAGCAAATACCTCTTCCCTATGACCCTTATCAGCTTGTTGTTTCATGCGATTCCTAGTAGCAAATAGATTATCCTTCAGTTGGCGTAAAAGAGCATCACGCTCTTGTAAAGTGCGATCAACTTCAGCGACAACAGTGGAGTTTGTAACATAGGAGTTCAGAGCTGGAGGTGCCCGACCATACAGTGCCTCAAATGGGGTCATGCGAATGGAGCTATGGAATGGCGTGTTGTACCAAAACTCAGCCCAAGCGAGGTAAAATTCCCATCGTTTCGGGTGTTATGGGCAAAAACACCGGAGATATTGCTCGAGACAACAATTAACAACTTTCGTCTAGCCATCGTTTCAGGATGATATGAGAAACTGGTATTAAGGCTGGTACCATGAAGGTGAAACAATTCTCGCCAAAAATGGCTCATAAAATCCGATCGCGATCACTGATGATAGAAGATGGAAGGCCATGGAGTTTCATGATGTTGCGCATAAAAACATCTGCCACATCTCGGGCACTATAGGGATGAGCAAGAGCAATAAAATGGGCGTATTTAGTTAAACGATCCACGACAACCAAGATAGCATTCTTACTGGCTGATTTTGGAAGACCCACCACGAA